>JAQQAF010000009.1:53229233-53829233 GCA_029747655.1 Ensete ventricosum
TCGCTAGCTTCTGTCTTCCTCTTGCTTCTGCCACGCCGAGGTGGTGACACAAATGTGAGCCTCGTTATAAATAAGAGCGGCTGCAGTTGAACATCTCTCCATCTCTTCTCCGTCTTCTCACGTTTCAGATCCAGGTAGGTGATCGATTAAAGAAATGGCGACATGGATCCAGATCTAGCGAACGGCTGTAGCTCGTACCCATACACTTCTGTGTCAACAGTACTTCCAGCACCCATTTCATGCGGTCAACATATGTATAATACACATACAGATCAGCATGAAGAGGCAGCCGGAGTTCTATCGAGTAATTCACGCTCACATGTTGTGTGTCGTGACGCTTAGGACGAGCAGCAGATGTGTTTGCATCTCCGTCGATATCGAATCACCGGGCCATGCAACGACGACGAGCGAGGCGAGGGACGAGACACGCGCGATCATCACTTGCTAACACTACACATGTGGTTTGCAGGGAGACAGCCATCAGCAGCAGCAGGAATGTGACTTGAGCAGACGATAGGTCAGAGCTCAGCTGTGATCGCAGGTTTCGTTCATATCTGAAACATTAACTATTGAATAAATAACATATCATGAAAGCTGACGATAGGATCGCAATCATATGAAGAAACAATTCTGTGTGTTGCGTCGTCTTTGTCTCAGCGGTGAGCAAACGGTTCTGCACGCGTTCATGATCGAAGCCGGTAGAGTAATGTGTTGAGAGATGGATCGAAGTCACTGCTCCTTCTCTTATCAAAGGTTTTGCGATATGTAGATGAAATGAATGTGATTGTAAGCTCATCAAGTTGATGAATCAGCTTCTCAAGGATCAAAATTTTCATGGACGAGATTAAAAGATATGCTTAAAAAGTCAGGCGAACGAGATAGCCAATGAAGTCATGAGACGTCTTCTTCTTCGGGTTCTCCACACGGCACCAGTGGAGAGAGTACATTTAAAAGTGATGAAAACGCTCGGGATTTACTACAGATATAACTTTCGTAAATTTGAAATGTGTCAAGTCCTCGGCTGTCTTTTTCCTTCCATAGTATTCAGGGTGAAGGTGTCTTCCCGAGGTGAAGTCTTAACTCGGTATGGTCCTTCCCAATTTGCCGCGAGCTTGCATCGGTAACGGATATGATCGCTTACCTTGGCCTTCTGCAGTACCAAGTATCCCACCCTGATCTCCCGAGAGCGTACTCGACGGTTGTAGAGTCTTGCTACCGCCTTCTTGTACCCTAAGGTTCGTAGGTGCACCGCGACTCTACGTTCTTCGAGAAGATCGAGATTCTCTCTTAGTCGGTCGGTTGACACGGCATCTTCATAGAATTCGACCCGAAAGGTCAGGTAGACCACCTCGGGCGGGAGAACCGCCTCGGTCCCAAAGGTCAAGCTGAATGACGACTCGCCAGTGGTGCATCTGGGGGTGTCCGGGATGCCCACAGGATGCTCGAGAGCTCATCCACCCAAGTCCCACGCGCACCTTGTACTCTTTTCTTTAGCCCATCAAGGATGGCCCGGTTGGTGACTTCGGCCAGTCCGTTCGTCTGTGGGTGGGCGACGGAACTGAACTTCAGCTGGATCCGATAGCTATCACAAAACGCCCTCAATTTTGGGTTGTTAAACTGTGTTTCATTGTCGGTGACGATTGCCCTCGGAATACCGAACCGAGTAATGATGTTTTTTCAAACGAACCTTTCGACTTGCCTCTCGGTGATGGATGACAATGGTTTGGCCTCCACCCATTTGGAAAAGTAGTCGACACCGACTATGAGGAATTTTCGTTGCCCCGAAGCCGGGGGAAAGAGGCTGAGCAAATCCATTCCCCATTGGGCGAACGGCCAGGCGCAATCCAGGGTGGACATCGGGACCGCTGGTTGGTGTTGGATCTTGACATGCCTTTGACACCTTTCATATTTTTGCACGTAAACCTGTGCATCTTGTCGCATGGTCGGCCAATAGTACCCTTGCCTGAGTATTTTGTGGGCCAAGGTTCGGGCCTCGACATGCTCTCCATATATCCCCTCATGGATCTCGGCCAGCGTAGTTTGCGCCTCGATCGGACGTAGGCATCAGAGAAGTGGTTGTGCGAATTCTCATCGGTATAGATGTCCGTTGAGGACGCAATACCACGAGCTCGCTCTCTTTACGCGTCGAGCAACACCGTGATCTTGGGGAAGCGTGCCTTCACCCTTGAATTTGAGCATCTCTTCAACCCAATCGTGGCCACCTCGGCGGCCGTCGTAGGCTTCACGATCCTGGCCACCCATGTTGGGCACGGTGCCGAACCGCGGGTAGAGGCTAGTCTCGCCAGGGTGTCGGCCTGTATGTTATCCGTTCGAGGTATTTTTGTTATGACAAAGTGGCTAAACCGTCGGATGGAATGTCATACCTCCATCAGGTAGTGGATATCGACTGGTCTCGGGCTTCGAATTCCCCGTTAACCTACCCAGCGACGAGATGAGAGTCAGTGAAAACTTCAATGTCCTCGACGCGGAGCTTGGCGGCAAGATTTAAGCCGAACAGTAATACCTCGTACTCGGCTTCATTATTTGTAGCTTTGAATTCGAGTTAGAGTGCATGCTCAAAGACTTGATCATCAGGGCCCTTGAGGATGAGCCCGGCCCTCCGCACTCCGCATTGGATGAACCATCCACGTGCAATGTCCACTTCGTGGTCGATGGCGGTTTCTCTCGGCTTTTTGATTCTGATATGAAGTCGGCTAGGACGTGAGCTTTTATCGCGGTCCTCGGAACATATTCGAGATCGAATTCCCCGAGCTCGACTGACCACTTGAGCATCTGACTTGCAACATCAAACTTTGAGAGTATTTGACGCAAATGTCGGTCAGTGACTACCTTAATGGGGTGAGCTTGGAAATAAGGCCTCAGCTTCCTTGAGGCTAAGATTAACGCGAGGGCGAGCTTTTCAATTAGTGGATACCGCTCCTCATGACCGCTTAGGATGTGGCTGCAATAATATACTGGTTCCTGCCCATCTTTTCCGAACCGGACTAGGACCGAACTGATCGCCACCTCCGAGGTTGCCAAGTAGATCCCGAGGGGCTCTCCAGGGTCGGTTAAGGTGAGGCGCGGGAGGCGGCCTATATGCATCTTCAATTGTTGGAAAGCTTCTTCGCATTGGGAGTCATATTTGAAGTCATTTGCTCGTCTTAAGGCTCGAAAGAAGGGGAAACTCTTATCTCCGACTCGGGAGATGAACCGACTCAGTGCTGTCAGTCTTCCGGTGAGCCATTGGATGTCTTAATTGTTCGGGGAGAACGCATCTGAAGGACGTCATCCACCTTTTCCGGGTTCACATTGATCCCCCTTCGGTGGATGATGAACCCAAGGAACTTTTCGGATCCGACCCCGAACACACACTTGGTCGGGTTTAGTCTCATCTTATATTGTCTTAACGTCTGGAATGTCTCGGCTAGGTCGTCCAGGTGCGTGGTTGCTTCCCGACTTTTGACTATCATATTGTCGACGTACACTTCCATGTTGCACTCGATTTGTTCTTCGAACATCCGATTGACCATTCTTTGGCAGGTTGCACCGACGTTCTTTAATCTGAAAGGCATGGCTTTGTAACAATATGTGTCATGGTGGGTAATGAAGGTCGTACTTTCCCGATCTTCCGGGGCCATCTGGATCTAATTGTATCCCGAGAATGCGTCCATGAATGAAAGCAGCTCGTAGCCAGATGTAGAATCGACCAAAAGGTCAATCCGCGGGAGGGGATAACAATCTTTCGGGCAAGCCTGATTAAGGCTGGTGTAGTCAATGCACATCCTCTAGGTTCCATTACTTTTCTTGACCAAAACAACATTGGACAGCCAAGTCGGATACTTAACTTTGGAGATGAGTCCCGCATCTAGTAATCGGGTGACCTCCTTTTCGATAGCCTTTTGTCGGTCGGGGGTGAACTTCCTTGGTCGCTACTTCATGGGCCGGGCAGTAGGCTCTATGTTGAGATGGTGCTGAGCCACCCTAGGATCGATTACGAGCATGTCCTTTGGGGACCAGGCGAAGACGTCTGTGTTTTCCCCGAGGAACTTGATCAGTTGAATGCGCTATTCCTCTAGGAGCATTGAGCCAACCTGGATGGTTTTGTCCGGGATCCTTGGATCCAAGGGGATTTCGACTACCTTCTCCATCGGTTCGGGCTTCGGGGATGCCTTGCTTGAATCTCGGACGCCATGGGTAGGAGGCGAGGCTTTAAATTTTTTGGGAAGTGTAATCGCCGTCAGATAACACTGTCTGGATTCCCGGGAGTCCCTTCGGACTTCTCCTGCCCCAGCCCTGGTCGGGAATTTCATGATTTGGTGGTACGTCGAGACCACCGCCCTGAGTTTCTTGAGCGTGGGCCTGCCGATGATGGCATTGTACGCCGAGGGGAGCGCCACCACGATGAACGACACCAACAGTGTTTTTGATCTCGGCTCTTCTCCAACGGTGACTAGAAGGACAGCTATTCCGGTGGGAGAAACTGAATCCCATGTGAATCCTATTAGCGTTGTTATCATAGGAAGCAAATCTTTGTTAGCTAAACTGAGCTTTTGAAAGACACCAAAATATAAAATATCGGTAGAACTTCCCGTGTCCACCATGACCCTTTTTACTCGGGTGTTTTGTGATCTGGGTTGAGATTACCAGCCCGTCATCATGGTCCAGGTAAGCATCATCCCCATCCCCAAAGGTGATCTCCGGGTCCTGGCTCCTTCTCGGCCTCTTTTCGACCGCGGACCGAGCGTAGGCTTTCCTGACCGAGGAACTATCTCCCCCGGATGTCGGTCCACCGATGATTACATCTATTTACTTTTCAATTGGTCGATCCGATCGGGGGGAGGGGTTCTTGTCCTGACGGGGCCGTTCCTCGGAGGCTCGTCGATCTCGGATGAACCGATGAAGATGCCCCTGGCGAATTAAGTCCTCGATCTGGTTTCTGAGGTCGTTGCACTCCTCAGTGTCGTGACCGTAGTCTCGATGGAAGTGGTAGTATCTTATTTTGTCACAGCCCCCGATCTTTGCTCTGATTGGGTTTGGGGTCCTGAGGAGTCCCTTGTCTTAGATTTAGAGAAAGACCTCAGTTCGAGTTGAATTAAGCGGGATCGGGAGGGGCTTAGGGGCTGGTAGTTTCGGCCTATCTTTTCTTCTAGGTGTCCCAGAAGATTGTCCTTGAGGCTTGTCACCTCGGGGCTTCTTGTGATCTTCCCGCTTCCCGGCCACCAATGACTCGGCGGCTATATACTAGCTCGCCCATTGTAACATCTCTGACACCGTGGACGGGGCCTCTCGATCAACGACCAGAAGAATCGTGAGGGCCGAAGTCCCATCAGGAATGCTTTGATTGCAAGAGTAGGATGAGTGTCGGGCATCCTCTAGATCTCTACCGAGAATCTGCTGACGAATTGGGCGAGTGGCTCATCGTTTCCTTGTGTGAGGCTGAGCAGTGAGGCGACCGTCGACCTCGGGCAGGAACTTGCTATGAAGTTGAGCTCGAACTCTTTGGCGAACTGGTCAAAGGATGAAATGGAAGATGGCTTTATCTGATTGTACCACATCCGAGCCGGTCCACGAAGTGTCATGGGAAAGGTGCGGCATATCAGCGCGTTGGAGGTGTCGTGGAGAGCCATTTGAGCCCTGAACGCTGCGACGTGCTCCGTCGGGTCAATGCTCCTGTCGTAGGGCTCCAGGGTCGGTAGTAGGAAACTGGAGGGGATAGGTTTGTCCAGAATCTCGGGAGCAAATTGGGATCCGCCTTTGGTGGTCTCACCGACCTCCTCCTTGGATCTGACAAAGTCTCTTTGGACCTCGTCGAGCCTCTGGTTGACTTGGCGAAGTTGTTCCCTCACCGAGTAGGTTGAGTCTGAGGAAACAACATCCGGCTCTAGCGGGAGACGCATAACATCTCGGGAGCAGTTCGCCGGTTGACTCACCGAGGCGTTCAGGTTCTCGATCGGGGGTGAGGTGCTCCGTCGGGGTGCTCCTTGGGACGGCCTTGACTGGGGTGCTTCCTGCTGCAATGCCTGTTGAGGGATATTCGGATGCTAGTGCATCGGTGCTTGGGCCAGTTGAGGGATGCAGGGGACAATGGTTTGGATCATCCCAATCAGTGTTCGGACTTGTTGGGTGAGACCGAGAAACGCCTCGATTATCACGACGGGAGGCCCGAGGCTCGACGTGATGGGAGAGAGTCTGGGATCCGGGGGAGCAAGCCCTAGGTCATTGAACAACCTCCAATAACAATTCGGTGTGGGTAGTATCGTGCTCAATTCTTCCACCGGTACGCGGGGAGTTTGACCGACCAGCTGCAAGGTTGATGGGAAGACATGGGTGTACCCGCCGGGGTGTTCCGTGTTTGCGTTACTCGTCGAGCGTTCTTGCGACATCGGCCCTCTTTCTAGCGCCAAAAATGTTACAAAACTTTCAGGAGTCGAGCTGAGGTGTCGGCTCGACCTGTTCTCATCCGAGTGCGCAAGTCTGCCAACGTCAGTGGGGATCGAGACTTCCTGCGTGGATTGGCGCTCCCTCGGTAGTCCTCGTCCTGAGCGTCGGTCGATTTGTCCCTCGGGCCATCTCGGGGATGACGATCATGCACTCAGGCCTCTTCGGGAATGGGAGGGGTGATCCGGTGAGGCCCCTCCGATGCCCAAGTTAGGGAGAATCCCGAATTGCCCTTCCGGGAGGGTGAAGTTAAGAGTTTTGGAAAAAGAAAGATAGAGAGAGAGAGTTTTCTTTCCCCTTTTACCTGTTGCCAAAATAGGTGTTTTATACCTGTGGGAGGGAAGCCTGTCATTACACCCAGGCTTACCTTTGTCGTCCCTCGGGATATGGCTAAGACGCATAGAGAACGTTGTCGTCCCTCGGGATATGGCTGAGACGCATAGAGAACGTGCGGCAGCAGCAGCATGGGACAAGGGCATGACGCGACATGCTACATTAATGGGCGTGGGGCTAGGCAGTGTCGTACCCGGTCATCTCCACCTCGGATACCAAATCGGCTGTCGACCTGGTCCCTCGAGCTGACGTGGCTTCCTCCGAAGTATTGCTATGATTGTTCATTTGGCGTGGGCTTGGATGAGTCGGAACGATCCATTGGGTACCCTATCAGTAAAGGATTTGTAGATTGCAATTTTATCTTTGGTGACAGGGAATCGTGTGGCGTGCAGTATCCAAGTTAGGGATAGATTCTATTTGCTTGTGACATATGTTTCTATAGGATTCAAAGTAGATTTGTGTCGGAAAAAATATTTATTATTAGATATTGTTCTACCAACATGACATAAGCTATCGTCTCAAAACGGGGGGAACTCGATTGAGCTCCTTTCCTAAAGTATCCTCACACACACATGTAGATCTGATACTCAAATTAATCAGAATTAATATATATTTAAAGATTCAAGTTAATAAATTATGAGTTTAGGTTCGAATATATATCATTTGATTGACTCTCTCGATATTGTGAAACTATTCTTTTAGTTGTTTTTTTTTTTTTCAATTTCTGACGACGCATGAATATTTTCTAATATAGCTTGTGATATGTGCCTACGTCTTGCAGAAGCTTGAAGTCCAAAGCTGCTTGGAAATAGAAGAAGAAGAAGAAGAAGAAGAAGAAGAAGAAGAAGAAGAATTTTTGTTTTACTCAACACATGGGGTTTGTATAATTTTCATATATACATTACATTCAATAAATTTAATATGAATCTCTTTTCTGCAAGAGATTCTTTTTCATCTTTAGAGAATTAATAATCAATTTGATTCATTGTTCTATATATCCTTTAATATGTTTCACTTCTAGGTACAATAAATTTTTTTTAATTATATCTTTCAAAGATTTATAAGTTTAATGTCAACATTCACTACTCTTAAATTTGCGTCATCTATCTAATATACTAGGTTTCATTCACAGTTGTTAAAATATTTTAAATTTACAGGACTTTACCAGTGTATTAAAAAATCACCACGGAAGAATTACTAAATGAACTTTCACCCATGAGAGATACTCAGCACCAAATTTAGTAAGTCTGTCAAATTTATCTCACTAACTAACATATAAACTCAAAAGAGAATGAGATGGTGAGATAGAAGAGTTGATGCAAAAGGGAAATTCGAGAAAGTACGAGACCATTTGTTGTCCCGACTTTGTTGACACCAAAGAAAGATGGAAGTTAGAGGATGTGCATAGATAGTAGAGTCATCAACAAAATCACGATCACGTATTATTTTCCTATACCTCGACTAGAAGATATGTTGGATCAACTATAAGGCTCTAAGATATTCTCAAAGATTGATCTTCACAATAGATATCATCAAAATTTATAGAGACGAATGAAAGACTACATTCAAGACAATAGAATGCTTATACGAATAGTTAATTATGCCATTTGGGTTGCAATGCACCAAATACATTCATATGAGGCTTATGAATCAAGTACTTAAACCATTCATTCATTGTGAAATTTATATTATTATCTATAATTGCATTATAGATGTGTGACTTTTTGACAAATCGATTAATCTTCCTCGGATCATTGTGAGTGTTAAAAAATTTACGTCGTTCGAGAATAGATACATTAGAAGCTTTCATCATCTTGCTACGTTTTACAATAGATACATTAGAAGAAACTCCAACAGTATTGTTACTGTTTGAAGAGAAAAAAAAAGTTTTTATAGATCTAAGCTACTCACAAAAGCTTTATTTGAAATTAAGAAAAAATGACTATTGCACCATTGCTTGTATTATCAAACTTTGAAAAAGCTTTTTCAAGTAGAATACGATGCAAGTGGAAGACTAATTTCATTTTCAAAGAGCTTAAAATTGCTCACCTATCACTTTTATTTATCTCACATTGTTATTTTTTTTTTATGTTTTTTCAACTATCTCACATTGTTAATTAGCTAGTTTTCAAGACCTAAAATTACTATAAATAATTGACTCCTCTATAGAATCGTCAAAAAGTAATATCTTCAAGTATTCTCCCCCCGAATCTATCAACAAAAAAAATCAAGCTTAATCCAACAATAATATATGTCTTCATGAAAATATTTTAAAATAATTATAAAGATGAATATTTACTTTCATCCTATCCTATGAATCCTGATGTAATCATAAATATATGTCTTCATCTTACGGACTCGTCCAATAATAATATCGTCAGCATATGTCTTCTACAACAACGTCAAAGGTAGGTAGTAGTAATAAGACAAATGTCTATTCTTAGAGGAATGCAGTGAGTAGGGATGGATGATGATAAATATTCACCCTTATATAAATGCCACATACATACACCTCCTAATATTAATGAATTAATTTTTTTTTTCTCAACAGATTCAATATTATAAATGATATAATAAATATTGACCTATCTGTCACGTCCCTCATCCTTGGACAACTAAGCCTTCAACGAGACCAACTTGACACAATATGGTCGACCCGACATGGCAAAGTCGATCTAACACGGGCATGACGAGCCCAACGACTATGTGGCTGGCCTGACACAAGTAAGGTCAACCCGTCACAACTGTAGTAAGTGAAATGCACACCACGTTGTCGGACGATGTGGAGGTGTACGATGACATGGTAAGCAACAAGGACATTAAAGATTTTAGGTACAAACGACATGTAACGCCCACTATAAAAGCTCTTGTACCTCTACGGAGCAGGGGGATCGCAAATCCTAAACCAAACTCCCAACTTAATCATCGGAGGGGTCATGTCGGGAACCCCACCGACTCGACCTTCTTGTAGGAATCGACGACCGACCCGGGCTACAGGCCTTGATCTCCGAATCGAGCTACCAGCCGCTGATCCTCAACCCGAGCTGAACCTTAAGACTGCTTCTATTCGACTGAGCTCCACCTCCTCTCAATCAAGACGATTGTCAACGAGCTAACGCACATGGGTAATAATCAACCGTACCCACCCAAGAGACACGGAAGATTTATCACTAGCAGTAGCGCTAATGGTCGGCGTGTATGAACTCCTGCATGCATGCATGCATGCATGCTACGATTACGTGTATCGAGATGACCTCTGCTTCATCCGTATCTTTCCACTGTCGCATTCATGACGACGGTGTTTGGATACGTCGGAGACAAATAATGAAGAATTATTACTCGGTCATCATTCCATGAGTTAGAAGCAGCAAAACCTTCTTACTTGAAAGAGAAGAGGAGAAGAGAAGAAGATGCGACGTATGACCCCTACCGTATTTGTCGTCTATTTCAAGTATAATAATCATATGGATTGGGTGCAGAATTGCTTGTAGAGTACGTTCATAATTTTAAGAGAGACATCAAATAATGAATGAATGAATGCATGTGGTGAGCTGCCTTCTTCGAGCTCGGAGTCTAAAATCTCACTTAATTTAACCTAAATCAACATAAATACTGAGACATGAAGAACATGAATCTTTTGTTTAGGGAACGTTTCAAGCATGATTTAGTCGTGAGATCTCAAGTTCCAATTTAGTACTTTACTACTTTGAGAACCGAGCCTAATTTTTTTCAACTGCTTGATGGAAGCTTAATTTAATAAGCATGATTCCAGCATGGGAGTTTAACTTATGAGGAGCCAAGAGATAGTAGTAGTAATCGAAGCCTGTTGGATCTGCAAGTACTTGAATACAATTTAGATAAAGCTTTCAGCTGGCAGACGCCGAGCATTTCTCATGCACATCGTTACAAAGATCTCTTTGGTCCTTTGCAGTCTTCACAGAACAAGTGAATTCATCTTCCAGTACAATCTTCTATTCTTGTTCAGTAAAGGAATACCTTGTCATGGACGTTCATGGAGGCAGCAGGCATGAAGAAAGCAGGGATCCAGAGAGAGAGACGTCTCCACCATCGGCTTCATCTCGAGGTTGGGGAAGGGGGGGGGGGGATGGTAGCATGCTTGCGACCACCGCTTCTGGACGACACAGAGTTTAGTTAGACGAGCTCATCTGTCTGCAGTTTCTTTGTGGCAACATGATTACACAATCACAGTAGGATTAGAACACATGAAATCAACCAAATCGTTACAGAGTAGCTGAGGGCTTACAGGACTTCTTCCATTGTGGATGATAAAACTACACTCTGGTGTCAAATGCATGGTTACCTCAATTACCTGCACGCAACTGTCCATTGTGGTCGCCATGTACAACATGTGATATCAGATATCGGGAGAGAAGGTGTGTGCAGGTGTTCTACTTTGATTCCCAGAAGATGATTTCACCCTGCTCCCCAACCAGTCCAAGATCCTTGAGCCTCCTCTCCTGATAATACTCCAAAACATCCAACTCGGACTCTCTCTCTCGGAAAGCACCCTCGATCTGCTGGAGAACTTTCTTCTCGCCGGCTCTTATACAAACTGCGATTCGAAGTCTTTCATCCAAATTATCCCCTTCCATGAGTTTTTCATCCTGGGCATTACATCTACATGCTTAGTCATGCATATAAAGATGGTTATCATGTAAAACGTAAATTAAAACACAGTAATCCGAAAGGAAAGAAAAAAAACTGTAGCAAAGTCGAGTAAAATACTCTTTTTTTTTTTTTTTGCTAGTTCTTTGTGTTACTCAAGCATAATCAGTCAACCGTAGCATTCCTCTGTGTTGGTTTTGTTGAATGGTGCCTGTCATGTGCCATGACTTTGGAATTACATGAATGCAGTCGACCTTTTTTCTTTTAGTTTGCAAAAGGTAAGTGGTGAAGGTGGGTCTCTTACAATTGTTCCAACATATCATTATGATGTGATTGTTAAAATTTTACTTTGCACTTGTAATTTTATTATATATTCAACAGGCCCTACATATAGGATGAATGTACAGTCCAAAGTGTGAGCTTAGTAGAAAAGATTTTTTAAAATAGTTCAAAAGCTAAATAAATGCATACCTCTTCTACGGTAGTGCGGTAGGCAGAGAGAGCAGATTTGCAGGCCTGTCTGACGACACGGCAAATGGCTTCCTCATTGGCACGACTCACCGGCAATTCCAGATGACCCCAGATTGTATTTCTGAAAACCGATTCTAAGAGAAAAGCATCTGTTCCTCCAAGAGCTACCAACCGCAAATATGGAAGCATCAATGGGGGTAGAGGGCAACCTAGAGCTATATCAAAGTATGCAGTTTCATCTAAACCATTTGACTCTGCAATGTCTAGTTTGTCTCCGTAAAATGGATCAGATTCACTAATCTCTAGTGTAAAAGTATATGAATCCCGATCTGGCCTCTGTTCAACAAAGCCATAATCAAGCGCCAAGTCGGCATTACTCTTCGCTATATCGTACTGGATATACACCTGAGTATATTTATCATGATAAGCATGAGTTGGAAGGCTGCTTGTATTAATGCAAACACTTTGCTCAGATCTGCATCCATCTTTCCCCACATAGGAATCTGTATCTGATAAAATTGAATACAGAGGTCACAAAATGAATCTCACCTGCTCACCAGACTTCACATAGACTGGTGTTCGTAAAGAGAATATCAGTTCCCTAGAAAAGATGCCCTTTCCTTTAATCTCCCAAGAAGAATCCTCTTGAGTGATACTGGAACTGTGGTTAATCTGGGAGAGTAGAGCAAAAAATAATAAACTGAAACTCAAATGTCAAGATGGTAAGTACAATGAAGAAAGTGTAATATGATGATCATTTAGCTGGCAAATAATTCAAGTGGAGAAAGTTCGTGGAAATATTTAGGCATTTTATTCATTACATGGCTGACCACTGGTTGTAAAATATAAACCAGGCCACTTATAGCTACAAAAATTTAAATTACACAGAATCTAGTTTATATATATTTTCTTCATATTTAGTTTAAGGTGGTATGGACATGCATAAAGAGTCCTGCAGATGCACGAGTGGTGCAAGGATAGACGTAGGAAGATGACAAAACAATACTTCCATTAACAGTGTCAACTGTGGGAAAACACGTAGGTGTGAATGACATCATCACAAGCCATCCAAGCTCACAGAAGTTGTGATAACTCAATTGCATGGGTACTAAAACAATAACTTCACGGAGAGATATTAGTAATTGAACAAGATGGATATTGAGGTAATAACTCCATGTGCAGTTATATCAAAAGCTTAGTAGCAGTCTAGGAACCTCACATAAGGAACCCACTTCATAAATTTATGATTACGATCAGCATATTAGACATTGGACAGCAGAAATTTGGAATTGAAATTCCATGTATCATAAGCCGTACCCCGTAAATTATGACATTCAGCATTTCTCTGTAACTAGTTCTACAAAGATAGATTATAAACAGAATCATAAAAAGTTATTCAAATTTATATATTACTGTTTTGATGCTCCCTACCTCCTAGGCAAATATTGGCTTGATTGCAACCCTACTTTCCAGGCACTAGCTACCATTATATTTTTACAATTATCGCTTCCTGAAATCTGGATTTGCATCAAGATTTATATCACAACCTCTTTAAGTTTCTTAGATCAACTGATTCAAACGACATGTCAGCATGAAATAACCAATTAAAGGCTTGAAGATTTCTGCTAATTCTTTTAATTTCATTGAAGTTAATTGCACGCTAATTCTATAAAAATCGTAAGTTCAGAAGTGATTTTGAATTTCAGAATTCAAATTTAATGTGTTATGCTATATTAAGCAAGTCAACAGATATCTACATGCCATTGAATTAATGGTTAAAATTCCATATCAACATTGTGGATGGACAATAAAGAACATACTTTTAAAGATCCACCACATTCAGTCAACAAAAAGAAACCCATAATATTTGTGATAATAAGTAACCCACTATAACTTTCGTCAAGCTGTATTATAAAACTACCAAATATCTTACAAGATCGGCCAATGGAACAAGAGCAAGATTTTCACCACGACCACGTGAAAAGGCCCTTGATCTGAGCATTCCAAAAGCCCACAGAAAATCAAGCGATGTTATAGCTGAAGGAAAGAGATGTTTGTTTGGAAGTATCACTTCCGCTTCTGCTTTGACAAATTCACTTTCCACATACTCTTTAGCACCCATCGTCGTGCTCAATAACTGAGTTCCTGCACAAATGCACACAGAAATACAAACATCCACCATCTTAATACGAAACATCAAAGCCCATGGAAGTCAAGGGAAATCAGCATACATCACGTGGGAATCATGGAAGCAGAAAGTAGAACAGAAGGCACAGATATACAAGAAAATGTATGGACAGCCGAAAGAGGTTTCTTAGGACATGCATTATAAAAGCCACATTTACTCAGAATATTGTTCCGGTAGCTCTTTGCCGATCAAAACATTTATATAGCTAGCCTAGATTCATGCATCATGTGTTTCATAATCCACAAGCTCTCTTCAGCTATTTTTGTAGTCTGCACAAATCTTCTACCCTACTTTCTTAAATAATCCACACAAGCCCTCTACCTCACCATATGGTAATCACAGAATACAGTATTCGGTCAGCAAACCAACTTCCTTTAGAATCGTTGGCTGAAACTAAAGGGCATCAGCATATGATTGAATGCGACTGTAAGTCAAAAGCTGAATCAGGTCACTGATGGTCTGGACACACTAATATTTATCCATGTGTGACTATTATTCTCAAGTTTACTTCCAGTATAAAATATTTACCTCACCTGCAAAGTATCGACATATGCACCCAAACAAAGATAAATACAAAGAGATGCTGAAACAACAAATATTGCTTTTAGGAAGAACGATTCATCTTACCTTCTATTTCAGAAAGCTCCTCTTCTGTCCTGCACCGGAAACATCAAATGCTGCTTAACAATTCGATTGTACAAGAAAAAAGAATCTTGCTTTGAGGATGTGAACCAAAGCCAAAATCGATGATTTGTCGGAGCGGGTTATCGCACTAACCAGAAGATAGTGGAATTGGTAGTGGGCGGAAGAATGTCGAGATAGGGGTGCCAGGGAGAGGCCTTGCCCAGGGCCCTCTCCCGCAGGAGGAAGAGGGCGATGGAGACCCAGGGCTTGAGGCCGGCGCACAGCCTCCCGATCTCGGAGGCGACCACCGTGTCGGAGTCGATCCAGAGCCTCTTGGGGACCTCCACCACCACCTCGTTGCGGGGGATGTCCCTCTGGGCCACGAGGCCCAGGCCCTCCGGCACGAAGCCCGGCCTCACGGTCGCAGCGGACGAGGCGGCGACCGCTCCCCGCTCACAAAGCCACCGCCAGAAGTCATCGATGGCTGTCTCCGACGGGGGGGCGCGCTGCGCAGCGGCGGTGCTGACCCATCTGCTGCTACTTCCGATGTTGAGGACAGGCAGGGGCGACGGCTTGCAGTTGGCGAGGAGGAGGGACGACGAGGATGGGGGGACGACGCGGAGAAGAAGACGGGGCACCGCCATCTGCTGCAACTGCGCAGGCGAAGGGGAGGGAGCAGCGGCAACAGAGAGACGACCGACCATTGGCCTTAAAACCCAACCGATAGATACGAGGAGGAACAAATTAATCCGCTTCATTTTTTTCCTCTAAATTATTTTATTATTTAAAATAAAGAATTATGGACATGGAAGCACCGCTACGATTGAGGCTATAATATATGCAAAGTGAATTATTAATAATTGCACATTAAAGCCTTTTGTGGACGTACAATTTGCATAGAAACAAACATTAATTCATCATCCTTCCACATAGGCTATTAATTAATATCGGGGAAGGAAAAAAAAAAAAAAAAGGTGTGAGGATAACACCGTTAGATTTCTACAAAAGCAAGAACGATAAAATATGACCGTCAGTTGGGTTGCTTGCTTGCTTGACCGCCAAGTCAACCCCAAGTCGTCTATCTTCCTCAGCTTCCCCTCTCCGATCGATCCATTTTCCTACAGGTTATTTTCCCCGACCCTTGCTCATCCTTCTCGTGTTCTCTTTTCTCTTCCTTTACTTTCTTGGATCTTTTCCGGTGAGAGTTCAATCGTGTTTCTTTTATGCGCCTTTTGTTATGAATCGGAATTCGATTTATCGATTTCTATTTCGCCTCGACTGATTTGGCTCTCAACTTCTCTATTGCAGACAGCGTATTAGCTATCGACTCATGACTCTGAAGTCGGTGCTTCGTGCTCTGCAGCAGGTCTTCCCGCAGGTATGAGGCCATGTTAGTATCATCAATAAAAAAAAAAAGACATTTTTACGAACACCTACCAAACAGAGGTCTGACTCTTGGAATATTTTACTTTAGTGCTAGTTAATGTCATGTTCTTTCTTGTGTTTGTATCTGTTGGACATCATGGGATAATTCCCAAAATGAGTCCTCCAGAACTCATGTATCGATCAATGCTACAGCCTTCCACCAATAATATCAGATTACGCCTGAACGATTGTTGTTCTGATGTCGTGTTTGTCAGAATCATGACCAGCACTATAATTACTCAAACACATGAATGATGCCCGCCCGTAGATGCGGGATAATAGTTTGTGGAACTATAGAAATTGTACGTATTTATTGTGTGTCAATTGTATATGTTCCTCAAATAGGTCGGCATGCTATGTTATTGAGTTATTGATAACAGCATCAATGGCTTCTCTTTTGTCATCCTATTTTCTCGGAAGTAATGGAAAAATTATTTAGTACAGAAGAAGAAAACAACATTAGTATGAGTCTGATAAAACATCAATTTACAACTCCAATTATAATTAGCATTAGTTCATATGCTTGAACAATAAATATCAAACTAGTATGTGCCAGAAAGAGGGAGCAACAAACACTAGGAAACTATAGATTCATTGTATGCAGAAAAGAAATATTCGTTACAATTGTAGTGCAGTAGTGTCAAATTTCAAAATATGTGTTCCTGACAGTATTACTATAATCATCATTTTAGTGAAACCCTTAGCTGAAATGTGTTATAGATCACAACAAGACTATCATTTGATTGGTCATAATTTCTTAAATATCAAACTAGTATGCTTGAATAATAAATATCAAACTAGTATGTGCCAGAAAGAGGGAGCAACAAACACTAGGAAACTATAGATTCATTGTATGCAACAAACACGAGGATTGTGGCTCTGAATGAGCATTACTTTTCTGCAGTAAAAAATTGACTATTACATCGATCATCTCCAACTCCTTTTACATATAAAGTTTAAAATATTTAATTATGGAGAGATTATTGATAATAAAAATTAAATTATCTACGTGCAAGCATATAAATGACATATCTCATTCAGTTTTTATATAAAAATCATATTCATGTAAGTATTTAGAAATAAATATTTTAAATAAAATAATTATCGATCAGAGAATTTTAGTGGGGCTTATTTAAGCACTAAAAAGCCCCGTTTAACTTGTATATACTATGTATACTGTTCATGAATAATAAAACTAAGGATTGTTAAATATATATTTTTTAAAGAAATTTATTAAGAAATATTATCTCGTTATAAAAAAAAATATTTAATCTTAACTACAAGGGAGATGAATAATCTTATTATCTCCGGTTTTAACTATTAGAATAAATATCTCTATATAGTTGATCTTATATTATTGTTTATATTCCAAAAAAAAAATTCATCTTTCCTAATGTAATTTTCTTTTTTTTGGGGACAACGAATCTTGATGTATACGTAAAGTATCTATCCATCGATAGATTCTATTTCTTTTGACATATGTTTCTGGGATTAGATTTTTGTGTCGAAAAAATATTTATTATTAGTACATAAGTTGACATCTCAAAACGGAGGGAACTCGATTCGGGAAGAGCACTTGCTCGCAGGGTAGACACGACACTGGATGAGCTCCTTCCCCGAAGTATCCACACAGAGATAAATCTGATACAGTTGCCTGTTCCCGGATTCATCGGCGTTGCACTCGATTCCGGGAGCGTAGCCGATGGCGTCTCCGATGGCGCTAGATATGTCCCCCAGGTCGTAGAAGCCGCCGTCCGGTCGAACACCTGCAACAGCATGCAGCAAGCACCATGGGCGTCATGCATGAGGAGGTTGACTCGCTTCTTGCAAGAAGCCACAAGCTTGTGGTACACACCTGCGTCTTGCAGAAGCTTGAGGAGGTTGACTCGCTTCTTGAGGTCGAGAGCTGTTCGGAAGTAGGAGCGCTGGTCGAGGACGGAAGCCGAGCAGGTGCCGTGCTTCTCCCACTCGTGGCTCCAGAAACGGGAGCCGTCGCCGCTGGGGCAAGCTAGGGTTGGCCAGCTCGATCGCATGCTCCCTATCAGATCGTTGATCTGCACGGCAGGAACCCATCCATGTCACAGGACCACGCGACAAGCATCAACAGCGGCAGAGGAGAAGAAAAAGAAGCACCTCGGACGCATTGTAAGGTCTATTAGGGTCGCAACTCGACGGATACGAGCCATCGTTGTAGTTGGGCCACAGCCCGTGGATGCCGAAGTCGGCCGCTGGTTTCCCGGTGGAAGGATAGCAGCAGCTTTGCCTGGTGTCGCAGTACGAGCCTGGCCACTGCATGGCGACCACGGTTAGCATCGGAGCATTAAGAGGAAGAAGAAGAAGAAGAAAGATCGGCACTACTAGCAGACCTGTTGAACGAAGTAGAAGAAGTCGAAATCTTGGGCAGCCAAGAGGGGAAGAAGAAGAAGAAGAAGGGTTACGGAAGGCTTCATCTCGGGGTGAAGGCGACGAGTACGTGCTGCTGCTCTCTGCGTCGTCATACTTATTGGCGAGGCTGTGGAAGAGGAAAAGGAGAGACGTAAACCCCATGTCTCAATGATGAGGTGCTGATCGTTCACCCGTCGGTCTGTATTAATTCGCGGACAGGAGACGACGGAGACGAGAAGGCGATCGCCGCCATCGTGTGGATGTGTTCACACGAACGACGCCCCTCTTCTTACTCCCTGTTACATAGTTCTGCAGTAGCAGTGGAAGTATTAGCTGAACGAGTTCAATCAATCCTTAGCTGAGCTTGTCATTCAATCAAACAGATTGTACGCAACCGAAGCGTCCAATTTGCTCGGAGAAACTGTGGCCAGCGCAGTCTGTGGAAAAGATGGCAATGACACGTACAAAAGCAGCGAGAGAGACGAAGGGTTGATTACTTTCTTCACAACATATATTAAATATTAAATAATTATCACAATCACCACAACGTCAAGATGGCCGAGTTGGTCTAAGGCGCCAGTTTCAGGTACTGGTCCGAAAGGGCATGGGTTCGAATCCCATTCTTGACACAATATATTTTTTAAAATCATTAAAGATTTCAAATATCTTTTTTGAAGTAAAATAATTGTCAAATCCAATCTAAATTTACTTTCAGATTCTTTTCCTCCTTTGTTTTTTTTTTTTTTTACAGAGAGAGAGAGAGAGTGTGTGTGTGTGTGTTTCTCTATTGACTGTTCTGTTTGATCGCATAGAGTAGTGCAGGAGGAAGAAGATGAAGTCTTTATGTGAATGCTGAGACGACTTTGGCCATTGTTCTTTCTGGTGCCAGAAAACGCAGCCAAAATCCACCTTCGGAAGCAAGCAGATGAGCTTGCTTGCAAGGCTCCAAGCTCTCATTAATGGCGGCAACCGGCAGCAGACGGCATGTGAACCACGGGTGTCCCTTATAGTTCCTTCCCACTGGTGGTGGTGGTGTCACAGCCGGCGCCCGAGGTCCCATCCACCAGCCTCTTCACTGTTGTGCATCGCTTTCTCTGCACTGTCGATTCCGTCTGCAACGAGAGATCCAACAACAGCCTCCTTGTCCTCACCCCCATGTCACCTTCTCCATCATCGGTGATGATGAGGAGTCCAAGATTTCTTTCACATTTAATCATCCATTGATACGCCATACTCGATCTAATCATCGCCCAGCAGATGATGTTTTCTGATAACAATGCAAGAAACAGATTGTTGTTGTTGACCAATTCAGGTTTTGGATTCACATTTGTTGAAGGTGACATCTCGCCTAACAGTGTGTGAAGAACACAGCAATCTTTGTACAGAAAGTGATGCTGTAAGAAAGAATTGTAATGAAGCTATCTGTGTAGATCAATCAACATGGGAACAGCAAGAAGGAAGGCTCCCTGTAGATCTTTCTCTCCACAAGCCTAATCTTGCTCAGTTTCTTGTGGCACCACACCAATTGATCGGTTGTGATTGCAGACATTCTCAGCACTCTGGCCACCAGCTTCAGGTCGACCTGGGAGAAGAAAAGGTCCTGGTTTGATCTATCTTCCTTTGGCCTTTTGAGCTTCTTGACAATGCAGTTCCCAGTTCTTACGAGGTCTTTGAGCTTCTTCTCCTTCTGCAACAAACGAAAGGAGATTACAGGAGAAGAGCGGACACAGTCGAAGAACTGGAGAAGCAGACACCACCTTGTGGAGATCAGATTGGATGTCTTCCATGAGCTCAAGGTCTGATGGGTCTTGCAGGTCGACATGAGCTCCCATGAAGCCTCTCAGAATACCCGGGGTTTCGTCCTTGTCTCCCTTGACGAATTCCCAGAAGACCCTGATGGATTCCTCCATGATATCCTCTATCATCTCGCTTGAGATGTCACAGGATCCCTTCTGGTGATCCTCCGTCTTCTCTCTCGTTCCGTCCTCTGCAACAAAACCGGCCTTCAGTCGATGGCCTGCGGGAACAACGGATGGGGTTCGGAGTTCGCTTACCTCTGAGCAAAGGAACTTGGAGAAGATTTCGGAGAACGCATCGGTTTCTGATGTAGTTCGGCAGCCTCGGCCCTTGAAATGCTTCGTTCTCGACGAATCTCTGGATGATCACTTGGAACTGTTGGAATTCTCCTGCGACTTGATTGAAGTGGTGGCTTCGGTATGGATCGGATTCCGGCAGTTCCCGAGCTTTCTCGAACTGCCATCTCAAGAACTCCCATGACAGGCATGTCTGGCCAACGTACACCACTTCCAAGTCACTCTGGAGCTCCTTGATGAACTTGTCTGAGGGTTCGGTGCTCGGTTTGCGACGAATCGACCAGAAGCTTTGGGAGAGGATGGATGAGATCGCCAAGGCTAATGTCTTTCGAGGTCCCAGTGATCTGAGAGGATCCTCCACCTGCAGGAAACCTGGAAATCGAGGAGGAACGCTGATGGTTACTGCTTGCTGCATGCAATCAATGGCGAGAGGTAGAGAGAGGAGGAGGAGGGACCGACCTATTGCGTACATTTTCTGGTAGTTGAGGATGTCGAACTTCCTCATCCTCTCCCTGTAGCTCCGGTAAGCCCTGTGCAGCTCGTCCAGTGGATCCTCGTGCAGGAAGCTCTCGTCCATCTTTAATGGCTTCAGATCCTCCACGGTTCGGGGGCTCTCTGACTCCTCCAGAATCGTCGGCAGACCGATGTCCCTCGCTCTCCTCAGCTCCATCCTCAGCTGTTCGATCAGGTCCTGATGCTCCCAGAGCAGCTCCAGCTCGCCGTACTCTTCGTCGCCTGACACCTTGAACTCACTCTTCTTCTCCGGCTTATAAGCAGCAGCATCTGGTTCGTCTCCTGCCCCTTCGGCGTCGTGGACTTCCTCAGGGCTCTTCATAGGACTGAAAGCTCTGCTCGTCGAATCAAAATCATCGTCGCTGGAATCGATGAACTCGATTTGGGGTGCTTGAGAACATGGCAACCTCGTTGTTTCTCGAAGCATGTCATCAGCTTCTTCTTCTTCTTCTTCTTCTTCTTCTTCTTCTTCTTCTTCTTCTTCTTCTTCTTCTTCTTCTTCTTCTTCTTCTTCTTCTTCTTCTTCTTGGTTCAGACTCTTCCGCAGCTGTTCTTCTTCTCCATCGAAGTCTCTCTCGGACAAGAAACCATCTGAGTCGACGACGAGGTCGTGCACCGAGTAACCATCGCTCATGCTAATGGACTCGGTCTCGGAATCGAAGCCGGAGAATTCCTCCGACAAAGAACATGCTCCGTTCTCTTCCACCACCTCAGAAGTTCTCGGCAATTTCATGTCCTTGATCTCGATCGAATCGCTGGCATTGTGCACGGCATCATCGGCAGCAGCAGCAGCTGCAGCTGCTGCTTCTGCTCCTGAATCGAGCTCGGTACAAGAGGCTGTGGCTTCCGGCTCTTCCATGAGCCCGCTGAAGTCCTTCTCGGACAAGAAGCCGTGAGAAGACTCATCTCCTCCATCAACAACAGGTAACGCAGCTTCTGGTTCCTCATCGCAATTGCCTCTCTGGTAATTCGATATCTGATGCTGGAACTTAAACCTGACGCACGATTCCTCTTTCTCCCCCAAGGATTCAGGCAGACCTTTGCGCTCATCTCTCTGCGAAGCTCCTCCTCTCCTATCTCTGCACGCAACACAGATCGAAACAGCAAGCTCTCTCAACATACAGCTGCAGAGGAACGAAGCAGCAGCAGCAACAGCAGCTCCCACTACTCCCTTACCTGAAAGCATGATCGACGACGAAGCTGATCAAAACGACCAGTAGATAGACAAGAAAGAAGCAGCAACAGAAACCAAGGAGCGCCATTTCTCAGCAGAACAAATCATCCGCCAAACTCTCTGTTCATCAAGAGAAGTCCACCCACCATTATCTCCACCTCAAGCAAGCAAAAGTAAATGGACAGTTTCACCTGCAACAACAGAGCAATAAACCTCAAAAGAACTCGAGCAACCGAAGCAAACGGGTTAAACCAGAGGTGGAAGTCCCACCTGAAAGATGTGATGGCAGACAAAGAAGAAGGTGAGGCTTCCCATCAGCCATGGTTGCTTAATGCTCTCCCATGCTGTTATCATCTCCTTCACAGGATGAGATGTCATGGTCTGATGCCCTCTCTTGGCCTGCCAAGTGTAGTGAGGAAGAGAGAACTCAGATGAGAGGCATGACCAAGCCAACCTGCAACAACCAGTCCATCAACCCCCCTTCCATCATCTCAGTTTTACCTCTGTGAATCCTATGGAGGTCATCATCTTCATGGTCCACAATGGATTCATTCAAGAACCTTAATTGGGTTCACCTAACTCATCTGCAAATTGATCCAAATCACAGACAACCTTAGAATCATTGAATTGGCATACAACCTTGGCCTCATTGCCACATTCCCATGCAGAGACCAAGATGGATGGATGTTCCTTGCTGTGGAACATCAATCATGCATGCATCCCCCCAAAAATAAGTCATTTTCATATTCATTTCTCTCTAAATCAAAGTTTATTACTTTTATGTATAAAAACTAGGTATGATTATTGTAGTAGGAATAGTTTAGATAAATGACTAAACTGATGGGAGAAAGATATGAAGGATCTTACTGTTTCTCTACCAATTATTTAAAAGTTTAATGTATGCATGCACACAATAACAAAAATCCATCTAATGACTAAAAAAATTATTTTTAATTGCTGTATAATTTATTGAGATTTTTAGTGGAAATTGACATGGGGTCTCTTTTATTCATGTCCATGTTTAGGGCTTATTGATGTTGACAATATATTATGTGGCAATTAAGATCCAGTTGGGTTTGTTGGGGCTTTGGTTGAATCAAGATCTTTCACAACAGGAAATATGACATGGTCAATCCAAATCTAATTGTCATCAATCAAATATCTTTATTATTTTTTGAATTAAATGAATAAAAAGCTTCTATCATAAAAAATTTAAAAAAAAAAAAGAAACAAAAATTTTGGTCCCACATATATGCATCTTTTGGACCTTTGACAACCATAGTAAGCTAAAGATGGATTGCACAACATGTGAAAGGAAAAGGAAATGGAAAAGAAGCCACACTCAACAGCAATCAATCATTCATCACAAGAAGAACCATGCAATGTAACATGATGAGGCTTTTGCAAGGATGAGGTCATGACCACCTCAACTGTGGGACCCTTAGAACAAGATTGCAAGAGAGATTCCTCACATGAAATAATATTGGGAATGTTTTCCTTTTATAACTATGATTGATGTTGGATGAGTGCATCATTTCTCAACTCCAAAGGCAATCCTGACATGGCATATATTCCATTATTGATTTCATATGACTGGTTATGAAATATTGTAATAAAAATGTTGTATTTTCTTTCTCAAGATTTCTTTTGCTTTATTAAAACTTTTCTTTTCTCTCTAAGAGACATGTCATCTGTAAATACTATGTTTAGCAGGAATGAGACAATTAGTAATATTCATTACTTGTGTGTGAAAAATATTTTTACTACTTATTGGTATTGTTCCTTTCTCTCTAATATTTTTATCCAAATTATATAAATATTTATTCTTTCAAAATAAATGATGTTTCTATTTATCCCCTAGTTTATATGTGTACATATATTACTTAACCTTCATTAGCTAATTATCATTTGATCATTATCCAAAATTTTAAATGACTTTAACATTCTTCATAATCATAATGTTCACTATTATTAATCATCATTAACCTAAAATTTTCAAGATGAATATTACTATGAAAGTTAATTTTTCACCATAATGATGTAATTAATTATATGACAAATTTGATTCATCGACCGCTTTGCATCGCCATTGGGGTTGATACAGAGTGGCGCCACTCTACATTTGCATCGACACCAACAACCATACAGGAAAAGATAGCACCACTTTATAATGTGTTAGCATTATCTAAGTGGTGTCGACGCGCAGATGTAAAACGAAAACAAACTCTCCCAACATCTGCATTGGTGTTGATACAGATGCTAAGCGATCCTTTCATCGCTCTGTATCTCCATCGACGTCGCTTGACAACTACATCGGCATCGCTCTAATATGTGTCGACGTCGATGCAGATATAAAGCGTCGGCATTTACATCTACCTCTTCCTTATCTCTCTTTACCTTATCTATCATCTTCGCTCTTCCTCCTCATCCATAATAACCACTCGTAGTCTCCAACAATATCGTCATTCGTCACCATAAAAAATATAACTGAAACATCAAAATTACCCTTTTACTCATCGTTTTAACGCTTTCACCGATAAAAATAATAGTGTCTAGGTAAATAAAACTAGATACTTCACTTTCATTGAGACTTTAATATTTTTTTAAAATTTAAAAATTAAAAATAGTAAAAAGATATAACTACAAGAGAGGGGAGAGTAATGTTTAACTAAACCCCCAATGTTCTCTCTTTAGCACCATATCTGTGCCCATCTGCCATGGTGCCTATTGATGGAATGCAAGGACAGTTCTCTTTAAGAACATAGTGCTCCTCTTCATTCATGTCTTCCACATGTAAGGATGATGATGCATTCTTGATTTCATGCATCTACCAACATTTGAGACATTTCCAATATGCATCTATATGATGAGGTAAAGCCCTATAAATAACTTGTATGATTTCATAATCCAATAAGACATCAATCCGATCAAGTCTCGATCCGAAGTTTATTACGACGTCTTAGCGCTCTTCTCTACATCGAGTTAATGCAAATTCAAATTCAATTATTTCGACGATCCGATGTTCATCTCCCTCCCGATAAAAATAGTTATCTATTGGCTTAAGCTTTTAGATTAACAAAGAAAATGTACAAAGAATCAAACTACAACAATTTTGATCTCCAATGCTAATTGGGCTAGCTGAGGAGGCCTATGACATTGTAATGTGGTCAGCCATAAGACCCAAAGCATGAAGTTGACTCCAATCTTCTATTCAGATCGCAAGGCCCATCCATGCCCATGTCATCGTTGACTATATTGTCACAATAATATGAACAAATACACTTATTTCATGATAAATCTCCCTCCTCTATATCAGAGTGCCATAAATCAAAGTAATTAATCGTTAAATCATAGATCAATTGAGAAACGTAATATATCCTTATTTACTCATATCATGTATCATTGAAATTTCATGAGATACACGTAAATGACTATGTTATCATTTATTATGATGTAATATATTTATACATGTAAATGACTATGTTAACATTTTTTTTTTAATCTCTTGACCCTTCATTTGCTCCTGCCAGTAATCTTTACAGGGATCTTTGTTCTCCAAATCAATAGATAGGGCAGTGTGATGCATCATATCATATATATAGTGCGTGGTGTTGGTCTGAGGCTGCACTATTTTGGTTGCATCATCATCATCATCGTCATCAAACCTAACTCTGGAGGGGTTGATGCTGAGTTCATGGTAGCTCAACAGTAGCAGAAGCTGGATCTGATAGAGGTGCAAATGATGTGTTCTCCAAAGAGAGTTCCAAGAACACAGTGTGAGTGTGTCGAGTAGATCAACCGCATGGTCTCTGCTCTCAGACTGCAAGCCCGCCTCACCCAACATCTCATGCACCATATGGGGAACGCCTCACCCTAAACATGCAGTAATTGCATGCAATAAATGGCTAGGGTTTCTGCAGGAGGAGAAAGCCATCAGCATCAAGACAACTCCGAGCTGTTAACCCTGGTAATTGTTACTGGGGATAACCAAGCCATGCTCGAGGACAAATGGCCTCCGAATCTAAAGCTTCAAAGCAGTCTCATGATAAGGGTTTTCCCCGGCGCAGCCTCATTCAATGCTCGGCCTTGGCAGAGAGAGACGGTGGGGGGTTCATCCACCAAGCAAGCTTAGCTGAGCTCAGAAGTCCCCTCCTCGGGAGTAAATGCTACTTGATGTCCTCGTTTGACCTCGTCCTCCGCCTCCTCCATCTCCTGCTCTCTTTCCTTGTGCCTCTTCTTAGGGTCAAAAGATAGCGGACAATTCCTTGCATCATCTGGTCTCTTGTTCGTGTGTGTGTGTGTCAGTGTCCAGGTTACTTACACTGCCTTGGACTTCTGCCGGCTCTGGGTGTGGCTTTTGGGGGAGGAGGAGGAGGAGGAGGAGTTGCTGGCATGGGAAGACCACCTTGCTGCGAAAAAGTAGGGGTGAAGAAGGGGCCATGGACTCCGGAAGAGGACCTGGTTCTTGTCTCCTACATCCAGGAGCATGGCCCTGGCAACTGGAGAGCTGTGCCTACCAACACAGGTGATCGAGCTCCTTGGACATGTTCCATGAACTCAGGTGCTTAGATCTGAAGGGTTTCAGGGATTTGATCGAGTCCTTTGTCCTTTTTTTTCTACGCCCAGGTCTGATGCGATGCAGCAAGAGTTGCAGGCTTCGATGGACTAATTACCTCAGGCCGGGCATCAAGCGCGGCAACTTCACAGATCAGGAGGAGAGGCTCATCATCCATCTCCAAGCTCTTCTCGGCAACAGGTGCATCCAAATGTGTGAATCCCTTTGTCCGCCCCGCCGGCTCTGTGATTGAGATCTGAAGGTGCATGCAGATGGGCAGCCATAGCTTCGTATCTCCCGGAGAGGACCGACAACGACATCAAGAACTTCTGGAACACCCATCTGAAGAAGAAGCTGAGGAAGATCCAGGGCGGCGAAGACGACGGCACCATGAACGCTGGCCTCTCGGCGAACTACTACCCCTTCTCCAAAGGCCTGTGGGAGAGGACGGTCCAAACCGACATCCACATGGCCAAGCAAGCCCTTGGCGAGGCTCTGTCCCTGCAGAAGCCACACGCCGGCGCATCATCCGCCGCCACTACCACCTACGCCTCGAGCACCGAGAACATCTCTCGATTACTCGAAGGATGGATGAATAATTCCGCGAAGACGCGAGCTGCTTCGGCCAGCGACATGGTGGGCGGCGCCGGCTCAGCCTCCACCGAGGGCTCGGCTACCATGGCAAGCAAGAGCGCCGACGTGTCGCCGGAGGGACTCGACTCATTGTTCAAGATGGAGACGTCGACGCCCGAGGCATCCGATAGCAGCCTTTTCCAAGGCCAGATCAAGTTGGCCACCGAAGCTCCGATTCCCATTTCCTTGCTCGAGACATGGCTCTTCGACGAAACCATCGAACAGGGAGGAGCATGCCCGGTGGACCTCCCACTATGCGACGCTGCTGCCGAGTTGCTATAGAGGGAGATCAGATCACGGAGATAGCTCAAGGTGTAAATTCCAAGCAACTTCACATGAACCCTATCACGCAATAGTTTGCCGCAATCACAACATCGAACTAATTGTCATCTTCGATCCCTCTTCTTCAGTTCAACCGGTGTGAGCTTTGTTCAGCCTGTATAAGATCTGTGGAGGGGGGGAGAAGGAGGATTCATGTACTCATATAAGTGTACTATACTTGTATTAGATCATGTAGTATTGCTCTTTGTCAAACACGACAAGATGATGACCTTGCATGGATTACACACACACACAGAGCCAGCGGTGTCATGAGAGATCTTGTTCATGCGCTGACACCAACAAACTACAGATCACGAACAGTATCTTATCTCCGTGCACTTCAAGTTTGTCTTCAAGTTTAGAAAACAAATCATCAAAATTGGATTCTCTGCGGCCGCTTACTGCATGCAGGGAGGGGGGGGGGGGGGTCTGTCATGAATGTGGTCAATGGCGTTGGGTGTCCATTCCTGTTGCATTCACCTCTCGGATGTCTATCGACTCGGATGAAGAACACAAAGGATGAGAAATCCAGTGCACTCCTGGGAATGGCATATGTGAAGCTTCCTTCTTCATCCTTTCTCTCTCATGCACACCAATATTTCCTTGCTGCTGTAACCTGCTTCATCCTGAATGATGAAGACTATGGAATTCTTTGTCAGCATTGCACACAAAAAACACATTAGCAGTCAATCTCTAAGAGTGTTAAAAAAAAAAAGCATAGTGTGTGCAATCATAAGCCAAGGAGTTTATATATATATATATATATATATATATATATATGCAAAAGAACTCTTATGTGAAAATTTTTAATATCAAAATCTAAAATCACTTAATAACATATCTAAATTTATGATAAGTAACTTTTGATATTGTTTAGAAAACCTTTTATTTGTTATGTAAGCATATTATTATTAAATCTGAGATCTATAGTGATGTTGATCTGTAAGGAAAACTAAACTAATATTCTTCTTTCATCCTATCTTTCATAGGATCACTATCATCAATAAATTTAGAACCAAAGAGAAAAAAAATGAAAATATGTAATCTATCATATATCCACACCTCCATACATTATGTGTTATTATTGTATATAGGTCATATCTATTTATGGACGAGAGCATAAAGTTAAGATAAGTGATTAGAAGAGTTGCTCCCATCAATATCGTATCCTAAGGAATAATACTATAATCGAATTTCTTTTATATTGACCGATATCCATAATAAATTCAACACCTTTAACATAAAATAAAACATAATATTTTAAATAAAAAATATCTAAAGGAGCCAAAAGTTATATATCACTCACTTTGTCAAGCACATTCTCCAAACCTTCTCAGTATCAATCAGCTCATAGATGTGAAAACAAGAAAATTATCATTTTTGCTAAAATAGAATGCACTAATATCATTTGTTATTATTATACAACTAAAAATACTTGTTAATCAATCACCATATTGTCTAGTCTTCTTTCATAATGTGACAAACAATGAATCATCCATGTGGATCAAGACCTTGGGATTAGAAATTAGTAGCACAATTGTGGTTGACACCACACAAACCTAACCAAGCCCTAGGTGATGGATACAATGAAACCAAGATGGTGCCATGTCAAGGTAATCACTGTTGCACTTGTCAAGGTTCATTGTCATTAGATGTGATGTGAGCCACATTAAGTCCACATTGTGACAAAAATAAAAAATCCTGCTGTTGGCAACTAATAGTTCTCTAACAATTTAATGCTTGATTTTGATCTGCACCCCAATTTGATTGATAGTGGGGGATCAAATTCTTGTGCTATGTGGTCATCATCAACTAACTATTTGAGAAGGAAGAGTTGTGGATGGAGGAGCTTCTTTAGCTCATATGCTATCAAATCAAAACAGTGCCTTTGGAAATTTTGTTGGTGCATTAAATGATTGGTTAACTATAATGATCTCCCATTACCATTTTTCTTCAAATTGCTCACACAGAATAATTTATCTTAATCACTACTAAGTCATTCAATTCCTCTTTTTTTTTTTTTTTGACTTGGAAGCAAAAGATAATTTTGTTGAACTTGGAAGTGAAATATACTAAGATACTTGAGTTATTCAAAATAAATAAATAGAAGAATACACTAATGCAAACTCCCAATTATATTTTTCTTATAACATATTCAATAATTTAAATGATGAAAATGTCTTTCTAAATGCAAGTTGACATCTCTATTTTTTTTATAAAAAAAAAACAAGTATCTTTTTTAGATAAAAATGTAAACATATTTTATCGACGATTATAGACGACGTTAGGTTCTTATGGTAGAAGGTCAATCTGCTGTTTATATCTCTAATTAATCAAGATAAACTATGAACTATAACCTTTTGTCATCAAGAACATTCTCTAAAGGCATTTGGGACTGATATAATTAACCTGAAGCAGCAATATTAAGATCTGTGTGTGCTAAATCCCTTGGCCGACGATTACAGGCAAGAAAGGTTTTTTGTTATTGATGTGTCTCATAAATGATATATTAGAGATACATCGAATGCAACAATTAACTCTAACGGGTGATGAAATGGCAACCTTTTATGTATCATTGACTCGATCAAACTTGTCAAAACCTATCAGTGTGGGCAATAAATTGGATCGGAAAAAGAAGATGATTTGTTCTTTGGCAACCATAAAAGCTTTTATTACCAATTAATTAATCCATTGGAAATAGTTCAATTTGACTTTCTAACTAAGATGCATCTCTTAGAAAATTTCCTCAAAAAAAAAAAAATCCTTCTTTTTTTGCATTTATATCTATTCTTTTGTTTACGCTTAATGTTATATAGTTTCTATTTAAAGTTTTACAACAAAAGTGAAATATGTGGGATTAAATAAGGAAAAAGTTAGTGAAAGTAAATGATGCAAAAGACCTTAATTTCTTCTCTAATATTAGGTTATGTCAATCATTAGATCAAATGACTTGATGATGTTTCCCATTCAATGTGGTGTGTCCACTACTCTTTGAGACAGTGAGAGAAGCCTTCTCTCTAAAAGAGAAAAAAGGAGAAGAAAAAAAAGAGTCACTCAATGTATAATGCATATATTTATATGAAACATCAAAGGAGTTAATTGCTACTAATTTTGATATGTTGCTAAGATCTGATCATTAATTGTTGGCCAACTATATCGATGAGATTTTCTCAAATAGAGTTCATATATTTTATTTTCAATTTTAATTGAAATGAATATTAATTATCGATCACAAACAATATTTTCAACGATCAAAGTTTATCGTACCATATCATATCATTCGATATGGATGGTATACACCAATCCATCGATATACCCCATCCTACCATGTGTAAGTATGTAATATGTGTCGATATATCGATACATGTTGTATCGATGAATAGTTGATATATTGATACGAGCTGATAAGATGAACCATATTAATGATAAATAAATAAAATATATATACCATGGTAATACAATTTGACACGAACAGTATATATCAATTCAATATGAGATCGATATGGGTGGTACATCCCATCATATCGTGCATTAGTATGTCGATATATGTCATCTTATTGTTCATTAGTACATCAATATATATCATGTGTTGATATATATTATACGAATAACTAATTAGTGTATTGATATAAACCAATAATATGAGCTATATCAATCATACATATATATATATATATATATATATTATTAAAGAAAAGTAATGGGCCGGGTGTGGACTTTTGATGGACCCATCAAGTCTCTTTAATGCCTCAATATCATATGTGGATGGTTGTGATTTGGTACAAATTTTGAGATACACTTGATCGATGAATAACATTTGGAAGTGGATTTAATTTAAGATTGTAAGTATTATTTTATTATATTATATAATAATTTATTAATTTTAGATTTTGAATATTTAGATATTTATCTAATCATATTGTTATTTAATTCCTTTACACAACCTTTTCTTAATCAATAATAGTAATAGTTTGCTGTTAAAGCATTTTCATTTTCCCAAAAAATTAAAATGGTGAAAATAATTGGAACCCGGAAAATGATAATAATAGTAAAAATAATAAACATAATTAGTTATGTAATGATTTATATGGTGTAATAATTGCAGTGGAATGCCTCAAAAAGAGAGCCCCAAATAATTGTGGATGTGATGATCATTCAGCCCCCTAAAGGATAGAAGAAATCATGATCATCATCAGCTTCGTCCATCCAACGGCTACAAGAGGCGGCGCCCTTAGGGTTAGGGTTTTAAATATCTCCCGCTGCCTGCCCACCTCCTGGGACCCGCTGGAGAACGATCTCTACCGTCAAGACTTACCCGGACCCAGAGATTGGACGGTCCAGATGAGACGCTCCCGAGTTATCGTTACCGACGGTCGTGACGGGAAACTCCATCAAGCAACCGAGGAGAAGGTGTATATATAGGTAGAGATAGAGAGGGAGGGAGGGAGGCAGGTCGCTCTCGCGTTCGGTTTCCACCGAAGGTTTGGTCTCCGCAGCCGAGGAGAAGAAGAGCAGGTCAATTAGGGTTAGGGTTTCGGAGGTGTCGGCGGAGAGGAGATGGGAGCCGACAAGGGGAAGAAGTCGAAGGTCACGGAGGCAGGAGCCGAGGGTGCGGAACCCGAGCACATCGACGGCGAGCTCGTCCTCTCCATCGAGAAGCTCCAGGAGATCCAAGACGAGCTGGAGAAGGTAGTGCTTTCTTGTGTCAAAAAAGGAAAAAAAAAGGCCCCTTTTTTTTCTTAATCTTAACCCCTCTCTCTGTCTCTCCTTTTTGAAGTTACCGTAGTATTTGATTCTTGAAAAGTTCTTTTTTTTTTTTTAATTTATGGTGATTGATTGTCTGTTTCGTATCATTTCTTGTTCAAAGTTGAGAACTTTTCGATGGGATAGTGTGTTGCCCACATGATTGTATAGACTCGCCTGAGGATTCCTCTCTTTTAGTCCCTGAATTGGGTAATCGTGCACGCTGATATCTCTGGTTGACGGCTTTTTTTCTCTCTTTTTTTATGTTTTGGTCACGCTGAAATCATAACTATGTGTTATGATTTTAGATGGATGGAAGTTTATTGTTTGGAGCAGAGTAAGGTTGCTGGTAAGGTTATTAATACATAGTGTCTCTGACATATCTCTAAGTCGGAAATTGTTAGCTCGCTGTGAAACCTTTCTTGGTTTCTCCATTTGTTTGGATAACAGTGGAAGTAGTCCTCAAATGTGTGTATCTTGGCATAAAAAAGGTTTGTGCCGTTCTCATTGTTGCTGTCAAATGTTTAGAAACACTGTAACTTTTGAGTCGAGAGTCAATTATGAGGGCTAGCAGTTGGGTTATAGCCTGCCAAGTTGTGGTCACCTCTCATTCCTTTAGGTTCACAGCAGTGTCCAATTTTGCACAGTTATTACAGTAAGGAAAGGGAAGATAGGAAATAAGGATAGTTACGAAGCTTCAGCTTTTTGCAAGGAAAATGCTGAGAAACTATGATATTGATTTTGGAAATTTTACCCATATAATAAGGATGCGGTGGAGGCTTTGATAGTTCAGATTTCTTGTGCTCTCTCACCTTCCTTGGAACTGTTTGTAGGAGGAACACATAGTTTGTCCTCTTCTTTCTTTTAATTTCATTTTTTTGGCCTATAACCATCATTGTGTAGATAGTTGCAAAGAACCTGAGAATTATTGTAGTATGTGATTACATTTCAATGGTTGCTTCAGTGTCTTGTGCATTTATCCCTTTTGTACTGTTTACTTATGTTAACATTCTTGCCTCGGAGTACTTTTAGATTATGTGTTTTGCCTATTTTCACAACATGCTGATTTAGATTTTTCTTAATAGATCAACGAGGAAGCAAGTGATAAAGTTTTTGAGGTGGAACAGAAATACAATGAGATTCGTAAACCTGTCTATGTCAGGAGGGCTGAAATCATCAAACATATCCCTGACTTTTGGTTAACTGCGGTATTTTTGTTTTTAATTCTTTGAAGTTTATGTCAGAATGTTCTTTTGTGTCATCTCTAAAAGTTTATCTTTTATTTGTTCTTAATGGTATGCAGTTTTTGAGTCATCCTGCTCTTGGTGATCTATTATCAGAAAAGGACCAGGAGGTATTTAAGCTGTTAACGATGAAGGATGCCATAGTCTAGTTAACTTTGATAATATGTTCTCAAATTACAGCCTGTGCCTTAGCCTTAATTTAACAGATATAAATTTATACATTTGTTTTATTTCTAATAGATGCACTGGTTCTGGAATTTGACGCTTTCCATTGATGTAGATTTTCAAGTTCATGCGTTCATTAGATGTTGAAGACTTTAAGGATATGAAGACAGGCTACTCCATTACATTTGTGAGTTATTGAGCTCCAAAATGGTAGCCCGATCATTGTCTGCAGTTTCTTTTTGTTTCTATTTGTATCCATGACCAATTGAATATTTTTTTGCAAGTTATAGAACTTCTCCAATAACCCATATTTTGAGGATACAAAACTGACAAAGACATATTCATTCACTGACGAAGGAACAACCAATGTAGCTGGTACAACAATTAAGTGGAAGGAGGGCATGGTAAGAGCAAACCATTCTTGTTAGCACCCAAAATTTTCATTACTAATTTTTTTATCCAAGTTGCAGGTGCGATTTTTATGTTATTTTTATATTTATAGGACCATATTGCCAATGGTGATGCCCATAAGAAGAAGGGCAACAAACGGCCCTTTGCTGAGGAAAGGTTGATGCTGTTGCTCTTGACTGTCCTTTTTTTACTGTACAATTTTTGACAAATTATCCTATGTTGCATCATTGAGTAATAAGTATTTGGTGATATTTGTATTGCTAGTTGTGATTTTTGTTTTAATCATCAAAGTTTTAGAACTCAACGATCTGTTATCTAGAAGTCAATGACTTGAGTTGTCATGTTTGTGTCTGCCATTCTCATGTCAGGATCAATTTGTAATGGTTCCTCCTCCTAGTCAATCACTAATGTTTCTTGGCATCTAGTGATAGAATTCTTGTCTGTCAACATCCAAGTTCTTATTGCCGTAAAAAAAAATCATTTCATGGATTGCTTTGTGCCCAGAAGTTGTCCACTTCTACTTTCTCAACTCCCTTATCCGAGAGGGTTGTATTTGGAAATTGAGCATGATTGTAGCATAGGCATAATTGGAGTTTAATTTCCTTTAGTCTCAATTTTATGTTTCACTACAGTTATTCTACAGCTCCAGTGTTTGATATTTGCAGCTTGCTGGTTCGTCATTTTATTCACTTTGATGTTGTCATAATTCTTTGCAAATTACCAAGCAACTTATACTTTTAATGTTTGTTATATGAGCCAAACAGTGTTTGGCTTTACCTAGCATGGTAATGTTGGGTTCGCATGGCTTTGTCTGGCCCCTGCCATGCCCCACTTGCATGTCTTTGCATATTTTTTTGGCCCTTTAAAAAGTATAGATATTGAGATGCCAAAGGTAATCCTTAACCTCAATTTTAACTGTATGTTTTTTTTAGGAATTCTTTATATAATATACAGATCAGGTTCGGTTGCATCAATAAATTGGCGTCACTGATTGATCTCTAGCATATTGGTGGAGTTCTTATATCTCTAGCTTTGGTTCCTAAGGCATCGCTTTCCCCCTTTTTTTTGAACAGTTTCTTCAGTTGGTTCAATGACAATCAAGAAAAGGACCTCTCAGAAGGAGTTATGGATGAGGTAATGTTTCTTGATTTTCTTTCAAGCTAATCGCTGGTTATATCTTATTATATAACTGGGTTGGATGATGAGTGAAAGTGTATATGATTTTATGCTATTAGTCATGGACATTTGTTCATCTTCCTATTTTGAAATCTGATTGAACTATCTTATCAGTAGATCACCATGACTACTGAATAAGAACAGCTTTTGAGTGCCTTGTGCTATTACATTTCCGATACAGGTGGCTGAGATAATCAAGGAAGACCTCTGGCCCAATCCCTTAAAATACTTTAACAATGTATGTTTTCCTGGCTAACTTGTTTCCGCTCTGCCTACCTTTTTTTTTCCTCCTCCTTTTTTGAGAATTTTGCTTTCATTCATTTGAATTGCAGTTTTTTCAACTGACAATGCTTCTGACTTTTTTATTTTATGGGAACAGGAAGCTGATGAGGATGACTTTGATGGAGAGGAAGATGATGAAGAGGTATATTATTTTCTCTCCTTTTTTATCACATAATAATGACTAGTCATATTCCAACACTGCTTATGTTATCTCAGATGCCGAAGGAATTTAAATTCCATTTCCTGTTTCCATGTTTTATAGTTGTCTTATTAATAATGCTCATTTTCTTGAATCAAATAAGGGGAAATGCAGAGTGCAGATTTTTCAATTTTATTTTCCAGTATTAGGATTACCGACCTGAAGGTTTTGATCGCTATGATCTTGTAATTACCAAAACATGATAATTAATTTTCTAGATTCTGTTCAAATTTACATTATAATATTATTCATAAAGAACCAATCTGTCATTTTGTCAGATTGTATTAACAGGATATTCAAGTAATTCATATTTGAAAACTATGTATTTTAGATGTAAGCTGCTGAATCTTACCTATAAGCAAAGATAACTACAGAATATTACAGTTAAACCTTATGCAATCAAGTCCGAAAACGTGTTTGTTGTCTCGTGTGTAAATGACGTGTAGTATCATGGTACAAACTTGATGTCATGTGTGCTTTGCAGAAGTTGCACCCTTGTAGAGGTAATGCCTTGTTACGTACGGGACATCCTTATATGGTCCGCATTATATATCATTACAAACACTATTTGAACTGTTCATCTTTAGTTTTGGCAAAATATAGAATAAACTTGTTGAAAAAGACCCGAAACTCTCAAACTAGTTTCTCAGATTGCCTCATCTAAATTGTCTATTTTTCTTTTAAATTGGCAACATTTAAATCTGTGCTTCCAGCCAAGTTCAAATTGGACAGTATTAATGAGATTGGAATTGTAGGCCAGTGTCTTATGGTGTCGAGGAGTTGCACAAGAACTGCACTTCTCCATTGAATGTTGTTCTCATCTACTCTTATCCATCTACCCCCTCCTAGCTTAGCTCATATATGGTGGTAGTCTCCTTTTTGTTATCGAGATGGGATCAACTGTTGGCTAATAGTTCATTTTCATGTTTCAAGGAAACTGATGAGGAGGATGGTGATGATGAAGAGGACGAAGAATGAGATATTTGCTGATGACCACCTTAGTTGTGTGCATTTGGCCCTTCTATGGCTGCTCCTGTGCAGGATCAAGACCAAGCTTATATAGTCGATAGAAAGACTAAGTGCAGAATGCTTCCTAGTTGTCATCACTTTGATATGTTAGATTGTATCTCCTTGCCAAACGTTTGATATGAGGTTGAGAATTGTGTACTGATAGCTGTGTTAGTCTAATTTCACTATTTTGGATGGATAATTTTATAGCAATTTAAAATCATATTTTCAGAGTCTGTTGTTGCTTTTCCCATTATAATTATACTGACAGCAGTGGTAATTTTGTTATTATCATTGTAATGATTGAATTTTTGGTGCTGTTTAGAACAAGCATATATATATTTTTTTTGTTTCATGAGTGAAGAACTCATTGGTTTGCATTGACCGAAAAAAAAAAAAGTAAAATAAAGGCTGCATTATTTCGAGTCAAAATATATTTTTCTAACAAATTCTTTTTCTTTTGTTTTCTTCTTTGTTGCAACCAAGGAGTTGTTCAATTGGTTGCAGTTGTCACCTTTCTTTGTCAAGAATCAAAATCAGGGGAATTGCATCAGTTTGTGGAGCAGCTGTCTGTCATGGATTTGTTGTTTATGGGTGTCATTAAGCATATCCCATTGTCAAGTTCCAAATGGTGATGTTCATATTAGATTCAGTGGTGTTTATGAGTTCCAATTGTGGTTGGAAGTGATGTGGTGGACTGTTTGTGGCCTTTGCATTCACATTCACAACACAACAGTTTGTCCTACTTGTCATGTTATCCAGATCTCAGTGAATGCTTGCAATCAATGTCCAGTAGGTATGTGAGGGCTGCAAGCTCTCTGAGCTTGTGACTGACTGCACACAAACAGAGAGAGAGAGAGAGAGAGAGAGAGAGAGGTCAGCAGGGCATGTGATGTCCCACTGTTGTCACTACTGTTCCTACTGTCCCACCACCTCTGCAGCATCCATGCATGAGTTGTTGGGTCTCTTCCTCGGCCATTTCCCCTGTGAGGGAGATGTCACCAGTTTGGATCTGATTTGTGTGGATGTGTGTGTGTGGAGGTGAAGTCCAGAGCCAGGCCACCATCATCCTGCACTGAGCTGTGGCAGGGATATGGTGACACAAAGGACATAATTAATATTCCTCCTCTCTTCCAGCTGGATGCTGAGTTGAGTTGTTCCCTCCTCTCAAATCCTTTTTTTGTGTCTTCAGCTTTTCCTCAACCTCTGATTTGGCTCAGAATTCTTTAGCTCCATGTAGAAAGTCATAATACAACTCTCAAGAGCCTAAGCTTTATGGTCTCCTTTCTCATGGTGCTTTGTTTCTGTCATCTTATACTGCTTCCTCAGATCTTTTAATTCCTGTGCTCTCTCCTCCCTAGATTTGTGTTTGTAGACTTTTTTCAACCGGAGGTTTGAGTTGAGAAAAAAGATGTGCAAACATGTTTTATATCACAAACCCTTTTGTTTCTGAATACATCAGAATTTGCAGCATCATCTAACAAGACCCCACAAGAGAGAGAGAAGAAGAAGAAGAATAGGAGATACATATGGGGAATAAATGTTGATGCCAGAGCTTGCATATGGCATGTTGAACAATTCTTGGCATCTGAACTGTTTGAAATGAAACTTCCCTCTATTAGCAATCAGGCCTTGAAAGAATAAACTGTGGGTGCCACTATTTCATCAAGTTACATCTACAAGATCACACACACACTGTTTTCACTGCTGAAATAACCTTGTACCACCACTGCAGTTCCCATCCCCAAAAATAAGACTTGAGAAACAAATAAGGTTTTTTTTGTTTTTTGTTTTTTGTCACTATAAAGTATCTTCATTTCTGTCTAGTTGAATTCTCTTTCTTACAAGATCTGAGATACAAGACTGTGATCATGGTAAATTATCTGCAGCAGTGCTAGTTCATAATCAAATTTCTTTTTTGGTTAATGACTTGAGAGGAGATGATCATAGGCATTATAAGAGTCTGATAAGAGGATGCAAAAATGCTTCCTTGGCTATATCATCATCAGTAGTGGTAAAAAGCTGGAACCTGCAACCATTGTTACCTACCACTGTTGATGGTGTATGATGATTGAGGGATAGTGAGTTGCATCATCATTATCATCATCATCATCATCAGCTAGCCTTCACTCACAACCTTCCATTAATGACACTAGGTTTAAGCCTCATTTGGTGCCATGGTCCTAATCATGTCCTTCCATCTTCCCTTTCTTTTCCCTTGACATACATGTTGGGGCATCACTGTGTGATCCCAAATCCTGTCATGATCGACCACTGTACTGAGCATTTCTCATCTTTAGGTAACAGTGGTGTACTCATGGGGAACCTCATCCATCTGCATTCCTAGTTCTGCTGAAGCCTGAAAGCAAAGCAAAGGGATTGCATGGTCACCTTTTCTCCTTCCCTTGCAAGTTATATATGGCCTTGCAATGATAGCAGCAGCTGCAACCTTTGATTCCCAGCTGTGACATGCACGCTTTAAACAAAGAAAAGGAAAAGGAGATCGCCATGGGGGAAGGGGACATCGTGAGTAGTAGGGCCATCGCTGTTACTTGCACCTCGTCGCGGTGGCCGGTGGCTAGTGGCTGAGCCATTGGGTGCATCGCCATGGACGCAGCCAGCGGATGCACGAGGAGCTCGTTAACCAGCAGAGGCGGGGTACTGTGGAGAGAGAGATCACCATGGGAGCGAGGTCCCACTGCAGGTCGAGGGTGCAGCACTTTACAGCCAAAAGGAGGAGGGTGGCTGACATCGCCTTTACTCGCTGTTGTCGATGGAGCAACATTGGATGGTTGGCAGGTAGCCATGGTAGCTCCGCAGCGAGGCATCTTGCTGCTGCTTCATGTCCATCGATAAGGAGTGCCCAGCAATTATGTGGCCGTAACATGCGCTTGTCTCCTCCATTTCGGTGCAGCAACAGCAGCAGCAGCAGCAAGCTAAGAGAGAGGCAACCGTGAGGGCGAGCACGAGGACATGATCATGGTGGCCAACCCCCCCACAAAGATGTGTGCGTCGTAATGCCCTCAACCTTTTTCCGCCCCCCTCCCCCCTCTCCCCTTCAAGATTACCTCAACAGAGAAGCCTATGGTTTTTGGTTTCTCCTTCATTCCATTCACAGCTTCTTCTTTAACAGCATACCATGCCCATAGTATACACATTTATGCAAGAAAGAGTGAAAGAGACAGAGAGAGAGTATACTTAACATAGTTTTGCATTGTTGGAAAAATATTTATGAGCCAAATTCATGTGATTGTAATATTAAATTAGTAGAAAATAGAGGGATTGACTTGACCCCTGATCTATAAAAACTCAACTTGATTCATTTTAATCTAATCCATGTCTATATATATATATATATATAATATGTATATATGCAAATATATCATATGTAGAATCCTTAAGAGAGAGAGAGAGAGAGAGGCTTATGTCTCATAGAATAAGAACAAAAGTACTGCTACTCATGATTAATAATCAATCACATTTGTATTGAAGGTAGGGATGAGAATAAAATTAATTCATGGAAAAATATATTGGATATAAAAAGTTAAGAGAATCTAGGATTTATAAAGTATGTTGTCATGAGTTACTCAGCTTTTAATTTAGATTAAAGTGGGAGATCAATTCAAATTATTCTCATGGCAAATGAGCACCTTCAATCATGTAGTTGCCACTAGATTCATGGTTAACATGTTTGTACTTTTGGGCTTCATATGTTGGAAATGTGTGTTCTTTTTAATGATACCAAAACTATCAAAAGTTTATTCCTATATATATATATATATATATATATATATATATATATATATATATATATATATATATATATATTGTTGATGCTAACATCATGTGGCAGATACAAACGTGACGAACCATCCAACACTATATGACGCATCAATCTCATCGATTTCGATCAAACGTCACTGCCGGTACCGAATCACCTAATAAGTTAATTGAACTCCTCATTTTATTCATGCGAACTACAAACTAATCATAACATCTAATGCTTTTGGTAGACTTTTCTCGATCGAGTAATGATTAACGATTCTTAGTAGCATTTTCAAATATCCACCATAAAATAAATACTACATGTGTGTCTCTCAATTCTCAAGATTGAATTGTATGTATGCATAACATGCGTCTTCTAATTTTAAAAATTTCTAATTCACTTATATATATATATATATATAAGTGACATTGTGACATTGGACTCGAACCTATACTTATATATATATATATATATAGCATCTATCAATGAATCACCAAAAATTGATTAATTAGAAAATAATAATCAGAAATCCCTAATATACTATTCATCCCAAAATAAATTAAATTAACGCAAATTAATGTTAAGACTTTACTAAATACACATGCATTTTTATCATACATCCAACAATTTTGCTGAAATATATTACTCATGCATCCTTCACCATAAGGCAGATTCCTATAAAAAAAAATGCCAATAAATCCATGTCAAGACTACAATCGAGAAAATTATTAGGGCAAAAAATATTTCAATTAAAATGAGGATATAGAAATCAAAATCACATTATAAAAAGCTCGCCCAAAATATCAAAAAAACAGAACTGATTTATTTCTTAGTGAACAGTATTAAGTTTACGGAATAGTTGAATTTTTTATCGTGATATCAGAGTAGATCATGAATTCAAATATTATTTTCTTCTATTAGGTTGTCATAGCAAAGTGTTTTGATCGTATTAGATTTTGAGTACAGCTTGTTTAAGAGAAAGGAAGAGAGAAAACCAAAACCCTAACTCATGGAGTAAGAAGTTGATGGAGGTTTACTTGGAGGGAGGAAATGGAAAGCGTATTGGAGTGGGGCTGACCCACGTGCTCACCCTCTTTCTGGAGTCGCCTGTTCTTTGACTTGCAAAGTGGGACCCGCTGTCGCCACCACTGTCCTTCCGAGTAATACGCGACAACAGAGCACCGCACGTGGAGTCCGAGCCAAACGACTGTGCCACCTTCAATTTAATTTCCAAGAAATAAATAAAAATAAAAATTACACACTTAATTTTTGCTAAAACAAAACATTAGATTATTATTATTTTTATCCATCCCTCCCTCCCTGAAAACCTTGTTTGATACTTTTGTTTCTGTTTTCTTCTAACAAGATGATATATATATATATTCTTTGTGCTTATTGTTACTCTTATATTTTTGTCTTTTTCCATAGGTAATTTTTGTTAATTTGTATGGATATTAGACTAGTCCTCAATCAAATATCTGACTGCAATAGAATCAAATTAGAGAAATAATTGAGGTGATAATATATATTTGATTAACAATTACAACTTACATGTGTGCTAAAATTGCATGGAATTTATATTGGTGTCCAACCTGACCTGCTTTATACTTTGTCTCTATAATCATTGCTTTCCCATTGCCTTAATCCCTCTCTCTTCTCCCTTATCCTCCTCCCCCATGCCTTCTTCTTCTTCTTCTTCTCTCTCTCTCTCTGAAGCTGAGGAGATTGGAGGTGTTCACCTTCCCTCTCCTCTCCCTCTCCCTCTCTCTCTCTCTCTCTCTCTCTCTCTCTTTACCATATCAGTCTCCTTCAAACTTGAGGCAGTTTGATCTCTCTTTATCCATTTCTTCCTCTATCTACTCCCTACCCCTCATCACTGTGCCCTACAAGGTGCATAAATTAGATGCAGTAGCTTGGTCTCTTCCCAGGAGCTCGCTCGCTCTCTCTCTCTCTCTCTCTCTACAGCGCCTCATATCTCAAGCTTTCAGCTGGAGATGTCCTACCAAGGCCCATAAAATGGTAGTACCATCTCCCATATAGGAATCCTGAGTACTCTACAAACCAAAGGCCTGCATGATCTCTAGGTATCGCTTCCTCTTGGCTTCCATCACAGCAAATTAAAGCATCTATATCGGCTGCTGGATCTTGGAGTTTGATTGTTAGATTGTTCCCTGTGCCTCCCCCCCCATCTCACCATCATTAGATCTCAAGTCCTTATCTGTAAAGTACCATGGTCTGATCCAGACATGGAGGGCGAACCCGGCGGATCACGACGGCCCAACTTCCCTCTCCAGCTCCTCGAGAAGAAAGAAGAAGACTCCTGCTCCAGCTCCGCTTACCCTTCCTTAGCCATATCCTCCACCACTGCCGCTGGCGAGCTCGCCGCTGAGCGACTGAGGAAGCCGGCGCCCAAGCGGAGCTCCAACAAGGACCGCCACACCAAGGTCGAGGGGCGCGGCCGCCGGATCCGCATGCCCGCCCTCTGCGCAGCTCGCGTCTTCCAGCTCACGCGGGAGCTGGGCCACAAGACCGACGGGGAGACCATCGAGTGGTTGCTCCAGCAGGCCGAGCCCGCGGTGATCGCGGCCACCGGCACCGGCACTATCCCCGCCAACTTCACCTCGCTCAACATCTCCCTCCGCAGCTCCGGCTCCAGCGTGTCCGCTCCCTCCCACCTCCGCGCCGCGAATTACTTCGGCGGCGTGGCCGCCGCTCACCCCGGCACGTCCTTTCGGTTCCACAACGAATGGGAACGTGGCGGCAGCTCTGCTTTCCCCCCGGAGGGCCCGTCGTCCTCCTCCTCCGTGCTTCTCAATTTCAACTCATGCAGCATCGGCCTCGACGCATCGTCGGAGGGCGACATCGGGAACATAAGGAAACGCCGATGGGAGTCGGAGATTCATCAGCATCAACCACCGCCAGTGCAGCATCAGATGGCAGGCTACAGCCAGGCAAGCCATGGGCAGATGCCAGGAACAGTATGGATGGTCACAAACCCTAACGCACAAGACATGGTGGGCAGCAGCAACCAGTCTATATGGACATTCCCTCAAGCATCAAATGCCTCCATGCTTAGAGGATCCATGTCCGGCGGTCTGCACTTCATGAACATCCCTACGCCCATGGCCCTTCTGCCAAGCCAACAGCTGGGGCTGGGTTCCGGCGGCAGCGAGGGGTACACGGGAATCCCTTCCACCCTCAACATGTATCGATCGTCGCCGAGCAACTCCGAGGCGATGCAGTCTATGACCCAACAATCGCACCGAGACAGCGAGCGCCATGACACGATGAGCACCAGCGACTCGTAGCTCGGCCTCACAACCATGCATTCGCTGGTTTTCCCTCTTCTTCTGCTTTAATCTTTCGATTTTTGGATGATTTTTGACTCTATTTGTTTTGACTATAAGCCTACGTCCGTTCTCTCAATACAAATGCAAGTCTTTTCTGCGTGTGAAATGGCAGGTTTTGATGGTTTCACTACCTTAATTTGGATCAACACACAGTGCTGTGATTCTACGTTTCATAACACGATCTCTTTTCTTCTTCTCCATTTCTTATTGGGTGGCTGCAAAGATGCTCATCATCCGAGAGTGAGAGTGAGAGAGAGAGAGAGAGAGAGAGAGAGAGAGAGAGAGGTGAGAGGTTCCTATTCAATGAAGGTGACCAGAAAGACGCATCGAGCTCAGCAGCATGTCAACTTCAGAATCCCTCAGAGAGTGATATGATCAATGATTGCTGCCTCTTGGAATGTGCTGCACTACAGTTCCATATACACATCCAAACACATACAATTGTTGTCCCATTTCTCTGTACATGAAAACACCCATCAAAATACAATACTGGCATGCAGGAGCTATCAACTACAGCACCGTCTGAGTCTGCCATGGATGGATGTGAAGGAAGAGCATGGCAAAAGGCCAAAGGAGTCATAATTCCACGCTAGCGCAGGCTGTCGGCTCTTTCTCTATCACAGTGGAGTTGTCACAGTGGGTAACCCTAACCACATGAATCAAGCCTTATCCTTTCGCTTCCTCTCTCTTATGCTCATCTCCTCCGAGAAGAAGGTCGACTAATACTCTTCCTTGTGAAGTCATCTTCCAATGGCTGCGTAAAACACAGATATGTCAGCTTGATTTTGAAGCATATTTAGGTAAGTGTTGAAGGTCATATATTTCCTTCTATCATCTCTTTGTGCAAATGATATCTGACACATTGTAGTCACTTTAGGATGAATCTAATGTCCTCTCTACCGCATGCTTCAACATTTCTATTCCTCTCTCTCCTACTGGGAAAAGCTCCATTCCAGGCTTTCTTCGATATCTGATGCTTTATGTTCTCCTATCATGGTTGCTGCAGCAAATGTATTATTTTGTTTTGATGGCATCATGATGAAACCATCGTGCTGGATATAGAGATATAACATCATCCATTTTCTCTTCAAAAGAAGAAAAATTAACCAATCTCCTTAGAAGCATTAATTATTAGACTCTCAAAGTATCATTCTTTATCATATTTTAGGGTAACTGAAGAAGAGTTATCAGAAGAAGAAGCCTCAGATTCCAATGTTGACTAAACATTACAATTAACAAGCAAATGAGAACTTTATTACACTTAAATCTCTTCTTTCTTGAGGAGATCATGGTCAAGAAGGAGACCAAACACAAGCACTCTCTTCTGATACCTCATCAACTTAATTGAGCTGAGAGATCATCTTTTTATCTACTTTATATTATATTTATTTCATACAACAGGCAAGCATACTTACGTTTTGGAATATGATCCTGTATTGTATATATACATTTAAGACTGGCATATATTTTTATATTCTCAAAAACTTATAACTATGTCGTTATAATTAATCCATGTATCATAAATGAAAGTACCATAAAATTCTAATAAGCATCAGTATATACATCTTCAAACGTTTCCTCCTAAATTAGTAATCTTCCCATTTGCTCCTCTCAAATGACAAAGAAAGTAAATGATAAAAATCATGTCTAATATAATTAATATTTAGCTAGTTTGAGTTGAAAAGGATATCCATGTATCTAAAATTTTCATATCTAAAATATCAAAAACAGAGAATTTGCTCTCATCCCTTCAAGTCTTTTTTTATTAGAATGATAATGCTGAAATAATAATATTGGTTACTTTTTTTATTCCCCGTTTCATATTAGTAATATAACATTATATTTTAATAGAAAATTATCAACTTGAGTATGATAATAATCAGTGATTTCGATAAGGTTTATGGTTCGAAAATTAACTAGTAAATATTTTGTTAAAGGTTTTATATTTTGATAACCATAAAAGAAATTACTAATAATGTTAAAGACAATTTATAGTTCTAGATAGTAGTCAAATGTAGAATAAACATCAAATATATTTGTTCTAAAAATTTTCAAGCATATATGTGCTAATTATATATTTAGAGAGACCAATTGGACAAACACTCACTTTATATACAGTTTTGCCTACTACTAATAATAAAATTATTTATCTAATTATTTCTCTAAATCGAAATAATTACTTAATTCTGAAAAGGCACGTGTGGCTCCCCACAAATTTAGTCGGACACCGTTGGTTTGTCGTCCTATGTGGCGAAGCCTGCATCAGTGGGCCCCGGAGGACAGTCTCATGTGAGAGAGTTCTTGGGTGGCTCATTCGGTGCGTATTTCTTTTAATTTAATGTGCATTTGATCTCAGCTTTAACGGGGGTTTGCTGCCGACGTGTTCATTAATTACCGGAAAGAAAGAGAGAGAGAGAGAGAGAGAGAGAGAGAGAGGCGCAAGTTAGCAATTGCAGGAATCCCCGCATTTGAATTCGTCGCCTCTTCCTCTCTCTCTCTCTCTCTCTTCTGTCTTCTTCTGCTGCTTTGTTGGGCGGCGAAGCTCTCGATCAGATCATCTCTCGGTCTCGTGCGCGGCGGAGATCCAGATAACGCGCGCTCCCTACAAGCGGGGCCGATCGCTTTCGCTCGTCCAGCCGAGCCCGACGATCCAAGATTCCAACGCCTTCGGCGTGGATTAGGGCATTCCGTCGCCGGTCCGTCCACGGTAGCCCTTCTTCGCCTTGGATGTCCCATGTGTTTTGATTCGGAGGCCTGGTCGGTTTCCCGGCGTCTCGTGGAGGTCGAGGGTTACCGTCGAGATCTTTGAGCTATTTCCGAGATCCGGCGTTGTTTCAGCACCCATTGGGTCGCAATAACCGCTGAAGTGGTTGGAATTTATCGCAGGGTCATTCTATGCTTGCTTTCCTTATGCGCTTTTAGGGTGGGAAACACCGGCATTGCGGTTCTTGATCTTGGAAAGCCTTAACCTGACTCCCTCGTCCATGACCCAAGATTCCAACGCCCTCGTCGTGGATTAGGGTATCCCGTCGCCAGTCCTTCCACGGCAGCCCTTCGTCTCCTCGGAGGACCCATTCGGAAGCGTGGTCAATTTCGTGGCGTCTCGTGGAGTTCGCGGGTTTCTTTCGGCAATCACGACTTTTTAGGGTTCCTATCAAGTTCTTTGAGTTATTTCTGAGCTCCGGAGCTGTTTCAGCAAATTGGCTGGCAAGATCCCCTGAAGTGGTTGGAATTTCTTGCAAAATTATTCTGTTCTGTGTTTCCTTATGCGTTTTTAGTGTGGGAAACACCGGCATTGCGGTTCGTTGATCTTGGAAGGCTTTAACGTGCGTTGAAACTGCAGTTTCTGCTGCTGTTGATGTGGATGCTTGGATCGTGGGGGCTTTCATCCTTCTTGGTCTTTCCACATGCTTTGATGGAATAGAGTGAATTACTATGTGGAGTTCTGCTCCATAAGCGAAGGCTCATCTCGAGTTCGTTTATGGGGCAGCCTCAGATACTTTCTGGCAGTGTTGTATCTTCTGGCCATTATGCAGACGAGGCTTGTTCTTTGTGCATGTGTTGTGTATTTCCAGTAGGTGGATGGCAGATCCTCTGAGAAATGGTTCTGTTGAGAGGGATGTTGAGCAGGTATCATCTTGCAGCATCCGTTCTTTTTTCCCACTATCTCCTTTTTGTATGCACTGTTGTCTTATGGTTCCTTATCACTTTGTTAGAAATAAATAGAGACGTTCAATCTATTATCCTAGACTTTTGATGTAAAAGTTGAATGAACATTGGCATGGAAAGTCTTATCTTATCCTCTCGGAACTTGGAGGTCTCCGGGGCAAAAAATCTCCTTGTCCTTTGTCCTCTTCCTCTTTGAGCTTTCAGATTAAATTAACACCCTCATTATAGAAGATGCCTTTTATAAACCTATGCCTATCCATCTTGAATCTTTTTCTTTTGTGCTGATTTCTTAGTTATATCCTTGTTATTTGATGATGTGAGTGTTTGGTAGTTTTGATTCCCATGTCATTTGTAAATACACTTTTTTTTTTGCTCAATCATTGAGTAAAAGATGCATATGAACTCTGAAGTTATATGTATATATATCTTTCATTGGGGTTCATGACACACGTGTGTGATGATGCCATTCTTGTTCTGGATTCTGTGCTATGGAAAGCATGTGATAAGCAATGAAAATGAATATTTGGATTGAGGAATTGTGTAGATTAGTTCATTTTCATTGTTCTTCTGTTTTATATATCTGGAAATACATCATAGGTGATTGAAATAAACATATCTTTTCATAGAAGTTATGCAACTACCTGAACTAATAGTTACTTCTCGCCTCGAACAACTTCCCTGAGATCTTTCACCGCCAAGCTCGCATAGGTCTTCATAAGCAAATAGCTTCCAAACAAGCATATACGACTTTTGTTATGGAGCAGGTGGACCCTAAACTACCCCTGTAATGGCCCTACTTCTATGAACCGAATTGGCCTCTTCAGAGGTAGGACCAAACAAGAAGGATCTAGCATCAGTTGGGTAAAGTGCCATCCTTTTAACCACATGTGGTGATGCAAAATTATGTTAAACCAAAAGTGGTAAATTGTTTTTTCTCAAAAATTATTTGACTCAAACTAACTCCAACTTTAGGTTCTTTAGCTAAATCTATTTGAAGCTGGTTGTTGTTGAGCATGAGATTGAGCCTTCTTTTTTATGACACCTGCATTTGTCATGCAGCACATATTCCTCGACTTGTGTGCCATCAGGTACTTTATACGGTTAGCTAACCAACCCAGTTAAAAATTTGTCTATAATTTTACACTGCTATAGGTGAAAATATGAAAAATATGAAATTTGTCCCTGGTTAGCTTTGGTGACACTGGAGATTGATTCTGGAATTTCTTTTCCTCAAATCATACCTATTGTATATCTTATTTTGCACTTTCTCTTGTTTTCTATACTCAAGATATAAGAACAATTGCTTGGCACAATTTGCCAAGTGCTATTTTTGTACTGTTGATGCTAACTACATCAGGATGCCCAGGCAATCACAGCCTTAAAGAAAGGAGCACATCTATTGAAGTATGGGCGAAGAGGGAAGCCAAAGTTTTGTCCTTTCAGGCTTTCTAATGTAAGTTACCTAGATGGATAGTACACTTATGTCGTTATTCATTCTTGCTTATTTTTTATGTGCCCTTAACTTCTAATGAATGTTAGAAATTATTTCTGGTTATATATGATTGCTGCAGATGGTTTTTTTTCTTTCTCTTTTGCTGTTAAAGGTGTCATATAACCAGCTATAATCTGAATAAGAAATCAGGAAGCTGTATGTATCGAACCAGATGATTGTTTACTTTTTAGTTCATAATTTTGTCTCATTAGATTACTTTTCTAATTTTTCCAGGATGAATCTTTACTAATTTGGTATTCTGGAAAGGACGAGAAACAACTTAAACTTAGTCAGGTTTCAAAAATCATACCTGGGCAGCGTACTGTAAGTTCATTTCTTCATATTCAGATATCTTCACAACGTTTATTTTCCTATGTTGACTAACAATTTCTCTTACTATATATATTATCAAGAGTTTGTATTTTATTTGCATAAGATTATTATAGTTTTTATCATGCATCATAAACACTTAACTGCTGTATTTAGGTACTTTTTTTTCCTTTTCTTCTTTTCCATGAAAATTGATGAATAACCTAAATAGAACTTTGTTGTTTGTCCCTTGGGTCTTCATGACAAGGTTCTAGAATGTTTTATATCTTTGATTATTTAACTTACAAGATCCTGTTTTGATTCTTTCAATATCTTGTTCAAATGTCACTGAAGGTATTGTTGTATATGTGAAGACAATTTCATGCTTTGTGGCTTCTTCTTTCAGGCAATATTTCAGCGGTATCCACGGCCCGATAAAGAATACCAGTCATTTTCTCTTATATACAATGACAGATCGCTAGATCTGGTAGGCACCCATCCTTGTTCCTCATCTTTTACTTACTGGCAGGACATGCTTTCAGTCTATTGTTTGTATTTTCTTGGACAATGTTCTGCAATTTCTCTTCCGACGGTGACCATTTGAGATACACAAAAGATACTTAATAATGCATATATATTCATGGTGTGTACAATATCATATGCACAAATAGACTAACAGGTGTAGATATACTGCACAATTTGCATATATCGTTATGCTACTTGTGAAGCACATTTTCGTGATACTGTTCTCTAACTGAACTGAACTTAACAGATCTGCAAGGATAAGGATGAAGCCGAAGTGTGGTTTGTTGGACTGAAGGCATTGATTTCACACGGAAGTCATCAGAAGTTGAGATCAGAATCAAAAGGTGATAGGACTTCCTCTGATAGTCCATCTACGCATATTCAGAAAATTTCACCATTTACATCGCCCTTCAGTGGCAGTGATATCTCCCATAAGGTTAGGCAAGTCTGTTCTTAGTATAACTTCTGCAATGTATTAATCTCACTGGTTACTAGATGACCCTTTTTCTTTTTGTTTCTAAAGGATTCCAAAGATGACCAACAAGTCAATATTCCATATGAGAGCCATCCAGTCAGAAGTTTGGGAAGAGTATTTTCTGATGTGATATTGTATACTGCACCAGCCAGGAGTTTGTTTCATTCAGAATCTTTAAATAAATCTATCTCTTCATACTCATCAGGAGCGGCAGATAATGCAAATGGCCAGGCCTCTGCAGTTGATACTGTTAGAGTAAGTCTATCTAGTGCTGTTAGCTCATCAAGCCATGGATCAGGTCATGAGGATTTTGATGCACTAGGTGATGTTTTCATTTGGGGAGAAGGTATAGGTGATGGGGTGCTTGGTGGTGGTCTCCAAAGGGTTGGAATTTCGTCGACCACTAAAATTGATGCATCATTGCCAAAAGCCTTAGAATCAGCAGTAGTGCTTGATGTTCACAATCTAGCTTGTGGTAGCGGGCATGCAGTTTTAGTTACCAAACAAGGGGAAGTTTTTAGTTGGGGAGAGGAGTCAGGAGGTAGGCTTGGTCATGGAAATGATGCTGATGTTTCCCAGCCAAAGCTCATTGATGCCTTAAGTGGTATGAATGTTGAACTTGTGGCATGCGGAGAATATCATACATGTGCTGTCACTTTGTCAGGGGATTTATATACATGGGGTGATGGGGTGCACAGTTCAGGTCTCCTGGGGCATGGTAGTGATGTGAGTCACTGGATTCCTAAGAAAGTCTGTGGTCCAATGGAAAGTCAGCATGTGTCCTCTGTATCCTGTGGACCATGGCATACAGCCATTGTGACATCTGCAGGACAGCTGTTTACGTTTGGTGATGGAATCTTTGGTGCTCTGGGGCATGGAGATCGTAGAAGCACAAACATACCAAGAGAAGTTGAAGCTCTCAGAGGAATGCGTGCTGTCCGTGCAGCTTGTGGTGTTTGGCACACTGCTGCAATTGTGGAAATTTTGGATGCATCTTCTGATTCTGGTAGCTCTTCAATGGGGAAGCTATTCACATGGGGAGATGGCGATAAAGGTCGACTTGGACATGGTGACGGAGAAACCAAACTCCTTCCAACTTGTGTAGTATCTCTTTCTGATAGCTTTTGTAAGGTAGCTTGCGGGCATGACATAACTATTGGTTTAACAACTTCTGGATGTGTTTATACAATGGGAAGCACTGTCTATGGACAACTTGGGAACCCTGAAGCAGATGGAAAACTTCCTACGCGTGTCGAAGGAAAGATTTACAATAGTTTTGTTGAAGAGATATCATGTGGTTCCTATCATGTTGCTGTATTGACCTCAAGAACTGAAATCTACACTTGGGGCAAAGGAACAAATGGCCGTTTAGGCCATGGTGATAATGACGACCGAAATACTCCAACACTTGTTGAAGCTCTGAAAGACAAACAAGTGAAGAGTGTTGTATGTGGTGCAAGTTTTACTGCCGTCATCTGTCTTCACAAGTGGATTTGTAGTGCTGACCAGTCCATATGTGCTGGTTGTCATCTCCCTTTTGGTTTTAGAAGAAAGCGTCATAATTGTTATAATTGTGGTTCAGTCTTTTGCAAAGCATGTAGCAGCAAAAAATCTACTGGAGCTTCTTTAGCACCAAATATTAACAAGCCATATCGTGTATGTGATGAATGTTATACCAAGCTTAAGAAGGCAATGGGGGATGGTAAGATTCCTCGATTTCCAAAGCATCAAAGTGGAAGCACACACCAGATGCCTGGTGAACTGGCTGACAAAGATTCACTCGCTCCTAGAATGCAGGGACAGTTTTCTAGGCTCTCCTCGGTTGAATCTTTTAAAGGTGAGTGTAGAGATTCTAGGGAATCAAATAATAGGCGGCATAATCCAATCCCAAATCAATTGAAAAACTTATACCCATCAAGCTCTTCAAAGTTTCTTCAAGCATCTTCGAAGAAAATATTCTCTGCTTCTGTCCCGGGTTCAAGAGTAGCTTCTCGTTCAACATCCCCTACATCATGTAAGCCAAGCTCGCCGCATTCAATGCCCACAGCAACTGGAATTGATCTTACTTGCTTGGAAATTTTGGATGTTGATTCAAAGCCAAATAATGAGGATCTAAGACAAGAAGTCATTATGTTGCAGGCACGGGTTAGTATGTTGTTACTTCAAGTAGGTAACTTTAGTTTCTTAGCTCACCTGATGCATCGAACAAGCTTTACTAATTCCACTGAATGAGACTGCATATTGCTTTAGTACTTATAATATGGACATCCACATCAGCTTCTTGCCTTATTGATAATTGACAGCCTCTGGTGATCATATTTGTTGCCCTTGCTTCTGCTAGGATCTGTTAAAATCGATGGAAACATTTGTCTTTTGTTCTGTATTTCAATCGTGTTTAAAATTTCCATTTGAAATCTTGGTTCTCATCAATTAGGGTGCGTCATAATTGATGAGTTATGTACCATGAATTGGAACCTTTTCTTCTGTAGGTAGCTGAGCTAATGTGTAAATCACGACTTCTAGAAGTGGAATTGCAGAAAGCAACAAAACAGTTGATAGACACCAAAGCAATAGCAAGTGAAGAAACTGCAAAGTGCAAGGCTGCAAAGGAAGTAATCAAGTCTCTAACCTCACAGGTAGAGTTTCTTCTTAACACATAGTATTCCTTGTGGAGTTCTTGATTCCAAAAGTCAATCAATCAGCATTAGGTACTATTCTTATGAACATGTTGGGCATATTTTTTCTCTGAAATTTCAGAATAAAAATTAATTTTTACACATCTGATGGTTTGTTGGTTTATTATACTAAAAAAATCTACACCAATTTCTTATTCACGTTGGACTTCCTTTTATATCATGTTCTTTTTTGCACATGGAAATTGTCAAGATAGTTACTACTTCTGAACTCCTGTAGCACTTTGAATCATAATTTCTGATGGCATGCCGATATATCATATTGGTGAGCAATGACATGTTATATAAAATTCAGTAATTTTTGTTGGTTGTGCTGAGGTATACTACCATGCTAATTTGGTAGGTAATATTTAGATGAGATTCTGGATGGGGGTACTGGAACTGGTATTTAAAAGTATGCTTCGGTTAAAGGCTAGATCTCTGGGATTATATACCTACCCTGTAGTTATCTCATCTTGGAATGTTACAGCATGTCGGTTTAAGATGATCTACTATGCTATATGTATAGGAAAAATAACAAAATATTAGTTTAAGTGTCTCTTTAGACCTTTTATGGTACAGTTTAATTCCATAGTGGTGCATGGTTGGATCTGTGAAATACGAACTGCTCAGTGTACAATTGTTCATAAATATAAACAATGATCGGTGAAATATTCTCTACAAAATTTGCCAAATTTTCATAAATATAAACTTCTATTCCCTAGTTACGGTACACATCCATCTCACTATCATTGTCTAGACAACCCTAAATTTTTGTATATTTCTTCTAAATGCTTAACATGATTCTTAAAGCATGCTTAGCCTTATATTTGAGTTATTGGGATTTTACAACATGGAAAATCTATGACCATGTGGAGTAGCATCCGTAATAAGTTGTAACGTCCCAAGTATATACAGTCAGCTACATATATCTTCTCTTAGCATTTAGCTCTTGTTAAGACATTATCACTAGCCAAACTGAAAGCAATCAGATCTCATGTGTTTGTGAGAGTTTGAGCATGTGTGAGATATTTAACCCTAAATAAGAAAACATAAAGGTTGAAGTGGACCAGGATCACAAAAAAGTGGCTGATCTGTGTGCTGGTTGGCCGTTAGAACGATTACTACTGCCCGGTATGGACCAGTCCGAGTGGTGGATCATATCAAACTAATAACCTTCTCCATCGTGACCATCCCCCTACAAAACTATAAATTATGTCTTTATCAACATCCTCTTATACTAAAAAATTGATCCAAGATACTTATTGTAAATGTTTAGGAACCAATTGTCCATCTATCTTAATTGTAAATTTTTGTTATTGTTTTAGCATTTCCCGTATTTAAGATATTTTATTGTTTGTCTCTATTGTTCAAGTGCCAAATAAGTTCCTATTAATTTCCCATCAATCAAATTAATATTAATAGCTAAAATAATACACATGAAAGTTTATTGTATGTAGTAAGTTTACTTGTTAGTTAAATGAAAAGATAATGATTTAAGCGAATCCTTGATATGAACTAACAATCAAATACCTTCTAGTCTGATTGATGCTTGAACTTGTTTGGTGGTTCACCAATTTTGTGTATTCTGGTTCTGTACTGTAGCTTTTATTATGATAAGGTTTTCAGATCATATGTCAAATGAAGTTGACTGATACCACTGCTTTAACTTTTAAGAGGTGAACTTCATAAGTACATGGTTCATCATAGTTGGTGGGGGAAATAACAGGGTCACTGATCTATAAATTGCAGTACACTATATACTTCTTTTACTGAGTAATTGGTAATCTAATCCTATGTTCAGATGAATTCTGCTTGCAGGTAGTTTGCTCCGGTCAGAATCAATATGTTCAGGTTCAGGGAAGAGTTTTTCATATCTAGGATCTAAGATAGTAAAATATATCTTACTATCTTAGATATATTTTGATAAGGTTTTCAGATCATATGTCAAATGAAGATATATTACTATCTTAGTAAGATATATCTTACTATCTTAGATATATCTTACTATCTTAGTAAAATAGATTCTGGTTCTGTACTGTAGCTTTTATTATGATAAGGTTTTCAGATCATATGTCAAATGAAGTTGACTGATACCACTGCTTTAACTTTTAAGAGGTGAACTTCATAAGTACATGGTTCATCATAGTTGGTGGGGGAAATAACAGGGTCACTGATCTATAAATTGCAGTACACTATATACTTCTTTTACTGAGTAATTGGTAATCTAATCCTATGTTCAGATGAATTCTGCTTGCAGGTAGTTTGCTCCGGTCAGAATCAATATGTTCAGGTTCAGGGAAGAGTTTTTCATATCTAGGATCTAAGATAGTAAAATATATCAAGATCTTCAAGAGATCCTTAGTACAAAACCTCATCATTTATCACCACAGTTAACCCACTGTTATACATTCCACTATTAATTCCAGAAATTTTTATAGCAGAAACCTGATCCTTTAATTTGTATCTGGGCTTGTATGCTGAGATGGCAAGATGCATCAGAAGTCTCTCTTTTCATGTTACCATGTTGCAATTTTATTTGGTGTTCTACTAGTTGGGTTCTAATTTCCGTCACATCTTTGGCAGCTTAAGGTTATGGCTGAAGGAGTACCAGAAGGATGTCTGATTTCCCATAACTGTGGAAATAGCTATACATCTGACTCATTAAAACTTCCTTCCAGTGACAACATGACAAGCAACTTGCTAGCTTCACAGGTATCTGAGTCAAACAGTAACTTGGGTAATCCACTGGCCAGCAATGGAAATCACACATTGCCTGAAGCAGCAGAATGGGTTGAACAGGCTGAACCAGGTGTTTACTTTACCATATCTTTTTTGCCTGGAGGCAATAAGTGTCTCAAGCGAGTGCGCTTTAGGTATTGTCAGTCTCCTCTTATCCGTTTGTCATTATTTACCTCAGTATTCTTTCTTATAGGAGTAATATCATAAAACATGGAAATTAGATGCTAGTTTGCTGCCTAATGCGTGGAACTCTTGACACTTTAAATCACATATTCCTTTTTTTTGTAATCAACATAAATTTGATTATCTTTCTATTGTTAATATTGTTTGTGGGTCTATATGTCAACTTTGTTACATGTGCTTACTGCCCAATAATGTCTACCAATTCAGCTCAGATATAAGCAACTCTATAAAGCCGTTGCATCGGTAGTTTTACCTTTCATTAGGAAAGGGAAGCACTTTATTGTCACTCTCATATTTAGGGTAAACATTTGAGAAAACTCTCAGATCAATGTCCGCTTGCAATGAAAATTCATATCATGATATTGGGATGAAAATATCCCAGTCTCATGAATGGTAGAGCTAGTTGAATAATGATTTTGATAGTTGAGTTTCTGTTTCATCTGTGGTTAACTGAGGGATTGATTTTGGGACTACAAGCGTCTAAGTTGTGTCTCCTACACATTGGGTACTTGGACTCGTGAGTTTTTATGAGAAGAATAAAAGAAAGAGACTCTGTTCTTTAACTTCATCTGAGCCTTGTTCAAGTGTTCGACATTGAGCATATCCACTCACCATTTTTTCAAGTCTTGAAAAGGATAACAAAAGTTATTACTCCCATTATGTTCAAGACATGTTCTTATTATCCAACTCTCAATACTCCATAGTTTTGGCTTAACAATTGAAATAAGTGATTCATCTTATGTGTTGTGGATTGTAATCAAGTTGTATTGTTCCACTTAATTAGATATGATGTCCATTTGACTCAAGACGTTCTTATTATCCAAAAATCTCCACAGTTTTGTCTTAACAATTAAAAGAAGTGATTTGTCTCATGTTCTATTGTTCCACTTAATTAGATATGATGTCCATTTTGTCAATTTGGTTATGATAGTAGACCTATATTACTTGTTCGTGCTATTTAACATGACATTAAAGTATTAAACAAAATTGTTTGTGCTGAAACAAAATCTAGGTTATTGTCCTAGTTGTGCTATTTTCAGGAACTAATATTTTAACTGCATGAACAAGACATTAAAATTATTAAAATATTTTGTCATGCCTAGCAGCTTTGTTGATGAGTATATTGTTTTCTCTGCAGCCGAAAAAGATTTAGCGAGCAACAAGCAGAGAAGTGGTGGTCAGAGAATCGATCATGGCTTCAGGAGAAATATATCATTCTTAGCGGCGAAAATTCTGCCACTGGCTCTACTTAAGAAAGGCTTCTCCTTTCCCTCCGGTTAACTGTAAATATTCCTACCAACCGGTGGGTGTTGCACATACCAGCAGTTTTGATAAGATAAATAGCCACACACGTCGCTAATGGTCTTTGCTGCTGCCTTCCAGGGATGCTTGTGCAGTTGCTTTTTCTTCTCTTGTCAACCCCAAATCACAGGCTGGCTGACTTGCTCTTTCTGACATGCTGTGTGTATCATCCTTTCTCCTAATTTTTTTTTGCCTAAGATCCACACGATTTTGTTTTTTTTTTCTTTTTTGAGGTTTCTTCATATGTTGTCGGTAGCTTGTACTTTATACGATCGAACTCTTGGAACATAGAAGGTAGTATATCCTATATAGTTAGTAATGTTCTCTAGTTTAAAACTGTTCCAAAAAGAAGTATTTACTGTTCTCTGATTGCTTAATAAGAAACGGTTGCCATGAGATTGCAGACGTTGGCAACAGTGCCTCATCATGGTTGCTATCATCCTATGGTAGTAGTACTCACAATCTTACGCGTTTGGAAGTGCAGATAAACTAATGTCAATTTCTGTAAACTTTTCTATCTCAATCTTATTTATTTTTTTCTCTTTTCTTTTTGTTCTTTTTATCTTTGTTGTGGAGTGTTATATCTTAGTCCCTGTGAATATCGTAGAATTATTATAATCACATCAATTGCGTTTTTAGGCAGAAAAATAACGAAAGTACTTTCCAGTGGCCGCCGATGCCGTCTCGCGTGCCTTTTTTTTCATGCCCGCCAGAAAAGGATGTTTCTAGTGGTGGGTCCCAGGCTGGGCCTCCTTGTCGGGTGCCGGATTTCCGGAATCCGGAGTCTGGTAATCAGCACCTCCACCGACCTTTTTGACTTTGAAGCTCCCGCAGTAGCTTCCCCTCGTCTTCGATTGCCAATGCCTCGGGGGGCGGAGGCGAACCCACTCGGTCCCTCCCTCGTTTTCCTCTTCCCCATAGTGACTACCAACCACATTGCCGCTCTTCCGTCCCTCCCCGAAGCCCTAGCCGCCGTCTGCCGCTCGCAGCACCGGTCTAGGTATCGTATAAGGTAAGCGTTTTTGCTCCCTTTCTTTTGTCAATGTTCTGCAGCGCTGAAAGCCGATCTTTATAGGGGTATCCCGGTTTTTCTCCCCGACCGATCCCTCTGCGGATCATTCAGTCCCCTGGTTGGCCGCTTCGAGTTACAACAGGAAAGTTGAGTGTTTTGACTTCAAGCCTAAGCAGATGACCAGGCAACGGTTCTGTCTTTTTCCTTTTATCTTTCTCCACGCTTTAGTGTGTGGATATAACTCTCTTTGTTGCCGATGACTACGCCAAGAAGAAACCGCTACCCTCTATGCTGCTGTCGATGAGTGCAAGCAGCAATTTCTCCTATGGCATATGCTCTTTTCAACTTTAAAACAAGCAAATACAATAAAAAAATCGATCTTATTCTACTTAGGTAAGAGAGACTGAGCAGAATCAAACTGTATGCCAGATTGATCCATCCTATGAACTTAACACGTTGTCTTATCAAGTGCTATAACTTCCCTATTCAAATTGACCAGCAAATAATCAGTCGAATTTACTATAAAAGGGCTTGATCCAATTAAAATTATATTATATTCCATTAAGATGATGACTTGCTTGGGATGACATTATACGGTGCTTCAAAGTGGTGTTTGTTAGAACCCTTGCGGATTCTAAGCTTGGGATGATCTCTATAGGGAATCAGCCTCATTGGAACTCTATAGGGGTTCCTCCCTCCTTAGTTTTCTGCACAAGGGCTGAAAATAGTATTGATCAATTGATGATGAAAAGAGGTGAGAATACAAACTATTTATAGGACTTCTAAACCCTAACTCCTAATAGGACTCCTATTCCAACAAACTCCAACTTCTAATCAACTTCTACTCCAAGTAAACCAAGACTCCTCTTCCCCTCAACTACTAACCCCTAGCCAACTTCTTACCATGATGTGGTTGGTGGCTATAGGGGTCTCCAACTCCTAATTTTATTCTTATTCTACCATAGAGAGAGTCCAAGCTAAGTGAAACGCTCCCTCCCCCCCCCCCTCCCTAGCCGGCCTCTCTTAAGAGGAGGTGGCTAGGAGACTTCCATCCCATAAGGACTCCTCCCTAACCCTAGCCAACCACTTCTTTACTAGGGGTGGCGGCTAGATTAGGGTTTATTGCATTCATGACTCAATTAACTCTGACCCGTATCCAACTCCGACTCCTAATTAGACTTTAGTTCAGCTGAATCCTAGCCCTACTAGGATTTGGGCTGATTTATTACAAGAGACTCAAATCTTCTCCTAGCCGACCTAATGTCAGGTCTAGGTTGGCCAACAAGACCTAATTTAAGGACTCAACTCAATCGACTAGGACCCGACTCAGCTAGGGTCATAACAGTGTTTTCTTGATTTTTTTTAAATATTTTAATTCTTCCCGAGATGGGGCTTAATCTCTTGTTCTTCTTTCTGATTATTTTCTTTTTTCCAAATTCTTTTTTTAGAAGTCCTTGATTTTATGATTGTTTCTTATTCTTCTGTAGGTATTGTCACATGAGGGAATAAGGATGGCATTCATTTATAAATATCACACTTTGATCATCATCCTTTCTTTGGGTATGCTGTTTTATTGTTTGGTTGTTTTTTACCGTACCTTGCTGAATAATAATCTTTATAAACTATCATCTATGTCTTGCTGTAATTTTGTGTTACATCCAGTATGAGTTGTTTTCTCTTCAATTATATTGCTGCACCCTTGCACTTTCTCTAATTGTGGATAACATCATTGCAGTAGCATCAACTGCCAATTCATGCCTCTTCATTATATTCTACATTTCCTGTCTTGTTTTGCGTTATCTCCTCGATACACTCTTTTGATTTCTCTAATTTTGGATATTAGCACTACATTTGTATCACCTGCCAAGTTAATGCTTCTTTGCTATCTTTCTGCATTCCCTGTCTTGTTATGCATTATCTCCTGAAGTCTGGACAGCAAAGCTGGTTCTGCCTGAAAGGTGGTTTCTGGTTTTTTTTGCTTTGGATCTCTTTGGACTCTTATACAGTGAAATGTCATATACCTTTTCTGGTGTTTCAAAATTTTTCTGGTGGAATGTCATATACCTTTTGCTTTGGATCTCTTTGGACTCCTCTTCCCCTCAACTACTAACCCCTAGCCAACTTCTTACCATGATGTGGTTGGTGGCTATAGGGGTCTCCAACTCCTAATTTTATTCTTATTCTACCATAGAGAGAGTCCAAGCTAAGTGAAACGCTCCCTCCCCCCCCTGCCCTAGCCGGCCTCTCTTAAGAGGAGGTGGCTAGGAGACTTCCATCCCATAAGGACTCCTCCCTAACCCTAGCCAACCACTTCTTTACTAGGGGTGGCGGCTAGATTAGGGTTTATTGCATTCATGACTCAATTAACTCTGACCCGTATCCAACTCCGACTCCTAATTAGACTTTAGTTCAGCTGAATCCTAGCCCTACTAGGATTTGAGCTGATTTATTACAAGAGACTCAAATCTTCTCCTAGCCGACCTAATGTCAGGTCTAGGTTGGCCAACAAGACCTAATTTAAGGACTCAACTCAATCGACTAGGACCCGACTCAGCTAGGGTCATAACAATGTTTTCTTGATTTTTTTTAAATATTTTAATTCTTCCCGAGATGGGGCTTAATCTCTTGTTCTTCTTTCTGATTATTTTCTTTTTTCCAAATTCTTTTTTTAGAAGTCCTTGATTTTATGATTGTTTCTTATTCTTCTGTAGGTATTGTCACATGAGGGAATAAGGATGGCATTCATTTATAAATATCACACTTTGATCATCATCCTTTCTTTGGGTATGCTGTTTTATTGTTTGGTTGTTTTTTACCGTACCTTGCTGAATAATAATCTTTATAAACTATCATCTATGTCTTGCTGTAATTTTGTGTTACATCCAGTATGAGTTGTTTTCTCTTCAATTATATTGCTGCACCCTTGCACTTTCTCTAATTGTGGATAACATCATTGCAGTAGCATCAACTGCCAATTCATGCCTCTTCATTATATTCTACATTTCCTGTCTTGTTTTGCGTTATCTCCTCGATACACTCTTTTGATTTCTCTAATTTTGGATATTAGCACTACATTTGTATCACCTGCCAAGTTAATGCTTCTTTGCTATCTTTCTGCATTCCCTGTCTTGTTATGCATTATCTCCTGAAGTCTGGACAGCAAAGCTGGTTCTGCCTGAAAGGTGGTTTCTGGTTTTTTTTGCTTTGGATCTCTTTGGACTCTTATACAGTGAAATGTCATATACCTTTTCTGGTGTTTCAAAATTTTTCTGGTGGAACCTTTTACCTTCATGGTGTATGTAAAACTAGAATAGTTATGTTTGCGTTTTTTCACTGTTAAGATGATATATGAACATCTAAATGGAATAGCCTGAAATATTTATGCCTTTTAGTTTTGGTGAGTGTATTTTGAATGTTTTCCAGACTTTGTGAATTATAAAAGATAGATTATATGAGTATGAATAGGTAAGATCCACAATCTATCAGACTTAATATTGCTTTGCTTGAAACTTTTATTTGAAAAATCTTCAACATTTTGATTTCTTTATCACTTCATGAAGGGCCACTTTACTGACTAATGGGTATTAAAACTTGTACTTTTTGCCAGCATCATCTTCATTACTTGTGTCTTCTGGAGAAGATGATTATTTCCACTGTGAAAGTGTTGTCAGAAATTGGGTAGAATATTCAAGTGAAGATGGAACAAAAGAAGGCGAGTTAACACTAAAGGATTTGCTGTTTTTTCTGCATGTTCCAAGAACTGGTGGACGGACATACTTCCATTGGTGGGGTTCTTATTTCCTCGTGTCTTGATTCCGATCATGTTTTTGCTTATATTGAGTCCTTTTGCTGATATGTACTTGCACACTGACAGCTTTTTGAGAAAGCTTTATACAAGTGCTCAGGAATGCCCTCGTTCCTATGATAAATTAAATTTTGATCCAAGGTAATTCTACTTAATCCTTGGTAATTGACATTTAACTGTAGGCTAAACTTTGTCACACAGTTTTTTCTTTGATGCTTGATGCTTTTTCTTTAGTGGTTAATATCCTTCCTTGCTATTTCACTTGCAAGCTTCTTGAAATATTCTAGGCCAAAAATAAATAAATCTATTTCTGCAGAACTAAACATGCAAGTATGAGGGCCAAAACATGCAGGTATAACTTAAAAGGAAATCTATTTGCAGTAAGCATCATTGTGAATCATCTTTAAAGAACAACTAACTGTGAGTGTTCCTAACTTGCTGATTGATTCAAAGATGCATGGTATAAATTCTATAAGTTGGAAGAAGGGATAAAATTTGTTTGAAGGGCTGGTAGTTCAAGATATGACACTGTGTTGGTTGTATGAGTGGTAGGATTATTGTGGTCAGGCGATGGAGTGTTCAAGAGTATCCATCAAATTTTAATGAGAAGGTGATGCATAAATAATTGAGATGGTATGATTCTGCACTATGAAATTTTGGAGAGCCTATATTAAGGAAATCTGCCAGACACCACTATGTTTCAGACTCTATAGAGAGGAGAAGTTGACTGACCAATAAATCTACTAGTAAAAATTTGGAGGAACCTGCAGTTACGGCTGATATACATATAATCAGTGAGCCATAGAATATAGCCAAGGATTCGGGTTAAAGCATACTTCTTATCCTGACAAATCCAGTGAAGGAGATGAGGTATTATGAGGCCGGTTTGAAGAGGAATTTTTTATAGAGCTGATGAGTACTTTGAACAGGTTTCCAATCAGTAATGACTATGAATATGGTTTTGAACAATTATGATGCAAAATGATTATTTCTTGAAGGCCATACTTGTTCACCACTGTTTCAAGTGGAACCTCGTAGTATTCAGCAGAATAAGAGATCCAAGTTGCCAGGGTGTAGGAAGGTGTTCAGCCAAACAAGAATAAGATGAACATATATTAACATAGCAAGTGAGACATCTGTTATGGTCAGCATGGATAAGCAACAAGAACCAAAAACTGTAACTATTAGCAATTATTCGTAATATCTGTTAAAATTTCATCAGCAAAGCCAGTGTTGGAAATTTCCTGTGTTTATATTTTTTTCATGATATAATTCCTTTGTAAATAAGTTACTTGAATTATTTTTTGTTTGGTGAAAATCAGCACACTGGCTTTTAAAATCTAATTTGGCCATACATGAGTGATATCTTTTTCATAAGCTTTATCGAGTACCTGAATATGTGGAAAATCATTCTAGAAACATAATTTTTTAAAAAAATTAAAATGTGTGCTTTTAGAATGGCTGTTTTACTTTTCTTGTGATACTTAACACTGACAGCTGAACTCAATGATATAGGAAACCAAATTGCAGTTTGATGGTCACTCATGATGACTATAGTCTGCTGTCCAGACTGCCTAAGGATAGGACCTCAGTTGTAACAATCTTTAGGGATCCAGTTGATCGTGTGTTCAGCACATATGAGTTTTCTGTGGAAGTCGCAGCTAGATTTCTTTTGCATCCAAATTTAACTTCAGCAACCAAGATGTCTGGACAAATACACCGCAAGTCTCGTGGTGTCAGTACATTGGATATATGGCCATGGAAATATCTAGTTCCTTGGATGAGACAGGACTTGTTTGCGCGGGTATTTATTCTCAAACTGTTGGTGCCTTCATGTGGCTTTCTCATGTTATGCTTGATAATTTCTTTCTAACCATTTTCAGCAAAATGGTGTACAGAGGGATACTAGAGAACTTGGGAGACCTAGAAAGATTAAAGAAATCACCAATCCCTATGACATGGAAGAGATTGTCATGCCCCTACACGAGTTCATTAATGATCCCATGGCTCATGAGATCATTCACAACGGAGCAACTTTTCAAGTGCGATACATCTTTACCTTTTTTTTAGAGAATTTCCCTTTACAACTAGTGCAACACAAATAGGGCATTATTCCTGCTCATGAAAAATGTAGCTAATGTTTCACTTTTGTTTTTTTACTAAAGGCATTCTTTTGTTTTGTTTATATCTAGTTAAAAAATTTGTTGCATATGGATATAGGGATCATCAAGGTGTTGCATTTCTGAAAAAAAGGAAGAATTCAAGAATTGATATAGATCAAATTGCTTCAACTTAAGTACCTTTTGTAGATTATACTCGTTTTGCGTTGGGATTATTCTGAGAATTGAAGGGACTTCATGGTGATGATAATTATAAGCAAGGTTTGCAATTTCAATTTGTACCGCTTGGTACGGGCGGTACATACTGGTCCGTCAGGTTGTCGGTACGCGGACCGCTCGCTACCGGGCGGTTCCGCCAAAAATCAACCGTCGACGGTCGAATTCGGCCGTTGGCGGCCGATTGAAGGGAGAAATCGACTGCTAATGGTCGATTGAGGGAGAATCAACCGTCAACGGTCGATTGAGCGAGAAAAAGGGAAGAAGAAAAAGAAGAGGAAAAGAAGAAAAAAAGAAAAGAGGAGAAGAAGAATACCTAGCACCCGCGCGCGGTCCTCGCCCGTGGGTCGCGGCACTTTTTCTCTCGCGGGGAGAAAGATCGAGGCGACGTTGCCCCTTTTCTCCTTTTTTTATAAATATTTTAATATATTAATATTATATTATATAATATTATATTTATAAAAATTTATATTATATTTTAATATACTGGTGCATACCGCCCGGTACCGGTACCATATCAGTACCGAGATAAACTCGGTACACCGGTATGGACCGGTAAGTCAAACCTTGATTATAAGACTAATTAGATTATATTGGTAAAGTAATGATGTACGCTGTCTGCGTTAACTTGTTTGGATGCACGGTCTGAAGTTTTGTTAGGCAAAAACTATTGTTAAATTTATTTTTGGATGAAGATGCTTTGTCTGTTAAATTATAAGAAAATGCAAAAGAGAAGAAAAATAAATACTCTGCAGTCCTGAAAGAAAAAGAAAATATCTATTATATTGAGAGATGTAACTTTAATTTCTTGATCTTTAAGTCTGTCTATTGATCAAGCCTTTGATCATGATCATACTTTCTCTTCTTTTACCTGTTGATCTACTTGCAGTTTTTGTTACTGAAGTTGTTTTTTAGATCTCAAAATATATTCCTTTTTTTCTTTCAGTTCTCATTTGACTTGTCAACTTTGTGATACATGCTTTATTTCAATATGTTATATTTTGTTCCAACTGCTTCTGTGGGTTCCATTCAGGTAATGTATAAGGTGATATCCACATTGTACCATTAACTGGATGTGGGACAGTCCTTATTAAATTTCATTTCCTGAGATTTTAATGCAATGTCAATGTATCATTTCATTTTAACAAAGTCATACAACAGGTAGCAGGACTAACGAACAACTCATATACAGTAGATTCACATGATGTGCGTAATTGTGTACAGAAACACCCAGAACTTGGCCATTTTGTACTTGAAGTTGCAAAGGTGCACTTAACTGAGGCCAGATTTCATTGCAAACTACTGTGATTTATGCACATCATTCTTTGTTTTGACTAGTAGTCGCAGCTTCTAAATGCTACAGCGTAGGTTGAATCATATGCTATATATTGGCCTTACTGAAGAGCACAAGAAATCTGCCACCATGTTTGCTAAATTGGTTGGAGCACAAGTGCTTTCCCAGTCAGAAGCTTTGAACTCTGATTTCAAGCAGGCAATATCCAACGAAACTGGTATACTGAAGACTTGATTCTTACTGTTAATCATGAAGTAACACTGCTTTTGTATTTATTTTATATGCACCATGCTTTAGATCGTGCTACTCATATATCACTTGACACATGATATTTAAAGGATGCAAGTCCTGATATAGCATAAGGTATAATATTTTGTGTCCATTGTGAGCCCTTTCTCCTAGCTGATTTCTTGCTCAAATAATGGAAAAGGAAATCCCACCATTGGCCAAATAACTTCCGACCAAAAAAATTGTCTGGGTTATAGCAACACATTCTTCACTTGTCTTGTTGTGCAAATTCTTGTTGTATAAATGACTTTAGAAGGGCAAAAACACTTGGAATTTTTAATCTTATTTGCAGAACCAACTTCTTTTCCAGATCCCAAAGCTAAGGGGTCAAACCAGTTTGAGGTAATTCTTCATAGAGCCACTTTATTACTTGTAATGATTATTTATAAAACTATTACATGCCTTGTTTTTGTGACAGGGTAGCACCAACATTAGAAAAGACAGTGAAGTTCCTTCTTCAACACATTTTGAACCGACAAGAGAAAATGTAATACCATTTATAAAGTTTAATTTGATTAAAATTTTGCTAATTTTTATTATTGAATCATGGACTTGATACCTTTTGTTTCATTTCTTATTTAGATTATTTGTTTCAGTTTTTTGTTGGCATGTTGTTCTTTGTTCTGCACAAGTAATATCTTCATTACTGTCAGATGTCAGTTGGAACATTGATGGAGATATATGAATCATGCATTTCTACTTTACGAAAATCTCAAGCATCTCGCCGTACTATGTCTCTAAAAAGGGTTGCTCCTGTAAACTTCTCAAAGCAGGTAGGCTGTAGGAGATAGTAAGAAGTTCTGAATTGTTATTGTACACTTACACCTTTCTTAATGTTTCATTTTGTTCACTAATTTGTGCATATTGGTGCAAGTTCCCATGAACTGACATGATATTGAAGATGAGTTGTCCAATACTTAGTCGGGTACTCCGGTTAAAAAATTTCTCTGCTACACTCCTACACTTCGAAACCAGTAATGAAGATATTTACCGTAATTGCTATTTTCTAGGGAGCCAAGAACAACAGAAATAGCCTGGACATAGATATAGTGGTTCTTTTGATTCATATTTCCTTGGCAATTGCGAGTTCCTGGAAATTGGTTTCCCACAATATGTTTTGTTTTTGCGTTTTGTCTCATATTCCTTCTGGTACACAGTTATCTAGCAAAATACCAATTGCAAAGGTCATAAGTTCGATGTGTAGATTTTATTGGTGCCAGTTTAAGTAACTATTTATATGTTCAGTAGATTGTGAAAAGATCTTCCGCCATTGAATCTTTAGTAGTAATAATGGGTGTTTTACTTCTCTAAATAGCATCTTATGATGAGTTACATTGCTCTCTCATATTCAGGAATTTCATTTTCATGCATGTTCTATTATTCAACAACTTAAACTCTTATTGAAATCTCTTAGCATTATTAGAAGGCATAGGAAAAATGCTATACACTATAAAGCAAAGGTGGTCCAGGGGTGGGGTTGGGGTTAGGGCATTGAAGTTGGAATTTGGAGTAGACTGTTACTGCCTGTAAGTGGGATCTTAATTGCAAGTGGACATGGATTTATCCCAATAATACATTTCCAGGTTTGTACTTTTTCGCTATGGTGCTTGACCAGGCACTATTCCCCTCCGAGCCAATGTTGACACGATGTGGAATATTCTAAATGATTCTTAGTTGATTCCACATGGCAGAGAAGAAAAATAAGAGGGAAGAAGAAGATGGAGAAAAATAAATATTAGAGGTGGAATAAGGGAAAAGGAGCATCATGCACACCTCCAGTCACTTTCTCTTGTTGTTGTTGGCATTATTTGAGCTACATGAGTGAGAAAAGGTCAGAGGGGAAGGGGCCTGAGAGAAATTAGGTGAGAGATAACCGGAAGAAGTAAAACCTCCTCTTTTATTGGATCATGTCAGTCATGGGATTTGAATCCTATGGTTGTTCTTATCCCATAGTCCTTATGAAAAAGGATTTGTTTCCAACATTTCGGTCATTCTTTGATGAGAAGAAAGAGAAGAGGAGAGAGAAGAAAATGAGAAACAAATAGAAGTAAAAGAGAATACAAAAGAGAAAAAGTGAACATACTCTAAAATAGTTGAATATGTTTTTGTATATAATGGTTATGAACAAGGTTGGTGTTTTCGAATCGTCTCGCCCGGTATAGGCGGTACATACCGGTCCGCCCGCTACCTGGCAGTTCACCAATTGGGGCTGTTTCCGCCCCGTTACCACCTGAAATCGATCGTCGGTCGCTGTCAGGTGGTAACGGTCGATTTCGACCGTCGCCAACCGATTTCGGGCGGTATCAGCGGAGGGAGAAAGAAGAAGAGGGAGAAGAAAAGGGAGAACGTGGAGATCCGGCGCTGCTCTCCCAATCTCGATCACCTGCGGGCTTCTCGGTGCTTCACAGGGAGAAGGAATAACGCATGAGCTTCTCGTTGAGGCTTCGTTGGGAGATTTCTTCTCCTCGTGCAGGTTTCTCGGGGAGATTTCTTCTCCCCGCATAGGCTTCTTGGGGAGAAGACGTTTCTTCTTCCCGCACGGGGAGAAGAAATGTCGGTACACCTCGGCATACCGCTCGATACCGTCGTATCATACCATACCGAGCTGAGCTCAAAACGGAGGTACGGTACAAAATGACAGACCTTGGTTATAAAGACAAATTTTCAAAATATTTTAATGTATATCTTTTTTTAATTTGCAACTGTATCTCTGTGGCTGTCTTGAATTTGAACCTTTTTACCTCCAAAACCAAAACTAGAATATTAGCCATGTGGACTTTAAGAACCATATTTGTGTCCGACATCCATACATAGATTCACTTCTCTATTTCTTTATAGAGTGTTGTTTTACTTTGATCGTCACCTATTATTAGAATATTTAATCACTCTGAGAACTTATATTGGAGTCAAAAGGGTTATTTTCTGCTCTTTATATTATTATCCTGTTGGGTTGTTATGCTACAAACAAGCATTTCCTAAAGTTTTCATGTGCTAGTTTCTTGGTTAGGTGTATTATTCACAACACGACTAAAATGGGATAAGGTGCTTCAGATATCCATGTGCTAATCAGCATGTAAATTGGATTTTCAGGCACGCATTTCTGTTCCTATGACGGTTCTGCAGCAAATCCAATATCTGAACAGTCTTGATGTGGAACTTTACAAACATGCTCAAAATATATTCATGCTGCAGCAAAAACATCTCATGCAAAATGCTGAAGACTTTTTTGTTCAACCGGATGGAGACCTGATGGCTGAAGTGGTTAGTCTTAGACATTGGGTTTTATTTATTATACAGCAAGGCTTAAAAAAATATGTTAGTCCTTTGAGATTCCATTTCCAGCTACCTTGTTGTAGTGAGAAAATAGATTTTAAATATATTTTAGTGAGAACACAGAAAATAGAGCGTTCAAGATAAAGAAAGGTGGAAATTTCCTGTATATCCTCCTATATTTCAGTGCAAATTAATTGAATTCTGGTTTACACCTTGAAGATGCAACTTTTAAGTGGAAAGTTTGGCGGTGTGAAAATGTTTTGATATTTCTGTGACCTATATGAAAACATGAACTCAGGCAAATGCTTGTGATATCCTCCAAGTTAATTTCTTTTTATATTATTTATGAATTCATCACTGAGTAGTACTTGAAATATCCTATCTATTATTCAGAAATATTTAGCTCATGATTACTTGTTAATATTCATTATGCTCTATGCATTTGTTGAATTTTCTTTTAGCTTCTAATTCCAATTCTGGAAGAAGTGCATATCTTACCTATTGCAAGTAAATATTTAGATCATTGTATTATTACTTCTAGTTCATTCATTGAGAGTCATTCTCTTGTTTCAATTAGACCGAGGCATGTATCTTTATTATCTGATAGTTTTCTGAAACTTGTGCTTGTTTCTGCTGGTAGTTTATACTTCATAAAGCTTGATTTGATGTATCTCAACTTATCAGCAATATTCTATGTGCAGAAAAAGATAAAGAAGACTGAGTACAGCTTATAATAATATCGACGTTGTAAAGTTGGGCTGACGATAGATCTTATTGCTGATGCCACAGGAACCGCAGAAAGCTACTTGTGGTAGCTTCTACAGATGTTTGCCGTGGAGGCTCTTCTTGGCCATTGCATTGCTCATGATTGTCGTTCTTATCGTACTGGCCACGACTACAAGCAGAAGAACCGAAAAACTTAAGATATAGTGATAGAGAATGACAACTGCTTAACCTTGTTCATGTTGACACTAATAGCTGAGTGGAAAAAGTTTTGTGGGTTGCGAGATGACACAACAAAGGCCTGATTAGTGAGGATTTCTGCTTACCGACTGCCAGAACCACACAACTCTTTGCAGCATAAATTTAGAGAAGCATGCAGTGTAGTGACAGGATTTAGCATTATTTTGTGCTGCAGCTTGTTTGCCAGCAGCCCTTGTGTGAGATTTTGTTCAAGACATATGAATGCTTATAACAATGTTGGTCATGTCAACATCAAGTTCAACACATAAATGGTGATGACCATAGTGTTGCCTGTGTTCCTCAAATACTTGCAGAAGGTCAGTGTTTGTCTCACTTACCTTTTTGTTCTCCCATACTTTTGTTTTGTTTTGTGGACACCATAATGAATTTTCTCATGGATGATGTTTATATGTTATAATAGGGCAACCATAACATATAAACATCATCCATGAGGGTATGAGTGGAACTAGAGTAGAGTATTACATCTAAATGAAAGGATGCAAAGATAAAGTTTACTTCAATGGGACATGTATTTACGAGGGATAAGTTTTAGTTCTCCAGAGGGAGAATCATGTGCAATGGATTACACATATTGAGAATGGTATCTCAAAACAATAACTTCATAAAGCTCAATTGATCGAGCGAGCAGCGAGGAGTCAGTGCATAATGTATTAGTGGACGTATTGTGAGATCAAATGAGAAAGCGACCCAAGGCAATATCAAATAAATGTACACTTCGAGTCGATATAGAGATCATACTCAATGGAGGATTGACCAGTGGAATGGTTGGCGCAAGGGCTATTAGGAAACCTTATTAGAAGCATCATACACATAGTGAAAAAAAAACAAACAAAAGGGTCTCTCACGTTAGTCAAATCATCATGTGATGATTGGTGTGCAAAAAATCATATAATCAAAAAATCTACGCATTATTGTTAGATGTTTTACCTAAGCAGATCTTATTTACCTGAAAACCCAAATCCATAAGCATAGATGAAGAAAGTCAAATGTCCTCTCTAACAGTATCCATACGATGGATGCGGCGACGATGCTCCTTGGATTGCTACGGGATCTCCCTTTCCACGTGTAGCATACAATATCTATCGCCCAAGGAGGAGAGGAGGCTGAGGAGAATAAGAGGGGCAGCCACCAGAAGCTCTAGCCTATGAACCCTTTAGCCCCCTCTTATTTATAAAGATTCCTGTCAACTTAACCTTAATGGATCCTGCCTTATTGGGTACTGGATCTTTATCCAACAATCCAATCCTCTTAGATTAATGGAACTCTATCAAATAATCTCATATTAGCTTTTATTGGATCTCATCCATAGGATCCAATAATACAGAGGCTTATTGGATAACCAACAAAATAAGAGCTTCACGAATATCTCATATATGAACTTTTACTTGTCGTAACATCCACCATATGTGTATGACCCTCTAGGCTCAATACCAAGCTGACTATGAGTTGCACCTGTCAGAACTTCTTTTGACTCATAACTTCTTCTGACTCAGTGAATCATTATCTTATAACAATTCACTCAACTCATCGATTATGGACGTAGTAGGCCACTACACCATAGTCTCCATACGGTATAAGAGGTTCTAATCCATTGGGCATGTCTGTCCTTAGTTATCGTGTATCTGTAGTCCATCATCTATCTAATATCCCAAAGATTGTATATTAGATATGACACTATCAGGCCTCATACAAAATCCATCCGAGTCTCGCTCTAATTAGATTCTCCCGGATAACTTTTTCTCTTTTAATCCGAATGACCCTAACTAGTAATTTGCATGAGCAAGAACACATTGAATATTCCTCTCGTGATACCGAGAGTGAACGATTCTCTATTGATATTCAATTGACTTCGTAAGGTTGGCTACCAATCTCGATAACCAGTTGTACCATATCTAGAACGTCCAGGCCTATAAGTCCGACATCAAAGAAATGAGTATTCAAATAAAGCATTCTTGGTATCTTAAGTCTAAGGACCAGACACATAATTGAGACTATGAAATCACTGTCAAACGTTAGACACTATTAACCATCCAATATTTTGTAAACGGATTAATTAGTAAACTTATTATCCAATGAGCACCTGTACTATACCCCTAGTGTCCCCACATGAGCGGCTATAAGACCAACCACCTCCATTATATGGATAAGTATATAGTACACCGATCTAGTTGATTATCTCGTTGTCCCTATCAAGTAACCTATAATCTGGATTATTCAGGATCTATGTTTAAAGGCGAATTAGTCTCATTATCATAATTTCATTCTGATCTGATTCTCATTGCACAGATCCAAGGACATCATAATATATGAAACATGCAATATAAAGAGAATACGCCAATAATAATAATAAGCAAAAAGATCGTATAGCATGTCACATGTGCTATCACTCATGTGATTGACTTATAGGGCACTTGTAACTAGTAAGGGCCATTATCAACTCAATGCAAATTGAGGAGCAAAACAACTTAGGTAAAACTTAATGAAATGCCTAAGTTGTATAAGGGGAGTCAACATAGAAAACAGAATATTGAGCAAAGGCACGAAGCTTTTCTTGGATAGAGGTCAATGACATGAACACTTGCAAAGGCAAGTGTGAGATCATATTGTTCCATGGTCCCTCGTTCTAATGGAGTGGACTCATCTTGCATGGTGCCAAAGTCGAACGTATCTTCGAGCATGCACCTTATCTTGATGAAGCATTTGAAGGAGGAACTAAGATGACTCAACTTGCGAAGGCAAAGAGGATGCAGAGGCAAGTACTCTTGAAGAATACCTTGTTGTGCTATCATTCAAGTTACGTCGAAAGAAGCAGTGTGCAGCATAGATTATGTTGGGGGTAGGGGCCTAGGATCTAGACAATAGTGTACCAATTTCAATGAATGTCGATGGTCTTAGAGGGCTACTAGATAATAGATTATCCTTGAGTTGCACTTCATCGAAGTTTAACCCGAGAGAAGGTGGACGAAGGTCGATTATTAAAGGAGCAAACATAATCGGAGGTGACGGAGGCCCTATGATTTACCAACAAAGGCCACATATGGATAAATCACAATCTGAGTTCATTCCACAATGACCATAATGCAATGAAAATATCATCAGGAGATGACATGGCGCAGTGGATCAAGTTCAAGATAATACAACACACACGGGACAAGTCCCACAAGGAACTTGATCATATGAAAGTATAATCAGGAGCTACCCGGAGCATCACTTTAGTAAATAATATGATAACAAAAAGTGTTATAGATTTAAGTAGTGAATATCATGATATCGCGAAGATGGATCTTTCGTGCATGTATTGATTTTTGCATCGAATGAAATCCTTAATCCTCACCATATGAGGAAAGTATAAGTACTAATGAGTCCGATTAGGGGAATGTTATCATGAAAAGATATAATTGGAGTGGTTTAAGAGTTAGATTGCTCTAATACTCATATTTGCTTAAGGGAGTTTGGCAAATCAGAGGAAAAGGTTGAGTAAGTGAGTGTTGCTACCATTGACGCAACGGAAAACAAAATCAATGTGAGCCCTACAATATGATAACAGAGGCCATGGTATCTGTCTTTCCATCGACCAAGGGGAACTGTTTAGAGAACACAGAAGTGTTGAAGTAAGTGGTTGAAAGGGCAAGGAAGCGATCATGAGTCCAGAGGGGCTTAGCTATACCCAAAACCAAACATTGATTAGAAGGGAGGTTGACTCAGATGAGTGTAATAATATCACAAAGGTGGATCTACCGATCATGAAGAAAGGGACATAGATACAAGATGACAAATTAGGGCCATGGGTATGTTAGCTCCATGGTACCGTAGATACAAGATTTTCATGGATTCATCAATCCCTTATACTCATTGAGGGAGAACACTTAGTCATAAAAGGGGCCGAGAAGGTGAAAAATACAGATACAAACTCCAAATATCGAGACATGGCAAAAGGGCAAAATCAAAAAACTTAATAAGACTAGTGTTAATGGGATTCCCATTAAAATAGTCAAAAGTGGGGGACTTCATATCAATGTAAAGGTGATGTACCTCTTCTACTCAAAGGAGTATATGATATAAATGATTGATAAGATAGTATAATCCCAAAGATGATCAAAACTATTGGAGATTTACTATAATTATGATAAAATTTTATTATTTTTGGGCAAAACTTCTTGAATTCCAGAAGTTCAATGGTAATAAGAAGATGAATCACATTAGCTAACTCAATACAATAAGTACAAACATTGAAATGTGAGCAAACAATATATAAAAACTAGTAACCAGCTCGATGAATGAAGTACAACCCTCGAGAAGGTGGGCGAAGTTGAGTAACCATTGTCTTCTCAACTCTTAAGAGAATGAGTGAATCAGGTGCTTCCGAAGTGTGAGACAAAAATAGGCGAAGGCCAACAACCAACATGATGCATGAAGTACAACTCTCTAGGAGGTGGACGAAGTCAAGTAACATTTACCTTCTTAAATCTTAAGAGAATGGGTGAAATCGAGTATCCAATTCTCTTATTTATCTAGTAGAGGAGCTCTGCGTAGGTTTAAATAACATTCGAAGGAACTTAGTGAAAGATAACAGTTATTAAATCCTCACCAATGATGATCGATACTATCAATAATAGACTATTCGTTTCATTTTCCAACAAAATACCAATTAAAAGCAGAAATGATGGGAACCTACTTGGAGGCGACAACTAAGTGGAAGAAGAATTGATTGACAAATTTTATAAAGGAAAATATTGAAAAACTTTAAATTTTATGAGGTGATGCTCGTTAAAACTCTAAGAAGCATCCATCTAGTTTAAGCTGTACATGACATTTGAGAGACTAACACATAATGAGGATGATCTTTTTCTTTATATGGAAGGATCCGTAGAAACCAACAATGATCAACACAACTTGACCAACTCCACATCAGAGTCAAGAGTCATTGGCAAGTTGAAGCAACATAACAGATCAAAGTTCGACTACTCAACAATAGCAATGGAGAGCAATTGAGAGCTAAGATGTGTGTCACAATTGGAGCAGAAGATTGAAGATTCAGTAAAGGCAAGAATATACAGCATCCATAAATGTTTCGACAAGGACATCAAAAGAATAAAAGAGGGAGAATATCACAGACAAAACTGTAAACAAGGTATTCGATGTAATGCTCGTGTATGTTTGTGTCTTACAATATTGTTCATGCTTTACCAACATATATAGGACTTGTAGTAGGCCTCATTTTGGTTGACTTTTGTAGTCGTTTTAGACTTGTAAACATAGGTTATATGTAATTATCGTATAGAAGTAAAATTACTTAGAAATAAACCATATAGATAATTATTTTGAGAATTTTCTAGCTCTACAAAATAGTGCGAAGTGTCACATAACTGGATGAACGTTTGATAGTGTCTAAGGCTAGTTCGCTGCCTTGTTCCACAATAATATCATATGGACACTTACGAAAACTTTTGACCACATGAAATTACCTTAAACCCGTTGTCACATGATTGTTCGATACTTACAAAGTCTATTTTTATAATTTACATTGTCTATCATATGTTTACTGAAATGATTTTTTATAAAGACGGATACGTACAGTACAGGCATGACTTAGACAAGACCAAATAACAAATAAGGCCGTGACTAACAGATTGGAAGTCTTCGTTGTTCAATTAGCCCTCCATTTACAATTCATGGATCCTTCATCAGTTTGCCAGTAAATAAACCCAAATGACCTCATCAAATAAATTTCTTCTATTTAATATGTTTCAGAGTAAATCTTCATTTTTAAGGATCCATAAAAAAGATAGATGCGAGATGGACAATGGGCAGGCATCAAACTCCAGGCATAGAAAAGTAATTAACAAGTTCAATCTTAGACAAAAAAACTTGCAACTCTACTACCTCTGATTCTGCAAAAAAAATGATGATCTCATTAGTGCAATAAGAACATTATCCAGTATATTCACAAATATAAAAGCAAAATATTAATAAAACAAAAAAGCAGATAAAAAAAGTGGTTTCTTGCTTCAAATATGGAGTTCATTGTGAAGTCAAATTAGCAACTTTGAACAGGAAGTCAAAAATAATGTAATGCTGAGATCCAAATACTAAGCATCCAAGTGGAAAAAGTATTTCTTAATGTTTGGTTTCCACATCAGATGTATCAAGAAAGAATGGTCTATCAAGCATCAAGAGCATAAAGATCTATCAATCTCCAACCTCCTATTATCTCTAGTAAAAGAATACTACAGATGTCTTCTTTTAGTTTTATCTGTAGGATTAACTTAACTAACAATGCAGTGCTGGAAACATTAAACAGCATGCTTCAGGTAACAAGTAGCTGAGACTATTAAGGTTTATCATTTTTACAGGGATGAAGCAGAAGCAGAGTAATGCCAAGATATATATAAAAAAAAAAAAAAAAAAATCCATTGGCTAACTTAGTCCAAATATGAAAGTTGACCAGACTTGTTAATTACCTCCATTCTTGTCCAACTAGGATTGCATCTCAGAAATCTTTCTAAGTTTGCATGTTTAAATCGGAGAGGAGAGGAATCCAGTGTTTGATGACTGACACCACCTACACAGAGAATTAGATGAAGATGTTCATGCATATTACATAAAATGAACCTTCAGCTATAGAGGATACACCCAACACAATTCCTGCCAAAACATACTTGTAATCATGAGACTAATGAGGAAAATGTCACATGAGCATCAACTTAAGCCAAAGAACAATAAGTACGATGCAAAGGATAGAGAACATACTAGTAATTATGAGATTCATGAAGACAATGTCACACAAATATCAACTTAAGCCCAAGAGCAGTACGCTGGAAAGAAGTAAAATTATCAGCACAAATATACAAGAAATTGATGATCAATTTTATTTCCTCAATAAAGCGGCAATAACAATGAAATGGCGGTGTAGTACACTGTAAAGCTAACAAGCTCGAAGAGTTCCAAGGGAACCAACCAACATGCAACTACACCAAATTATTATGTGCCATTGTGCTGCACGAACCACGAGAATGCTATCATGTTGAAGGGCAATCTGGAAGAAGTTAAATATATTTGGCTTTAGATTAGATGAAGGCAAAGCTAGAAGATGAAAGGAAGAAGATGTATTTCCATAGTAGAAAGTGAGTGCCTCATCAAATTTGAAATTTTAGAAAGCCAGAGTGCCCTGGCACAATCGGTGTTTTATGCCCTTCGACCAGCCAATCTTGCACATTCTCGTACCGCAAGAAGATATGCAGTGTTTCTTCGGGCAAATCTCAGCAGCCCATTACAGCACAGTTATACACAAAGCTTCCGCAGTGCTTCCTAGCAATCAATTTCCACTCCGGAGGTCCATCTCTTGGTGTCCATGAATTTAGTTCAATCATCCCTCCTCCAAGCACCCTCGGTCCACCGATCACAAGGAGTCGTTCACCACAGGCCCGAAAAGCTAGACCCCAACCGTTCACTGAATCTGGTCTCTCAGGCAATCTTCCAAGAGTGACCCAAGAGTTATTCTCCTTGTCATACTTTCTGACCTCCTTTTCTGCATAATCAGCTGCATATAGCTCATTATTAACTACTGCCACCAGTGGAGGTGCACCACTTGGACCATTGAGTCCTAGCGACATATTTGGAATGATCCTCCAGCTATGTTTCTCCATATCATATTCTTCCCCGCACGTCAGCAATTCGGTAGAGCTACGCATTCCACCAATCACATAAAACTTGTTGTCCATAAAGACACCTGAACACATTTTTCTTCGTTTATTCATGCTAGGAAGTGTTACCCAGGTTTGCGCCTCAGAATTATAGAGCTCCGCAGAACTCAATATAGTATTTTGAGCATCTACGCCACCGGCAACGATAGCTACTTCGCCAAAGCTGGCGGATCCAAACAAGCACCTAGGAGAGTTCATTTCAATACCTTGGGACCAAGAATTCGTCAGAATGCTATACCTCAGCACTATATGGGCAATATGAGAGGTGTAGTTCCTTCCAAAAACAAGGAGCTCGGTGCCCACAGCCAGCGATTCCTTATCAGAGCACATAAAGAAATCATTCTGAGGCATTTTTGGAAGAGTAATCCATCGCCCACAATAGGGATCATATGCTTCCCACTCAAGTATGTTGCAGGAGAAGTACACCCAGTGCTCGATGATCCCAGTCTGCCGCCGTAGCTTGTAGAGCTCACCAGTCCGGAACAGGGAATTGAAAGCCTGGTTGAGGGATGCAAGGGCACCATAGTCCGAACGAGAGCAGTGAAGGAGACACTTTATAGACATGTCGCAGCCGATTTGACCAATAAGAGAATTTGTATCAGAGTTCTGGCCACTATAATTGGATTCATCGAGAGGCAATGCTTTTTCTTCCTGAAAAGGAGGTCCCAGGTAGTCTGCAGATTTAGCCTTCTTTATCGTAGCAGCTTCATTCAGCTCTAAAGATTCCACGATCGTAGTGCGTTTGTTGGTAGTGATCTCAAGGAGATGGTAAGTCATATAAGCCAATTTCGATTCTTGTTCACAGGAGCTCGGCAATGCTCTGGAGATCAAAAACGACTGGCTCTCCAACATGTTCTCGACGCCCGACCGAAATCCAGGCCCTCACTGGAAACAAGTTTGAGATATCTACCTATGCCCCTCTCGAGCCTATGAATCCACAATCTGCTAGAGAGGAATAAACATCATCATCATGGTAAATAAATTAATACAAAAAGAAAGGGGAGAAAAGAAAGAAACTTCATTGACAAGAATACAGATCAAGAGAACTATCTTGCGGATCAAATTCACCGCTCAGAACCAAAAAAATTCCCTCGAAAAAGATCAGACAAGCAGAAATTCCGGTAAAGATCCAATCTTTCGTGTGTTCCGGGGAACCCTACCAATCAGGACGAAGAATTGTCGATCTTGCTGCACAAGAAAAGGAAGCATCCTGCAATATGCAAGTATTCAGAAGAAAAAAAAAAAAAACATCAATCACCAAAAGAAAAAGAGATCTTGAAGAGGTAAAACCCTAGCAAGGACGACCGCAGACACAGATGTCCCAATTTCTACCAAAACAACTCCAAAGATTACAAAATTTTCAGTTCTCCGTAATCTACAGCGGGCGATGCAAAGATACACAACCAAAATCCCACAATATCAGCCAAAAAATCATCCTTCTTCTCCTATCATTGTCGACGCGCGGATATGGGAAGCAACATGATAAGCAGAAGAAAAGAAGATTTCTTGAACTTACATGTGGACTAACAACAGTGAGGAGGAGGCAAAGAAACCTTGCCAGCTCAAGAATAAAAAAGAAGCTGGCAACGATCTCTTATTCCTCGCTTCTTCCTCCCCCTCTCTTACAATTGTTGTTGGTATTCCCCCTCCTCCTCCTCCTCCAGCTGCTGCTCCTCAGAGAGAGTAATCTTCTTCTCTTTCGATTCGACCCGTCCTTGCGATCCTTTCACAACGGTGCCCAGAATTCGCAGCGCCTCAGCCACTTCGACCTCCGCGAGCAGCTCGTTTCCTACCCTTTTCTGGCCGCCTCCCGTCCCTCTTTTTATTGCCTTCTCTTCCATTCCCTTTTCCTCTCCTTTTTCTTTTCTTTTTTTCTTTTTATTTTATTTATTTATACTCTCCCATCAGATTCTTTCTATCATCTGCTTTTTATCCCTCCAATTTTTCAATTCAAAATATCTCACTAAGATTATTTATTCTTCCAAAGAAGAAATAATAAAAAATCGTATTTACTTTTCACTTTTTAGTTTTCCCCTCACATCTCTTTTTCCTTAAAAAAAATTTTCTATAAATACATCACATTAAATAACACAGTGGACTTAAATTCGAGAGCTATCACTTGTACAATAATTCTTTTTTATCCAAAAGATTCCTGATTTTTTATATTTTTGTTATTGAATGAATTATTATATTTTTATATTTTTCTGTTCGAATCAAATAATTACCAAATGGAAGCATCCGAAGCACTCATAATTCTCCGTCCATTAACTGCAGGAGCTCCGAAGTGGCAAGCACTGGTGGCCGCCACCACCACCGACGGTGCTGCTCCGGCGGCCTCGCGTACGACTTACCGGTGTCGTGTGGGTGAATCGAGTTCAGGGTGGATCCGCCACTTGGGAACGATGTCTCCGGCATTTGGCACGCAAACTAACCCTCCACAATGAGCTTGCAGCAATCAGAAAGAGCTCAAGACTGGCAAGGAGAAAAGGATTCACTAAACTTGTGATGGAATCGAATGCTGAGCAAGCTATCATCATCCTCGATGAGCGCACAATTTCCCCATGACGAGCGACAAATACTGTCCGCGATATATTTCATCTGTTCTCTTGCTTTGAGCATGTAGCTCTCTCATCAATTCGATGAATTGATGAATCCTTCGTGATATCCCAAACTGACACTCCGTAGCATAAAACGATGAAGAATCTAAAGAGGTTGAGAAGCCGATCCAAGCTTCAGTCGCACAGTGATGGCAGTTTTCCTTGGCTTGATGAGACGAACTTAGAGGAAGAGTATGATGTGAATAGCATCTGAATCTAAAGATCAGTAACTTGCAGTCTTGCCTGTGCAGGAATAGCTTTGGTTTTCCATCCCCAGTGGCTGGAACATGATCATCGAGTAAAGATTCTTCCAGGTAAAGTTCCATCTTTTTGCCGGCAATCTTTTGGCCTTTGTCCTTAAATCCATTGGCAAATCAGGCTGTTCTTTAGGTCATTGTGCTCCACTTTCGCTTGTCTCAGGCACAAGATCTCATTTTGTGATGGGATAAGCAATGCAACAAAAGTGGCTGTGGAAATGAGAGGTAGCCCACCTCAACATATCTATGCAGCTTGTTCTGGTTTGTCTTCTGTGCATGCAACTATTCTAGTTCAGATTTAGATGCAGTACCAACCTGGTTATCACAGGGTGGTTTCAGGGTCTGAGGATCCAAATTGACCAATCCAGGTTTCTGACACCAACTCACAGCATCCTTTTTAATTCTTTCAGATCCTGTGTTCAGCAGATTATGATATTCTAATAATTGCTTGCTCAAATTTGTTTGGGGAGAGAAATGATCCAATGCTAAGGAGTGCAGGGACACTGTTGTGTCTTCAGATTAGTATTTTTGGGCTGATATGGAATACATTCTTCTCTTTTGGTTTAAGATTGAGTACTGTGTGCTATTTCCAGAGGATCTGAATGATCTGTAAAGCTACTGACCCTTTTGTGGTGACAGTCCACCTATAAAGTTCTGAGAACAATCTCATCTGTCATAAGCACTGTAATGTGAGGCCACATTAATCCTAAAAGTGGGATAAAATATTGGTCTTTTCAGTGATCTGAACAGTGACAAGTCCCTGTGAAGATTGCATCTGCTTGCCTCAGAACTGTAGTGTGTGGATTTTGACATGCATGAAGTTGTTGGATTGCAGCATCATCAATGGAGTTGTATTGAGATTTCAGAATCTGGTGAGGTGTGGCTTACCACCCAACGACCAAGAATGAGAAGCTGAGCTTTCAAATCAGCACAGCTAGAACAGAGGATTTGATCTCTGACATCCAGGTTGTATTGCTTTAGTTTTTATTACATGGTGATGGGTTTCTCGGGTGTGTCTTCCTCACTCAAGAACACAAAGCATTGGATGATGATGAAGAAGAAGAGGAGGAAATGGAACTGAAACAAAGAAGAAGACGAAAGAAGCTAAATAAACCTTCCAAAACTCTTTTATGCTTCCTTCATCTCCTTCTGTACATGCAACAGCAATCCGTCGAACACTTGGCGCAGCGTCAGCAGCACAGCGGGCACCGCACGAGCCCGTTCTCGTTGCAGTCGGAGCACCTCCGGAACCCTCCGACGTCGTAATCTTGCTCCTCCACGAACACCTTGCAGCTCCCCGAGCACGTCTCGCAGGGCACGAACCTGACGTCGCCGCACCCCTCGCAGGCCGATATGACGCTGCCTCCTTTCCCCCGCGATGGCATCGTCTCGCAGCACTCCAAGAGCTTGCCCAGTCGCGCCGCCTCGTGCAGGTGTCGCACCTCCTCTGCCCCACCCAGGTAATTCCCGTCGGCGAAGATCCTCGGCAGCCTATTGCCGCCGTACCCCGGCCCCAGCATGTCGATTAGCTCTTCCTTGAATCCTGCATGCATCGACACGTCTCTTTCGTCGACGCGAACACCGTAGCCTTTCAGTATCATGCTGACGGCCCAGCAGTCCTCGAAGGTCTTCCGTATCCCACGGAGGCTGGTGAAGTAGAGGACGACCTTCCCCTCACCGCCGGGTGGGCATTTGTAGGAAGGCGCCACCTTTGCCGAATTGGCGTTGATGCTGGTCTTCCTAGCGTCGATCTTTCGTTGGAACTCGTTGATCCTTGCTCGAACAATGCTGGTGTGTGTTGGAACTTCGCGGCTGTCGACGGACTCTGCTGTTCCTGTTCTTGGCTGAGATAGCTTCTTCTTCTCCTCCTCCTCCTCCTCCTCAGGCTCGGAAGGTTGACAGATGGAATTGGATTGATGATGTGGTCTTTCGGAGTGCTCTACTGTTCGTGTTCTTGCATAATATGGCTCGTCTTCCTCCTCCTCCTCCTCCTCGTCTTCAGACTCAGGAGGCTGAGGAATGGAATGGGACTGATATGGTGGCCCTTTGGCGGGCTCTACTGTTCGTGTTCTTGCATGAGATGGCTTCTGCATCGCTTCTTCCTCCTCCTCCTCCTCCTCCACGTTGTGGGGCTTAAGAGGCTGATGGATGGAATAGGATTGACGCTGCGGCGACAGCTCGTCGAGGGCCTCACGGAAGGACGATAAGATCTCCGGGTCGAAATCGTAGACGACGGAGTCCCCTGGGCTGAGCTGCATCCACTGCGGTTTAGGCGAGGATGAGCCACTCGAAAGCTCGGAATCCGGCGGCGAACGACGGGAGTCATGCGAGGTGTGGAAGGAGGAGGAGCGGTCGGGGGCGGCAAGGCGGGGGAGGTGGAGGGGGCTGGCGTCCTCGAGGCCGGCCATGAGCTCCCAGGCGTTGATGACCTCGGGATCGTCGGGCGGAGTCATCGTCGGGGTCTTGGGGATCCGGCGGTCGGAAATCTCAGACCACGTCCTGGCGCGGCCGAGTTCCTTCGCGATGACGGCCGTCGCCATATGGAGGTTGGTGGCGCTCTTCACCATCGTCTCGTCGTCGGAGCTGAGGTCGCCGCGGTCGAGCACCAGGGAGCCGAGAGTGGTGGAGGAGAGAGCGACGGCGTTGTGGCCATCCCCGGACCGGCCACCGGCGGCACGGATAGGAAGGGAGTGGCCGCGAACATAAGGACTGGGGCTCCGCCCGCTGTCCCGTCGGAGCTCCTTCGAGCCCGTGCAGCCCATGGCGAAGAGAAACAGGGGAAATCGAAGAGAGATGAGCTGACGGACTTCAGCAACGCCTCGGGACAGCGTCACGCGATCCGAAAAGAGTAATCTTTAGGAACATTCCCAGAGAGAGTCTTCTTTCGCAGTTCTCGATGACGAGAAACCCCAAACAGATGAAACCTTCTATCGATCCGAGAGGCCCAAACAGAGCAGAAATAGTGAATTCACGATCAACAACAAAAGGAAGACACTGAGAGAAAGGGAAAGAAGATTGAATCGGAAAGAATTCAGATGATAACTGAACAGAGACATTAATGACCAAGCGGACGCCTGGAAACTGCACAAAAAGCTTCGATTTTGATCGGAGAAACTAATTAAAGGTTACAACTTGATAACTGAAAAGGAAATCCAGAGGACGAATCGTATCCAGGAAGTCGATTCCAGATGGAGTCGAATCCAAGAAGAGCAAACACCTCATTCGGCCATGAACCAGCGAGAGACAAACGGAGAGAGGCAGGCGAGCCAAACATGCAACAAAATAAAATGGAATTCACCAAAGAAGGAGGCAAAAAACTACGATGAAGCAATCAAAATCCAAATCAAATGCCTGCAGCAGTCAAACCGAAGAAAGCATCATCATCCTCCCCCTTCATCTCCATCTCTGTCTCTCTCTCTCTCTCCCTTTTCTAAATAATCTCCGGTGGTGGCGGTCTCGCCGAGATCTCCGGGGGGAAGCAAGAAGCAGTAGTCCTCTTTCCTCTCCCTCCTCTTACTTCTCCCAGTGGAAGACGCGCTTCGAGGAAGGAGGGTGCCGAGAGAGGGGTCCACTCAAGCTGGGCTACGTGGCAGAGTTAGGAGGAACGAGATGCTGTACGGTGTCCTGGAGAGAGTTGTCGATCCGAGAGGCGTGTGGGTCGGTGAGCTCTCGTTATTTACGTCTTCGCACGTATACGTGTACGTGTACGTGCGAGGGTGTATTAGATAGATAGGATTAGATTAAGACTGAGAATATAGAAAATGAAGTGGGGGAGAAATATAAATTTCCACTGACTCCAACCTTTTTGTTTCAATTAACACATCCATAAAAGATTAAAAAAAAAACAACTACGAAAAGTTGTGAATATTTATACAAATAATTATTATCATTTAAGGGCGGGTGGTTTAGGTTACTTAAGCTACTAATTACTGAGATTTAGCGATTCTTCTGCACACCAAAAACATTCCCAACTACTGTGAAAAAGACATGCGCAGTGCACAAAAGAAAAAAAAATTATAAATCAAAGATTACAATTCATTTTCCATCATACAATGCAATTGTTCATTTTATTTTTTATTAATTTTAATGATAATAATAAGATAAATAAAATATATAATTTTGTGTTTGATTATACATGTAATAGAAGTTGACTAAACCATCTTACACTTGGTCAAATTTTGACAAAAGTATATACATGTATAAAGGAATGTGGAATTCTTTTAGTATAGAATTATGATGACATTTAAAGATTTCTAAGGGGTTACATTGTGCCCACTATCTCATCTGCTGCCATTGTTTTGATATCTGTCAACTAATTCGATGTGATGGGATTGATGGGGTGCAGTGGTAATGCCAAGTGACCTCCTGCAACGAATGAAAAGGTCGGATCAACCTCGGGAGTGACGTACTTCTTCTTCTTCTTCTTCTTCCATGAAGAGATTGCGGTGGATCTCGAGGACATGGTGAGATGGAGAAACTTTGGACTCGTCGAGGAGGGTGCCCTCGCAATGATCGCATCGCATGCACATGAGTGCATTAACTACTGTGGCCACCCATCTGCAATCATGTCACATCAAGACCTTTCTTCCTTCCTCTCTCTCTCTGTCTCTCTTCAATGCATGAAAGCTGCTGCTACGTATACTACGCATCGCACTTGCAGTGGTGTGCATGCAAACTGAGGAGCAGCAGCAGCAGTAGATTGATGATGACGGCGACGACTCGTTTGTTTGATCCAAAACTTACCCTTAAAGTGTGCCTTTGGTGGTTTGCTATGGTAAGCTTGTAGGATTCGAGCATGCCTTTGGATTGAGAGTGTGACAGCGTTGGCTCTCAGCCTGTCACAGTTCTCTCTCTCTCTTCTCTTTGTTTCTTGGCAATCACAGGCATTTCCAAGAAACATCAAGTCAACTCTTTGTCATTCACTGGAGAAACAGATGGAACAGTTGTTTACAGTTAAATGCGTTTCTTCTTTGGATACCCATATGCTAGATTAGGGTAGACGACAGAAAAGGAAGAGTGCTGTATTGTGGTAAAGATTTGAGTTGCTTTATAAGATGTAATGGTGTACTACTTAATCAATTATTTGTTTTATCGGATCATATCTTAAATAATGGTATCAAAACTGGTCTAGTATAGATCGTTAACCTATCGAGATCGGTTATCGAGCTCCAAAGAGATTATCCATTTTGAGTATGATTTTATTTTCATCGTTTTTTTTCTAATTGATTTGAACGAGATATGAATAATTTGGGATCCGCAAGAAGTATTTTCCATATTAATTTGCTTTGATTTCTCATGAAAAATTGAAATAATGCCTCACCAATGAACTTAATCATCTGTGCATGACAAATTGAAAGAACTCCACCACCTTCACCTTCAGTAGTGACCAATTGAGTCTGGATGAAGCATTGGTTTGAGCACAAGGGAAGAAGACCAGAGGTGGGTCATCACACACCAATTTGCATGGAGGAAAGGGTCAAGCAAATAATAAACAGACATGCATACACCATTGTTAGGCCACAATAGTGTTGACTTCTAACTCAACCAATGTCAACATAAAGCAGTCAATCAAGGAGACAATTGAGGTGCACATATCACTAAGTCCTTCAAGCATCAACTCTTCTGTGCACAACCATCAGCAGAAGCTCCATATGAAATAAATGATATGTATTATGCGTACAGTATAGGAATAATAAACCAATGCAGAAAGCACCCATTGTTAAAGCAGCTTTTTTTTTTTCTTCTGTAAGCATGATTGGTTTTGTGAGTCATGCTTTGAAGTAGTTCGATTCACCAGGGTTGAATTGATCGAACTCTTGAGTGGTAGCTGAAACAGTGAAAAGAAATGAGAACAATAAGGATCACATTTGAGAGTGCATTCTTTCCATTACAAGTCCACATGTAGAAGTTTCTTACTATAACATCAGCTCCGTTTTCCATGCCATCATCATTATTCCTTTCGTGAGTAGCAACCACTGTGTTCTGGAGTCTCATCTCTCAAGGCAGCAAGTCCGTCTTCCTCGTGCATGAAGATGATGGAGGAGCTCCGATGCTTGTCCGAGAGCACAAGTCTATGCTGGTAGAACATGAGGATGAGAGACCATGACTGTATCACCATCCCTTGGATTCTGGAGCTACCACATGAAGGAGCTGATGCCATCTATCTACTTCACCTGTCGATCATGGCACTCTACAGCTCCCCAGCTGTATCCTGGACTCCACACCTTGTCCTTCTTCACAGTACACATATCTTCCTTTCATATACTCCACCGATGAGTCCTTCCTCCTACCACAACCATGCAGTTGTTTCTTCTCTCTTCTCCAAGCTCCTGTCTCCCTCTAGCAATCAGTTTCCGTGACCACCAAATGTTTCTGAACCAGATGGCCTGCAATAGGATGCCGCTATTCTTCCCTGCAAACTTGGTGCTGCAGACCGCTCATGAAGAGAACCAGCAGCAGCAGCCACAGACCTCGACGCCTCCGGTGCTCCCCACCGATCCACCACGCTTCGGAGGTGAGAAGCAGCCGTATCTTGCAAGCTGCGGCATGGGAAACAGATCCATTGCCTTCTCGAGGGTGGAGGCCTGCGAGGAGATGAATGTGGAGGAGGACCTCTCCGACGACGCGCTGCAGCCGAGCGGGGAGAAGAAGAGGAGGCTGAACTCGGAGCAGGTGCGGACGTTGGAGAGGAACTTCGAGATGGGCAACAAGCTGGATGCGGAGAGGAAGATGGAGTTGGCCGGGGCGCTGGGGCTGCAGCCGAGGCAGGTCGCCGTCTGGTTCCAGAACAGGAGGGCGAGGTGGAAGATCAAGCAGCTGGAGAAGGACCACGACGAGCTTAAGAGGCAGCTGGAGATCATGAAGACCGAGAACGAAGCCCTGCAAACCCGGAACAAGAAGCTTCTCTCCGAGGTAGGTACATGATGGTTCGACATCTCCCTGCCTCCATACTTGCATTCTAATCCAACTAACTCTTCAGCTTCTGGCTCTCAAAGACGGAGAACCCTCAGAGCCCATCAATCTCAACAAGGAAACAGAGGGCTCATCCACCTCTGATACCGATTTGGATTTCTCCAAGCATAGGCCATCGAGCGTCTCCCAACCACGTCGTTCCTCCAAGTCGGAGACAGCCAATGATGAGGGCTTCTGCAACATGTTCTGCAGCACAGACGAGCAATCTGAAATCTGGGCATGGTCAGAGCAACACAACTTCCATCACTAGTGTGCAGTAGATCTCAATCACCAGCCTAGTGTTTGCACACTGGTGAATGGAGAAGAAAGCTGCCTATTTGAAACTGGAAACAGTGGGGGGTGCTATATACTAAATATAATTATTGATGGTGATGTATCTTGTGAGTCTGTCTGTGTTACCTCTCCCACCAATTTAAGGTGGATCCTACATTGGAAGTAGGGTTTATGACTTGCATGTTTGTGGTTGTTCTACTTGCTGCTTGTTCTGCAGATTAGTTCATAGGTAGAGGAAAAAGCTCTTTCTGCAGTTAGGTGGGAAAAGTTGTTCTTGACAAAGAATGGCTTTCTTTAGCCTACCACAGACTTGGATTCAAGGTATGAAGGGAAGCATGCATATAATAGATACAATGGCTTGTTGTTCCCTAATCACCAACTAGATTTGCCTCCATTACCTCTTTCCTTCTGTTGTGAAAAAGTGACCCTGTAAGATGAGTGAGAGAGAGAGAGAGAGAGGGGATCCTAAGAACTACAAGTTGTGATGTGACACATCTATTTACACCAAGCTTTTTTTTTTTGTCACAAGATGAACACCAAATGCTACTTCCAAGTTCTTGTCATTCAGGTCTACTAATGATTTGTTTATCTATTAGTCTACTGCATGTCATGCAATTTACTACTCATCAACAGAGAAAATTCATATTACAGCCTCATGAGACCATCACATTTTGGCTTCTCCAGAGACAATCTTATGGTGGGAGTACAATAATGCAGCTAATGTCAAAGTTATTTTTCCTCCACATCAAGAAAGCCCTTTCACATCACACACTGTTGAATCCTGAAAAGCTTGGCTGTACAACTAACACCACCATGATTTATTCAACACAAGAAGGGAGAGAAGCCAAACTAAGTTAATCAGCAGACAGATCTAAACAACAGGAGTGAGATGGTGACACTGTTGCATTGCAGGGGTTGCTGGGGCACTTGATCCATGTTGATGTACAGTGAACAATGTGCCGATATCAGACGACATACCTGGGAATAACACATCTCATCTCAGGTTGATGCATTGTTCATCAACATGGAGAAGTATGTTCAGCAGGAGCAGTCAAATTTGCAGACTATACTAATGAGATCATTAGACTAATATAAAAGCATGCCTCTGCAGATACTAGAGTATATTCAGTGATGAGGTCCAGTTTGGTCATCCAACAAAGTTAAACACTGGTGCAAACATGATTATGTCATGTGTTGAGACAAGTCGACCTCGGGACTCTGATATTGGGGTTCCGGGATTTTAGCTCTGGTATCAGGATCCGACCTACAAGACAAGGGACAGTGGGGGTGTTGAAGCCCTAGCAGATCTCTCTTTGACAACTGATATATCACCGATAAGGAATATATTTATGAGGATGGAAAAAGAGTTAATGACAAAAAAAGATCAATATAGTGGAATTCTAAATAGTCGGGACAATATGATGAGTTGTATAAAAACTGAGATCATAAGTATCCTAAAATAGTTGGTATCATTGTACAAACTGGAGATAATTCACTAGACATAACGAAAAAACCCAACTCTGATCATGCGGATGGAGAAGCACAGCCCAGGGTAGAATATTGATATGAGTCATATATGAAGAAAATGAATCGGGTCCGGTTGATGACATGTAAGTAATCATATGATAACATTTGATAAACAAGATGATTGTTCAATCCAGCTCTGGGACCAAATTACATACTACCTCGTAGACATGCGAATGTGACATGCATTAGGTTTCTGAGAATGGACACCATTCCTGAAAAATATGAAGTCCACTAGAAAGCATACCCCAAAAATACAAGAGTGAGGCAGATCAACTTTAAAACACATTTATGAACGCTTCACATGTGTGCTAAACTGACATCTCACTCTCCTATATGTGGATGCCGTGATAGTGGTAGGGTTCCCTCGGTTATCAAATCAGATTGAATTTGTGAAACAAGGTGCATGGTGTGTATGTGAATACATATTGACAAAAAATACAAGATAAACCTATAGCTAATGGATTGCATTTGGAATTAGGATTGTCATTAGTGTAAGATTAAATTGTAGAATTTGGAACTTTAACACTTTGGAAGAGAGATAAATTTATGTTTACATGTCAAAAATGAAACCCTGATTTTTGATCTGAACTAGTAGGATGCAGTCTTTTGAATATGGCATGATATCAGGATTCAATTACTAGCACAAGCAAATTATGCTCCCAAATTCGTCGGATATAAGAAAAACTCACAAACCATCATGAAATCAAGTCTCAGTACTGAAAAAAAATACAAAAAAACAAAGAACTTGAAGAATAATTCTTTACATGTGAGAAAACTCGGAACTTCTAGAAATATAACTTATAAGCCACTGGTAAGAGAACACTGCCCAGAAACTAGTCAAATAATGAGAGAACAAGCAGATTAAGCATCCTGCTAATTTCAAGAGGATTAAACCGAGTAAACTTTCAACAAACCTGATGATACTGCTGCTGTTATGCACACGGCACACCCACTTCAAATCTTTTAACATGTCAGCTAGTCTTTTTTAGTATTCTTGCTTCGTATCCCCCTTCTTGGCGGGTCACCAAGCTGAATGGCATGTACGTGCCCAGGATCCTGTCCCATATGGAGAAGAATGGCTGTGAGTAATTGTATTTTGTGCCTTGGAGCTGATGATGGATATCATGGTAGGCAGTGTTGTTCTGAAAGATGATGTGGAAGATATTCCCAGGCAGCCAAAGACCACAATGATCATCAACAGTCTTGATTACTGCAAAGCAGAAGAAGAATACAGATGTCCTAGCCGTCATTCCCGAGATCAGAAATGAGATGGCCCCACCAAAGGTGTCCAGAAGTAGGCCCTCCAATGGGTGATTGTAAAGAGCACCTATAGCATACGGAACAACCAGCCTGTGATGCTGGGAGTGGACATGGCGGTACAAGAATTTGTTCTGGTGCATATACCGATGGATGAAATATTGCCATGTGTCCATTATGAACATCGCCACCAAGATCTGAATCAGTTGGACATGCACAGGTGGTTGGATTAAGCTGCCAGCTATACTTGGCTTAGCAGTAACCTGCAGTATGAGGTTGCAGATAAATAACAATCCATCAGATCATAGTTTTCTGGTGTCATATATGTTATTTTAAGATTATCAATACATATACGAGAACAAAAAAAAGTTGACAGCCACATTATAGCCCCTGCATACAAGAAACTAGATAATGCATTTTAATGAACGTAGTTATGGATCATATGTTTATGTGACTACAAGAAGTATTCTCTGATATTGGAACAGGAAACAATAAGTAGACACAAAGTCCCCCACTTGGGTCTTCACCACAAATTGTTTGACTTTGTGATGAAGCATTGTAATGCTATCAAACAAGTACCACCAATTATCCTTGTACTTAAAACTATAGCTAGCACAAATTTGTATATTAGCCGATGTGAGAGAACACTTGAAAAGAACTATATTTAGATATAAAGCACACACTCGCATGAGGAAAACAATCATCTGGGTTTATCACACAGAATAAGATTCACATATATTGCCAATTCAACAGTGTCAACATGTTATCTGGTAAGCAGCAACCACACACCATTTCAAAGTACAGCAGGTGGCTGTAGATGCTAAGATGTTGCGTGAAGCATGAAAATTCCAAGCAAGTCGCAAGACTTTTAGATTGCTTAGCTTGCACTTGCAGTTCTCAAGTTAGATTAATAACACATACTTCTCCAAAGATAAATATTCCCGGACTGAATGGTCTCTGGATCACAGCAGTCGCACTGTAAGTACTATTCCTAGAAAAGAGGCATGATTGTGGGTTCAAAAGGCATTTTTCTACCATGTTATGAAATGACCTAATATAAGTGTTTCTTATGTAAAACAATGAACTGCTTTTGGAACCAGTCTTGCAAAATGATAATAATGGAATGATTACAAAAGTTATTTAACATGAAGTAAAATGAGAAAGAACCCTAAGGAGACTCATAAAGCTCCACGTAAAATGATAGGGGTAAATAAAACAGCCAAAGAAAAGACAAACCACCTCAACATAGTGGTCTTCTTTAACCAAGCATCTGTGCGACCCAACGATGAAGAGCTAGAGAGACAAGTAAAATTTCACCAACAAAGTGTAGAGCAGCAATAGGCTCTGGGGTCACATCATGAGGGTAGGATCCTATCTAACCAGTTTATTTCATAAAAATCTTACAACATGCATTGTTTCTGATGAAATAATTTTACATACATAACTAACTGACTCCATATTTGATTTATAAACTAACATCTTAAGCAAAAAAAAAAATTATTAATTGGTAAATCGCTGAAACTCCCTAATTTTATAACTTTTAAGTATGAGGATTATCGACAAGGACTGAAAAGGGGGCTTCAATAAAATAATTCATCAGCACACTCTTTCCTTAATTAAGATTTGCAGGTACCTCCACCCACCCTCCATGTCCCACCAAAAAAAAGAAAATTAAATAAAAGGCCCCTTTTCAGATGGACTGAAGTGATGACTTCAAAAAATCCTAACAAGCATACCAAATATTGCGACCATAGATCTGCACTGAAGATTGGACATCAGGTATTCTCCTAACTGGTATTTGTGTACACATAAGAGCAAGCCTCTTATCATAATGACATTTGGCTACAATACACTGAAGCAATTTCAATTGACTTCTGGTTGACCATAAAGTATTTTCTCTCAGAAGGCTTTTGACTAAAAGTTATGCAGCTACTGAAGCCTCCAGGCAATGTGTGCCCTGTGGTTTGCAACCAGTAGACTATGAACTTGCACATGCATCAGCCATCTTGCAAATTTAGTAGCAAGTTATGTAAGATGTCAACCCTTGCAATCTATCTCAAGGGACTAAGATATATATATAAATTTCAAGTTATGTAAAATGTCAAACTTAATAACCATAACATGGAAGGTTCAGATCCAACACAACTCATTTCCACCTGGTTAATACCTCTATTGTACTCTAAGTAATAAATCTGTCATGCCATCCGCAATACCTAATCATGAGTTGGATTTCTTAACTCTGGTAACGAGTAATTACTATGGCAAGTGAGACAAGCTTTCTAAAACAAGCAATCAGAACTGCGACCAGTGTTTAAGGGTTTCAACTACTCACCAGGAACATCATTCCTGCAATCGTGGCTTGAACCAGCTGCTGAAGCAAAACACCCTTAATCACGGAGGACAGCGGCACCAAATTCTTCTGTTCCTCTTCTTTTCTCGTGTGCAACCGGTACTGGTCCAAAGGGGGTAAGAGCTGATACGTCCCTGAGTACAGCCAATAAACCACGATAGGGGCAAGGGTGCCCATCAACTCATCACTCACGTACCCTTCCCAGAAGACCATCTTCAACGGGGACGCAGCACCACGGAAACAAAAGCTCCTCTTTTGACGCCGAACTCACGATCCCTGCTACTTCAACGTGGAAGACATTCCTGGACTGCTCAGTCTGGTTGCAGATATTTTACACAAGATCCGGGCGACAGAACAAGAGAACATATTAACCTTGGATGGAAGAGGCGATTTAGGGCCGCCGGAGGAAGCAAAGATGGGGTCTTGAGGACAGCAGTCGTCCGAATCCAGCAATCGCGGATAATTCGAGGGAGGTAAACCTGAAAGAGATCAAAACTTGATGATGGGATCGAAGAACCCTAGTCGTCGGGAAGTCAACGGATCTGAAGAGATACGAACGCTGGAATTCAGGGACGGCACAACAACGAAAAGGCTACGCCTTTTCTCCTTGGTTGCGGCCGCTGCCCTCTCTGTCTCTGTGTACGTCGCTCTCTGTCCGTCTCTGTCTCTCTGTGTGTGTCTCTCTCTGTCTCTTTCTCTCTTTGTGTTGGTGGAGAGATGTAACCGATAATATAATTCTTTTTTAAATTATTTTTCCTAATAATTTGCATCAAAAACCAATCATTTTTACAATACATTTTTTTCAACATAAAAAAGAAGAAGTGATGTACTAATTATATGGTAGATTATAAATTATTCTGAAATGGTCTTCTTCCACCTTCCTCTCAATTCCCAAATGGTGATGTATTCAACATTAATGGTGACCATTTCACTTGGGACTTCATGTCACACAGATAGAATCTATCTGTATTGAGAACCTTTAGGGATATGTGATTGAGGCAAAGACTCGGCCAACAAAAGGTCAGGAAGGAAACAACACAGCAATTCACAATCTGCAAAACCAAAAGGTGCATGCAATATATCAAGAGCATCATCATTCAAGAAACAAATTGCTAAGGTGAATCCTCTTTTGACTTTTATTCCCTTGACAACTGATCACAATGTGCCAAAGGAACACTCCAGTGAAAGACCACATACAACACAAGTGACACTAAACTTCTTGGAAGCACCTAATACAGCAATTATTGATAAGAACTGGTGCCTGCAAGCCTGGAGGAATGGAATCTTACAAAGCCATACAACAGCTAGACACAGATTCTTAATTCTTCCACACTCCAATTCTTTAAACATCGTGTGGAAACGAGTACAACCGGACCATACAAGATTATAGAGTTTTGAGACAGACTCAAAGAACCAATAATATAGACAACTTGTTCTACACAACATCCCTCTTTCCGATTAGGCGACTGCGTTTTGAGGGTACCATGCGTCTAAATGAAGCTCATACCTTCCCACCGCCGATAGCATTCTTCAGGTTACCTCCAAGCAAAGACATCAACCCACCGCCGTGCACTCTGCCCTCGGGGATCACCAGCTCAAAGCTCTTATCCTGGCTCTCTCCTTCCTCTCTAACCCCACCAATCAGCCCAAAGGCAGAAGAGGAAGACTTCATAGAGAGGGGAACCAGCACCTGGGGAGGTATAAGATGCTGCTTACTCCCCATGCTGTCCGAAGACTCAATGCAGTCGGACAAGGAGCTCACTCCTGATGAAGAGAGCTCATTATCTTTGCTGTTCCCCGGTGCTGTAGATGTTAAGACAATCCCTCGGAAAAGATCTGACCCTATCATGCTCCCATCGTTCCCAACCTCGTGCTCCCTTGGGGAGACCATCAAGCTCCCATGGGCTGCACACAAACCACTCTTTCCCCTCGCAAACTTCTCGCAACCCATAGCCCATGTGCAGCGTTTCCCTCCACCATGAGCCTTGCAGAAGTTCGTGCTTCCCTGAGCACTCTTTCCACATCCCTCAGACTTGCACCGCTTACCACCACCATGCCTCACGCAGCAATCAGTACGACCACGAGCACTTTTGGTACATCCAGGCACGGCACAACGCTTCCCCCCTCCATGAGCTACACAAAAATCAGTACCACCATGAACACTCTTTGAGCAGACCCCACCGCCCTCAAAGAGGCACCGCTTGCCTCCACCATGTCCTTTACATAAAGGAGTACTTCCTTCAGCCCCTTTATTGCATCCTTCAAAGATGCACCGCTTGCCGCCACCGTGGGCTTTACAGTACATGGTACTCCCTTGTGCACCTTTGCAGCATCCCTGATTCTGGCACCGCCTGCCCCCACCATGGGAGATGCAGCGCCCTGCTTGTCCCTCAGCACTTCTTGTGCAGCCTTCCACTGTGCACCTCTTACCCCCACCGTGCCTAATACACAGCCCAGATTTGCCACGCGCCGCTTTGGAGCACCCAGGATGACCACACCGACGGCCACCACCATGAGCAATGCAAAAGTCCGTCTTTCCCTCTGCACTCTTAGTACACCCAAGCTGCTCGCAGCGTCTCCCTCCTCCATGGGCTTTGCAGTATGCTGCTCGGCTCTCGGCACCTTTATTGCAGCCAGGCTTCTGGCACCTCTGCCCACCTCCATGAGCAATGCAGAGTCCAGATGACCCCCTTGCACCTTTTGAGCAGCTATTAAACCTGCATTTCTTCGATTGATGATGATTGGTCCTCTGGTCAGCTGGACTGCCAGTGACCAATGGATCAGTTGTTCCACCCACTGAACCATCTGTTGTTGCAGAGGTCTCAGGACTGAACTGAAACTGCTGATTAAGAACATGGTGACGATGATGATGGTGGATAGTTGCATCACTTGCAATGTCTAACAGATTCCCAGCTTCGGTTGGGGTTTGGAAACCACTGACATTCTCCAGTCTTGGAGCAAAAAGAAGAGTCGGCATATAGCCACCCGATTTCCTCTTGGCAGAAGTTGAACCCTCGTCAACAATGGGAACATGCATCCTTTTCTCAGTTGAAGGCGCTTCAGTCTGGCAACTATTCTGTACGGCAGCTGGGACTGTGTTTGAACTCCCCCTTGACAGTCCAAGTTCTAACATCCCAAAATTGGTTCCAGAAAGACTCCAGCTAAATGAAGTCGCAGATTCTTTCGGTTTAGTAAGCATTGTTGGGTTATAATCAGCAGAATAGAAGTTTGGAGTCGGACCCAGTCCAAGGACAAGGCGGCAGCCATCATCATGAGTACGGAGATCAGAATTGTTCGGAAGATTCACAGGCCTTCCAGATTCACATAATTCATAGCCTAGGCTGTCCAGGCGTAATGTTGTGTCGCTCAAGTTGTTGGTCTGCCCATAAGTTGAAAGCTGACCAGTATGCGCAACCAAAGTGCTGTCTAAATGTTCTCTTTGATACAACAAGAGATCAGTCATGTCAAGATTCATACTGTCTGACAAGGTGTACAGGAAATGGATGCGAATGAATTAGGAAGAAGTTTGCAAGCAGAGGATATCAATCAGTCTTATTGAAGGAGCCTTATAAGAGATTCTATGTAGATAAAATGGAAATAAGCATGGAATCTTAATTCATGACTACCACCACTGACAAAGCCAGAGGTATCAGCACGATCCATTTTTTCTGGGGAGACAATTTAGAAGAATATGTAATCAAATAGTTACTGGATTTAAAGATTTGATGATGTTCAGTGGATAAAATCTAATAAAAAATGACTTTCACAGGCTGCCTACTGGAGGTTGCAATATCTTCAAACCTTATTTAACCTGCAACAAAAAGAGACATCCCGAAAAGCATTCTCAAAAAGAATATATTGCTAGTTTTCAGCAATTAGCTACCCCTATTAGCCTGTAATAATATAAACCAAAGTCAAACTAACAAGCATGCATGACATAGCAAAGCATTAAAAAGCATGCCACCTAATATGAGGTATGCAACTAACGCAGTCAACAATTCAGACATCGCATCAAGAAATTTGATCAGCTTCGTAAATAAAAAATATGGTGAGGAAGATGTGTGCATGGTCAAACATCACTGTCACGTCCGGTTTTGCATGATCAGATTATTTGACTATGCAACTCAGATGACAAAGGAAAAGATATTATGCAAATAAAAATCAAGACTTCAGCCACAGATCAATTCTCTTGAATTCAGGGATGCTAAATCCTGATTAAATGATTCGTTCTAGGAATCTTATATAACCCACCAAGCAACTGCAAAGTAATAATTCAAAGACTATACCCAACACCATCAAAAGATGGTTGTGTTCCATCTCACTTTATATGTGTTCTCAACACAAACCAAATAGACCGCAAATCCAGATGACAAGTAATCCCACAAATTAAAAAAAAAACTTGTAAATATATTTATCAATCCATAAATACAGGTAAAAATTCCATGGGAAACAGGATGTAGCTAAAGTTACTAAATTTAAACTAATCTGCGTCAAAATGAAATGATGCTTTGTCATAGATCAAATTGCACCTAAAGATATAGCTCCACAATAAGCACGCGCCTCATTTAAGTACTTCGAACTCTAAAATCCGAATTAAGCTAAATGTAAAGGTAGAGAGACCAGAATCAAATTACAAAAAGACAAGACCATGGGCAAACATCAGATGTTACCTTTTAAAGGAAAACATCACTAAGACAAACACATTTATATTTTTCTAAAGGAGTAATCAAGAAGTGGTCTTGTTCTAAGTTTAAGAGCTAAAACTTCAAATCATAGAGAACATATTCCAGAACCAGGATCTGGAACATCTTGAGAGTCACGAGAAACCACGTCTCACATCTCTCAAGATCTACACGTTAACAGATCCACCTCTGTTCGGAGAAGACAGGACTGGCTTCAACATATGCTTTATAACACTAAGCCCAAAGCCTTCAACCATAAACCCGCTGATAATATAAACAAGAAGGACGACAAAAGCCTCCCTTGCTTGAAAGAACCAAAATTCTCGGCACACCCAGAAGTACTAGATCTACAAAAACAAATTAAAGAAAGATCCGGAATTCAACCTTCCGAACGAGAAACGAACGGACGAAAAGCCGAAATCAGTCACCCAGACACCAAACACTTCAAAATTATAGAACAAAACGCCACACACAAGAAAACGAAGAAAACAACTCAGAAACGCCACCTAGAACAAAATCCGACCTCGAGTCACAAGCTTTCGTCAACCACACAAGAAACTCAAGAAGAAAAAGGGCAAGAACCCACCAAGACTTGGTAAGTCAAATACAGAGGAACAAGAAAAAGGCGAAGAGCACACATACCAGACCATAAGGAGATCAAAACGCTTGAGGGCAAATTGAGATGGGGCTACGGGCAAGACGCAAACTCACGTTCGAGTGGGAGCGGAAAGAAGATAGCTTTGGGACGAGCCAGCGAGCGCGAGGGAGGGAGAGAGATAGATAGATAGATAGATAGGAGATACGGTGGTGGTTATTATTGCTATGTATTAATATTTAGGGTTCGGGCGGACTTGACGGCGGGCTCGGAAGCCGCGCAAACGCCGTTATCTTCGTGTGGCCCGAGACGCGACGCGCCGTTTGGTCAGGGCGGCGGCTCGTGCGCTTGCGGGCCCCATCAAAAAGAGTCGTGACGTGGACAGCCCTTTCCTCCTTCTCTTTCCTCCCTTCCGAATAATAGTAATAATAATAATAATAATTAAAAATAAAAGATGAAACCAAATCATTAACGAGCAACTTTTGGAGGACAACGATAGCTGTCGACCAATGATTGGCCAGTAGAAATTGCACATAAATATAGGCAAGCATACACCCCAATTCGGGTGACGGAGAAGGAAGCTGTAAAGGATACATACCACAATCCGAGCCACAGAGCAGTAAAGACGAGCATCCCAAGTCGAGTCGATTGGCCCGCAGATGTTATGCGACCGAGTTGATATTTGTTTGGGAAGGAAGGGGTCGCTGTTGCCACCTTTTTCCCGGAAAGAGACGGCGACTCGATCTCCGACGGCGATGGCAGCAAAACACAAGCCCCCCCCCTTCGGGCCACCCCTCCTCGCCTTGCTTGGACCATGCGAGGTCCATCCCTGCAACCCACCTCCTTAATGGCCGTCGAGTGAAGCCAAATCCATCACTGTTAGAGACAAGCCTTCTGATGCCAGGCGAAGGACCACCCGGTGTCTGTACTAGATGACTTGCTTGGGTAGGTGGCTCGGCCGACTGCGGTCCGGCTCGGCTTCCGGTGGCGTCGCCAACGGCGTCTGCGTTCTTCCCGCCGCCCACGCGCTGCGTCCAACCACGTGTCCGTCGTTTACTCGAGATTCCATCCACGTGGCGATGTCTGAGTCGGTTCCGCTCCCCGGATCGCCGCTCCTTCGGCGGGCGACGCGTAGCGACGACGCGTTTCGCGCTCCCGTTGGCCCCCGGCTTCGCGCGCGTGCGAGACCAGATCGCCCGTTGGTTTGGTCCGCCCGGAGGCAACGACGGTGGATCCGACCCGCCGCGAATTATGTTTCGTACTATTCCCACGCCGTTTACCCGCTCCCTTACCTGAAACGCTATTGGAGAAAACAGTGGCCCCCGGCTTTCTCTACATAATATAGCAATTGCATCGGAGAGAAGAAGACTGCAGAAGAGGACAAAGCTGAACGCTAATAACCAATGTACATAACCAAGCATGAAGCCCATAACTCCAGGCTACATTAACCCTAGTGGAAATAAACAATGATAGGCACCAAACGCAAGGAACTAAATGCTGGAGAGAGGAGGAGGCAACCATGTCCTCTTCCCCATAACAGGGTGATATGACAAATGCTGACCTGATCGTTAAGTCATCACACCCTCGGACAGCTGACCCGCTGACGTGGTCGACCCGACGCAGGTAACCGGCCAAATGTACGGGGAGCGCCAGTGCTCGTACAGTCGACCTAACACAAGTAAGGTCGGCACCCCCCAACTGTAAACGCACGCCTGTTTGCAAGGACAACAAACATGGTGGGTGCGTACGGCGGTATGGTAAGCCATAAAGGTAGTAAGGTTATCAGGTACGATTAATCTACAGCACCCATTATAAAAGCTCCTGCACCTCTACGGGGCAGGGGGATAAAAAAAATGAACCACTGAACTAACTTGACCTTCGGAGGGGTCACGTCGGGAATCTACCCGACTCGACCTTCTTGCAGGAGCCGGCGGTCGACCTAGGCTAGACAACTCCCTCTTCACTCGGACCCCACCACTCCAGCAGCATACCCCCCAAGTCGAGCTCTGAACCACCACTCATCCAGACAAGCTCATGCTCCGTACCGAGAAGGCCGCGAGACGGGCGAACTAGCGTACACGGGCCTGAACCAGCAAATGCTCGCTCAGCGGGCTTGAACGCGGGACACATCTACTAGGTAACCACCAGAAAAATCCCTATCACAGGGGAACTGTTTGCCTTAGTTCATCCAGCCAATGGAGATCTTGGGAGTATTACAAAAGGCCAGGGTGGATCACAATTATTAGGGTGAGTGATTACAGGCTAAGAGTTTGTTAAGCAGCAGGCAATGACATAACGGAGACAGGTAGCAATGGTGTTCTTAATCATCATTTGGTATCTAACTCGGAACACTGTCCTCCCCTTCTCCTTCTCTTTTTACAGAGGGTACAAACTCTCACTGTGTCTTCACCTTTATTTCCCTTTTACAGAGACAAAGGGCATGCTTTTTCTCTGGTGCAACTCGGAACACATAATATGTAAAGGAAAAGACCTCAGAATCCTGATTTCTCCTTCAGAAAAGGAACTTTTCTGTTCTCTACATGGATTCCCACGCAAGTTGAAGTCCAGTGAAACAAGTGACTCATTGCATGGGGACTTTTTGATGTGTTCCCCTCGTTCCTGATTACTAAACCTTTGTGCGAGTGACAGAGAAGACGGGTTCCAAGCAATGTTTGACGATGAAGTGGAGATGAACACTTGACAGGGATGAAGAGAGCAGCTGCCGATCCACATTTCCGATCTCTCGTTTCTTCCTTTCATTATGAGGGGATTTAGAGAACCGAATTCTGTGATGCGCTTTGTCGACCACTTGGAGAACAATGACTGCTAAAAGCAGCAGCAAGTAGAGCAGCACCCAACAGCGGATGTCGGTCACCATTAACACGGAGATCTTAAAATACTCGGCAGGATTCCAAGCCTTCGTTTGGTCTTTTACCACCCTACATGTGGTAGTGGTAACAACATCAAGTTAAATTCTGGTCTCGAAGCCAAGTTATTCCCACAATGAATGATTGAAACCAATACAAAAGGCTGATGGCGACTTGTGAGACGTTCTTGGCTTCAAGCGCGGCAGCTTTCTGTAGACTTCTGTGTACGAGTTGTTGGTTGGTACCTGTCGACGGGCCCGTCCATGGTGATTTCAACTCAGGTAAAGAAGATTTCTGACTGAGGGTGGTGGTGGTGGTGGTATGATCAAAAGAGAAAGGAGGAAGGACACGAAACGATGACGAGTTCCCATGAACGAAGCATTACGTAAGGAAAACAGCATTGCCGAAATCTTCCAACAATTCCAGATCTGCAACAAAGGTTACAACCATCTGATGAAGAAGATAACGTGACATCAGCACCTTGCTGCAGACCAGAATTCAACTCCGTATATGTACACCCATCCATATACACCACGCACAACTCTACGTATAAAATACGTCTATGTACTCGGTTTCCACACTGTACTGCATGCCCTACCCATGCATGCAGCTCAGGCGATGTGCGTTGTACAGCAGCCGGAAAAGCCTCCTCCTCCACCTCCGCCTGCTCCCTCCTGACACCTGCATGAGTAGAAGCAAGCGAAGCGAGACCCCGAGAGCAGTTGCACTCGAGCGGTGCCGCCGCCGTGTCTCGAAACCAACTCTCAAAGGAGTGCAAGGGAATCACAGAAGACATCTATGTCGATCTTTGCACGCGGCTTGTGCAGTAGCGTCTCCCTGGAAGGCCATGCATGGCCGGCTTGTGGGGAGGAAACGCCTCGACTCGCGTGTGTGCTTATAATGCATGGACGCGGACAGATGGGTGCATGCAGTGTATTCAATACCCTGTGTTCTCCAAAAGCAAACACTAACCCTGTTGGAAGATCCATTTGTCTAATATTTGTGTGTGTGTGTGTGTGTGTGAGAGAGAGAGAGAGAGAGAGAGAGAGAGAGAGAGAGAGAAAGAGAGAGAGAGAGAGAGAGATTTCTCCTCCCCTAACCCAAGTAAACTTCATGTGATAGAGACCGAAGTATTCTTTCTCCACATGAATCTTCACACAAACACTGCGTAAGCATTAGAACAAATCAGCCTCACTATATTCTCATTCCAAGGGACAACTATACCAAAGAGATCGCGTTAGGTGTGCTTGTCGAGGTGTTCGTGTTCTGTAGTGCTTGTCTCCTTTGACCTCATGGCATTTCTTCCTCAGATTAGGTGACCTTCACCTGTCATACCTATTCACTAAGCTCAACTCAGATTTACTCATACACCCCTAACACATTTAAATTATGTCTAGTATATATAAACCTTCCTGGATTCAACACATAGTAATACGTCCCTGAGAACAGGAAGTGAACAACATCGCTTGGGTGTGCATTCATATGGTTCCACTGGTTTGTGCAGGGTTCGAAACACTCGTCTTACTGCGAGTAATCCATCACCATGTGCGTGCAAAGGTTGACCGGATGTCAGCTATTACATACGTATGGGTGTGTGAATTGGATGGACGAATGGTGTTGACTCAATAACAAAGATACATAAGGTATAGCATAGGGTACGTAGGTCATTGAACATGGTCCCGGTGTCTGGTTGTAGTAGGTTCAGCTCGGCGTTGAAACACCACATCCGAGGCAGAGACGCATAAAGGAAGAAGATAAGGGTTTACAGGAGAGAGAGAGAAAGGAAGGCAAGAGACATCCAGCATGTCCAAGGAAGTCGAAGAAGGATCTTCTACTTCAGTATCCTTTGGCTTTGGCAATCATCCCTGCTCTTTGTTGGTCTACATCGTGAGAGCCTGTGCTCGCTGCCTCGGCTGCTCAGTTTCCTCCGGTGGTGGTGCTCAGGATCCTTCCGCGGGAGATCAACCTAATGACAAGGACCCCGCTGTAATCTCTCTCTCTCTCTCTGTGACTCGCTGTAGTTCATTTTGACTTTGTCTGCTGTTCGTGTGATCAGCTGTGTGTAAGTGATGTATTCTCTGAGATCTAACGCAGGAAGATGGATCTGGGGTCGAGACCAGCGCAGCGAGGAGGCCCAGGAGGCCACCACCGAGCGAAGGGCGAGGAGGTCAGATCAACTGAGCAAGCACATGGTTACCCTCCTTTGGCATCAGTGCATGAAGAGTTCAGAGTTGGTAGCAGTAAATTAATATGCAGCTATCAACGTTCTCGCAGTCCAAACACTTGTACTTCTGTAGATCTCTCTCCAAGTTCTTCTTGTGTGCCTACTTGTCTGTGAGTTGATACTGTCCGAGTTCTACTTTTCATTACTTATAAATCACCATGTCATCAAGCCAAGCTCGAGATATATAAGAATGAAAGTTCAGTTCTCCTTTCCTTTAGTTTAGGTAGTTTCTGCATACTTGTTTCATGTTCCATTTGATCTGTAAAAATGGTCACACCAAAGCTTTCTCTGTGCCTACATGAACTCCTTTATCTTGTGCTTTTCACCTGTGTAAAGATCCATTAGGTTCTACATGGCTCTCTCAATGATCCAACTCTTCTCCTTGTACTGTAAAGAGAGAGGAATATATAATACACACTTCACACCTGCTTCATTCACGGCAAAATTTGGTTTCAACTGTCATGCAGCAGAAAATTTATTGAGAATTTTCTCTTCTTTTCCTGGTCCAGAAGGTGGTGGCATTGATGAAAAGAAAGGTCGTGATTTGTGTCAACATGCAATGTGTCAATGGGTCCCGACAAGTCACAGCTCCAAAAATGGTCTCCATTCTAACATTATAAGGGTGCTTGCTATTTATGCCTTTGCAATATTCTTAAGAAACAATATATTTTGATTAGAAGGTAAAAGCAAATACATCAGCTTGATTGTTGCATATGATATATCATATAATTGGAATTGTTCAGCCATTTCATCAACCAGTCCAAGAATAAGTAGTTTCAATGAGTCAACCTAGCAACTTAGTAATGGTCAATGATTTAGAGTGTCATGCATTACAATGGTTGAAGGTTAATTATTACAGTGGTTTTATATATCTTTATTTATTTTTTGTATAAAGTAACAAAATATCATTTCTTTATTTATTGGATGATTGAGCATATGGCAGAGATGTGAAGCTTTAATGTTGGAAAGTATCAAGGAAGGACCTCTTGAGAGGGACATTGCCATAAGCCTTTCTTGATGCTTATGAATCACCAAACATGTTTTCTTTTTCTCTCTCATTTCACATCATCTTTTTTGGATCATATGACCATCTGCCTCTGAATGTATATATAAAATTAACCTTAGTTAGAATTTTCTATCATGGTTTGATGCATGAACTTTCTTCTGCAACTTTCAATTAAATTTTCCTGGACACTTATGAAGCTTAAGACCAATGCAATCTTACCTTGAGTTCACATCATCATAGATACATCTGACCATACCATTAGGTGGTGATCAAGGTACAGTGATCTATAGACTGCAACAAGAGCCAATTTGCAACACAGTTTGGTAAGGCTTAATTAAGTTAACCTTGAAGGTTTCATAAACATCAAGCTGATAACTAAAAAAAGATTAATTTCCAATCATTTCAGTGAGTCAACCATCATCATTCAAACTTCAAAAATATATTACACTATTTGATGCATTCTGGTGAGAAGCTACATGTTCCAAAGGGCCAATACAACTTAATAGGATTAGTACCAAATGGTTAAGACAATCATTATAAGGAGGTATTTTCCACAATCAACTCACTTGCTTGGACTTGTAGATGATCCCTAATTTAGTTTGGTTGACCATCTGAAACACCCACCTAATCCCCTCACCATTTTTAGTTGCTTATGGAAGAAGTCAATGATTTGTTCCCTCTATGTGTCAATCACTATCAATCCACATTTATTGTATAAACAAAGGGATCTCAGCAAACTTGATTGGCCATATATATGTACAAATGTTCCACTCAACTCCTACACACACAAGAAAAAGGAACTATGGTGTTTATGCTCTTACAAGTCCCTTTTTTTCTCAATCATACAACATTTTAGTCTTGTGGCCACCTCTGCAAGTGCCATTTCTTGTGGTGCAGCTGCTGCTTGAGTCACCCACCACACACTATATTTATTAGAAGAAACTATAGCCACTTTGTTGTGCACTGATATGTCTTCAACTAAAATGTTCTCTGTCTTTTACCATTGCTTTGGAGTTTTCATTACTCTAATTGTGTTATTTCATGTGGAAGATTCCATTATTTTTAGTCACTTGTGTTGCCAATTATGTGGAAGTTCAAACAAATCCTTTGAGCCTCTTTCTCCTTTTCCAGAGGATTACCCCCAGTGATGAAGGATGACAGTCATACAAAACCATTTCTTGGCTTGGCTGTTCTTTTGGGACACTGCAGGCAATCTAAAAGGATCTGAGACTCTTGTCCATTAGTGATGTGCAGCAATCTGAAGGTGTGGACTCACTGATCCAAATTCTAGGGTTGAGCAGAAACCAAAGCTGTGGCTGGAACTGCTTGTGATGCTTGCTAAAGTGACAACCCTGAAGCTTCATCTTGACTATTTCATTTGGAGATGATGGAGGATTGCAGTCTCAGGATGAGTATGAGAAGTGGTATGAAGACCCGCCTGAACTGGGAAGACAACATTTGTTTTCAGTTTCCTATATGCTGACTTGTGATCTGAATTCATGAAGTTTCCTTCTCTCCATCCACTACATTAATGATATTAATCACCTCATTCAGTTGGGATGGCAAGGCAAGTGTGATTTATTATAATGACTCTTCCACGAGTCAACGCCTAGTCTTCCTGAGATGATAAGATCCAAACTAAAACAAAGGGAGAAGACTGTTGGGTGCAGTCATCCTGTGATATATTTTGTACACAATAATAAAAGAGAGATTTTTCTGTAATATTCCATCAGACTTCTTTTTTTTTTATTTAGTTATTTTACATCATCAAAATGATAATAATATTTTATACTTATAAAAAATTAAACAATAAATTCACATGTTTTCTTAGAGCAAAAAAAAAAAAAAAAAAAAAAAATCCCAGAGAGATGAAAGCGTTGTTGAAATATCTAATTACCGTTGAGAGAAAACTTAACGTTTCAAGAAAAGTGAAGCCTAAAGATCCACTGTCGACACGTGGCAGGCCCAGCAGCCACCGAATGAGCCGTCAAATCTTTTGCCCTTTACCTTTCCTCTTTTACCTTTAAAAAAGAGTGATTTCTCCGAAAAATATCAAAAAAAATATATATTTTAATTTTTTTTTCAAAATAAATATTTAATTTTTAAAAGTATCTAAAATATTCTTTCAAAAGTATTTTCGTTAAATTTTTTTCTCTCATGTCTCAAGCAATTTTCAACTATTTTTATTTAGTTCGATATTTTAATATTTACAGATTTTATTAATACTATAAATAATTATAATTATAATATAATATATTTATATTTAATTTGATAAAAATTATAAAATTATTTAAAATCAAAAAAAAAAAAAAAACTGTTCTAAGAAAATGTACGAAGTTGCCTAAGAAGGAAAGCAAAAAATATCTGACACCGCCGGTAAATCTAGTCGACCCACACCAAGGAAAAGGAACGCCACACGCTTCTTCTTCCCCCCTTAAATCCCAGCGACCCCTTCCACAGCCTCGGAATCTTCTCCTGCCTTTGTTCCTCGGCTTCCCCTCCGGCCTTCCTCCCCTTCCCCCATTCTATTCCTTCCCCTTCCGCGGATCTTTCTCTGATTCCTCTTTGACTGAAGCTGTCAAAACATCCAACAAGTCCCGTCTCCAATAATTCCTGCTGCAGCCACCATGTGCGTCGACAAGAACCAGGTTGAGGAGGGTGAGAGTTGCGAAGGATTGGAGTTCTCCGAGAACCAGACCGAGAGGAGCCCTGATTCCGAAACGCCCTGTGTAAGATCTCCAAGTGCCTGCCTTTCTTGGCCTTTTTTCTTGGTCAGATGGTAGATCATTGGCAGTCTAGGATGGATTACTGCACGCGAGTCTAAGTTTGGTGGTTATCTGGTTGTTTGATTGGATTCTAGATTTTGGACGATCTTGTTTCTTTGGAACTTTTGAACTTTGATGAACATACATCTGTCGAAATCAACTTTAGATGGCTTTTCTTGTCTGGTAAATGCATCTCGGTCACCATGGTGGGTTGTGCTGTTATTTTTTGGCTGGTGGCTTGTTGTCTTTGTGTTTGATGGTGTTCCATGGCTGTACTAAAGGAGAGATGACTGTGTATTCTGCTCCGCTCCTCTGTGATGAAAGGTTAGACTATTAGGTAGTTAAAATCATGTTTTCCAATTCTATAGAAATGGAGTATTGGTGTTCCATATGCCCATATGAAATCTAAACTCCATGATGATTGTGTGCCAAGCAAAATTCTGGTTGTGCTTTTCCATGCGTCTGCAACATTGGCAGACAAAAAGTTTAAATGGATCTGTTGCTCAAGCCTTTTATTCTTCTCGAGGTTTCTTGCTTTTCCTCCTTTTAGTTATTACTAGAATTTCATGAAAGGGGCTGCCTGTTTGATGAAAGCCATCAGCTATTAGGAGGAACATCCAATACAATATTACTCTTGCATTTTGGCAGAGAATCTTGATCTGCAGGTGCTTTCTGCTGAGACTGATTCTAAGGCTGCTTCCTTCTTTTTCCCTTTTCTAAATGATGAATTGAAGATAAATCTGATGAGTACTTTATTTCAAAGTAACGGAAATGAGAACAAGAGAATAACAAGAGAGGAAGAAAAGAATAAGGAAGAAAAGCCCATATTTGCTTGACAAAATGTGTTATAAAACTTTCGCCGAACCACATACTTCATGATGTAGTCAACATGTGCTTGCTGTTTCTTTTTTTTTTCTTCTTCTTAATTTAAGCTGCTTATTCTACTTTCTACTTTGTATTTACTTTTGTTATTTTCTAGAATTCTATTCTTTCTTATGCATTCAGAAGGTTTTACAGGTTCTAAGTAAACAATATAAAATTAAGGTTTGTCAGCACAAAGATAGATGATTACCACTTGCTAATCACATTTCCATGGCATGCACTACCAATGATTTTTCTTCTTTGCTGATTATGGCTTGCCCATGCTAATATTTTGGCAGATGGATAGAATATGCGAGAATTCAACAGCTGTGAACAGTGGGCTAAAAGAGTCTGTGGACTTTGTCCCAGTCATCCGATCAGGAGAGTGGTCTGATATTGGTGGTCGTGATCGCATGGAAGATACTCATGTGTGCATATCCGACCTAGCTAAGAAGTTTGGGAATCATTCTACCGATGGGAGTGTCATTTCTTTCTATGGAGTAAGTCTTTGCTAATCACATTTATTTTCTTTCTTATGCATGTACTTTGCAGAAACAAAATAGAAATGGTAAACCAAATGTTACTGAGACAAATGATGTGGAACTTGCTATTGCCCATAAATAAGGGTTCAATTATGTTTGAGGAAGAAGTTCATAATATATTGTCAGAGTTTCATTCATAGTTCGACGATGCCTACAGACTTGAAAGTTCAATTATAATGCAGGAAAAGTATCTAAACAGTGCCTAGGGAAAGTGGTGGAAGGTGCTTCGAGTCCGATGACAACCATGCTGGAATTAATGCATTTGCATGAACCATATCAACTATGTATAGGTTGTCCAAAAAATTTTGAGAGGCTGATGCCATCTTTGAATGGATTTGAATGATTGGGTTCTAAAGCTTGATTTTAATTCAAATTTAAGAAATTGAGACATGATTCTTCAAAATAAAATTTGTTCTGCTCATGTATCTGAGAAGAAACTTAAACCAAATAAATATTGGCAGGAAATTACAATTATGATAAACATTGATGCTCCTTTCTTTTGCTTATTACAACACAATTTCCTTGAAGAGGCTATTTACTTTGGCACCATCCTTCATCTTTCTGAGTTTTAGGTTTTTGATGGGCATGGAGGACAAGGTGCTGCACATTTTGTTCGTGATAATTTACCTAGGGTCATTGTGGAAGATGCTGATTTCCCTCTTGAGCTCGAGAAGGTAGTCACAAGGTCATTTAAGCGAACCGACACTCAATTTGCAAGGACGTGTGATCTTGAATCCTCACTGTCTTCTGGCACGACTGCACTCACCGCGATGATATTTGGGAGGTGTGTTTCCTAATCACTGAATTGAATTTACAAATGTGATGCATTTGACCAAGAGATTCAGTTTTCTTGCTTTTGTATGCTTGAATTTGTTGCATTCTTTAGAAGTGCATATGTAGTAACTCGGCATACTGTTTTATATTAGTTCTTTGAATGTCCTATAAACCTATTTATTCCCTTATAAGTAGAATAATACATAATAAGGTCCTTTTTACGTCATTTGAACAAATTTGCCTTGTAAGATAAGGTGAGGAAAATATAGCTTAATATGATTCACATGTCAAAAGAAATGATGAGTTCTGCACCAACAAAGGGGACCTGGTACTGTTACGAGAATGTTGTTCTCTGTGGAGATACATGCCAAGATCACTGTTCTTGTCTGAAACCACTTAGTATTCTTTCTTGTTGTAGTTTCTTTTTCTGTCTTTTATGCATTTATGGTCTCACTTTTTTATCATGGGGCTCTTTTCTCATTCTATCCTATTGTTTTTCGTCAATTCTCTGTGGTATATTTGATCGTTACTTTTTAGCTCTTATCGTGATTGTTGGTATACTTATTTGTGCAAATGGCTGTTAACCACAGATCTCTATTAGTTGCTAATGCTGGAGACTGCCGAGCAGTGCTTTCCCGGCTCGGGACGGCAGTGGAGATGTCTAAGGATCACAGGCCTTGCTGCATCAACGAACAGACACGCGTGAAATCTCTTGGGGGCAGCATCAAATATGGCTACTTGAATGACCAGCTCGAGGTTACCCGAGCTCTAGGCGATTGGCATCTCAAAGGAATGAAAGAGATTGGTGAGCCCGGTGGACCGTTGAGTGCCGAACCGGAGCTCAAGATGGTGACGTTAACAAAAGAAGACGAGTTCTTGATCATATGCAGCGACGGGATATGGGAGGTTTTCACGAGTCAGAACGCTGTCGACTTTGCACGCAGGCGACTCCGGGAACACAACGACGTGAAACTGTGCTGCAAAGAGCTGGTCCAGGAGGCGTTACGGCGAGGTGCCACGGACAATCTGACTGCTGTGATGGTATGCTTCCACTCGACGTTGCCTTCGAAGACAAAGGTTCAGAGGACAAGAGTGCACAGAAGCATCTCCGCAGAAGGGCTGCACTATCTCAGAAGCATTTTAGAAGGGTAATCCATGACAGCATTCTCCTTCGCATTCTAAGTCTCAGGCTGTGTTCGCATGTTGGTAATATAGTTTATATTAATGGTAAAATTAGTTCCTAAAAGAGTTTGCAAACGAGTCGGAGTTTATCGATATACCGAGTCTCATCGTTGTCATAGAAATATGCCTAAGGAATTAATGGTACTTGAAGTTGCATGAATGTAAAGTGTCTGTAATCAATTACCATGTGCAAGAATGAGGACCAGGGCAAAGGACTGACACCTCAATAGCTCATGTTAATTACAGGTTCTACTTGTTCTGCTCAGACTTCTCCCTTCACAATAATTTTTGCTCCTTTTTCTTCCTTAATGATGGTTTATGCTGGTGATGTGTTTGAAGATGATTCAGCTGTGGCCCAAGAGATTTTGACAGTGAATAGATAATAGCAAGAATTTACAGCTGATTGAGTGTGGCATAGTGTCTACTGCAGAATCCAATCACTGAGAACACTCCTTTTTTCCTTTCTGACATCTGAACCAGCATTTTGTAAACAGATATTTCAGACATCCATCAGAAGAAGGCCATTTGATTAACAAAAGGAACAGTGCCATCTGACCAGAACTAAGAATTTTGAATTGTTCAAAGAACCATAAACAATCAAAGCATCCACAGTACCAGCAAAAAGCTTGAAAGAAAATAGTTCTAATAGAGGATTCTTAAAACATTTTAATGCATCCCAAGAAGAAATCCTTAATAACTCCAGTCCTCCAAAATGCCTGAGACCCTCACACTTCATCAAACTGTTGCAAAGGCCTTCTTCCCACCTCCGCTTGTTGATCCGGCTGGAATGACTTTCAACACATTGAACCTCACAGTCTTTGCCAGGGGCCTGCACAGGAGGATGAAATTATCAATATTTCAATTCATTGGTTAGTGTCTCAAGTTTGTGTGTGCAGAATAAATCAACAAATGTTCTAATCCCAAATCCTGATACACTAGAAAATGGACATGCAGTACTTTGTTCCAAAATTTTATACCACAAAATGACCGAATATAAGGCTTTAATTCGACAATAGAATTTTTTGTAATACTAATAATAACTTACACCCTGGTATCTGTACACTTCAGTTACCAAGGTTTGATCCGTGAGAGAAGTGACACAGATGGGTTAGCAAGCAAAGTGCGACCATGATCGAGAAGGTTGTCCATTGTGTCTCATTTTCTATCGGTTGACTTACCAGTCAACCTTTTTCCCTCCTAGGTAAAAAATACAATTGAATAATTATATAAAAAGTTCCACACTGCAACTCATTAAACAGAAAAAGGCTTAATCTGATGGAGACCAACATCATGTCATTTTAATAGGAAAAACAACTAAGCCTGCATTCCACCTAAGGTAGTATGTCTAGTTGAGAAACAAGCTCACCTGCACTGGCCTATGATAACATGGTCACCTTCCTTCACACGGAAGCAGGGAGAAATATGTGCAGGTATATTTGAGTGTCTCTTCTCATACCTAGCAGAAGAAATAATTTAAATTAGATCCCCACTAAGAAACATAAACAACAAAAAAGGTACCACATGCCTTTGATATTTCTTCACATAGTGAAGATAGTTTCTGCGTACAATAATGGTTCTGTTCATCTTGGCACTGTGGCATGTACCAGCTAATATGCGGCCCCTAATTGACACATTTCCAGTGAATGGGCATTTCTTATCAATATATGTCCCTGCAACAAACACAGAATTCTTTCACGTTGGCATCAGTGTGTTCTATAACTTAAATCATGCTGAAGCAAACAACTGAATCATCGAGGAGAAACTAGTATTACACTAGATATTACAACTATCAGCTTCCAACAGATATAAATAAAGATGAAAAAATTATCTGTGACTGCATTTTATTTCCTTAGAATATAACGTAAATATTGGTGAAATGAAGGACATGCTTAAGTTTGCAAGTATGAAATGTGATGTCCAAAACCAGTCTATATATTTATTTGCATCATAAACAACAGCACATTTGATGTGATTGTCTTAATAGAGAGAACACATACAGATATATGCATATGCCAGTAAGTTCTAAAACAACATAACTAATGAACAAAGCTAAAAATTCAAACCCAAATGCTGCTAATCCATTGAGACAAAACAGATAGCATGCTATAATTGGACATGCATAATACTGGTATATTGAGCAGTATATCAACCTCTATCATCCAATATCATTGGATAAAATTATAAAAATAAAAAATGGACAATAGTGTGTCAGTATCAAGATATACATTCTTATACTGGTACTTAGTCTGACCGGTAAATACAATGTATATCAGTCCAACCAATGTTTAAAACCTTGATTATAACCATGGGCATCAAAGAAAAATTCAGTACAAAATATCAATTTCAAAATATTCAAATGATATCAAATTCAAACTGCCTACAATATCTTGTCATCTGCCGTTATGTCACGAACGGTCATTCCGTGAACCGTTCGTCACTTTTTGTGACTTGTACAAATGTTGGGCAGCCTGTTTTCCCTTGGTTTTGGGTGATTTTGCCTAGAAATTGTGAGCAGAAACAGTCTGTCATGCTGCAGAATGATCGCTCGCTGCGCGGAGCCAGAATAGGCCAAAACTGCCCAGTTTTGGGTCGTTTTCGCGTGCTACGACGATTGAACCAAGCGGAGCAAAATGTCAGCCATCTCAGCCCTCTGGAACCCCCCGGGTGGCACAGGGCTGGATGGGGCTTCAGGATGTTAGTCGGGCATGAGCACTCAAAGAAATTGAAGTGTTTTGCGTTCGACACCCTTGGGAACCGTCGTTTATGAACTTGCGACCGTTCTTACAGCCCTCCAAAGTCCTATTTCGCTCTCTTTCTCTCTTTTTCTGCTGCACGCAAGGTGTTCGACGAATTGCTTGTAAGAGCTGCCCTCTTGGCGAGACGTCGAGACTTGTCCGTCGCTCATTTTCAAAACTAATCAACTTCTCTTTTTGCAGGTCCTTCGGGACCCGCACGAGGTTGCAATTGGGCTGACCCTTTGCGGGGCAAATACGCTTCGGCGTTTCATGACTTAGGCAATTCCAGCTAAGTCTACAAGTTTGTCGCAAGAGTGCCACACGGCTTAGGCAAATTCCGCTAAGTCCGTGACAGTTAGGGAAAAAAATGTGAAGCTATCCAGAAAACGATGTGAACCATTGGAAAATGTTATATAAAACAAAAATAACCATAAACATTGGAGTATCAACAACAAGTGAAGTGAATGAAACCAATAGATTGTATTTCCCAAAATTATCAACGTGGAGGGTTTAGGAGAAACAAACTTAGGCAAAATTAAATTCATGACTTGATCAACTAACATTATAAAAATCTGTGTTAGATCACTTAGTTTCCAAGTCAATTGTACGCTTGATATTTCCTAGCACAGCCATAACTCAGAAGATACTTAGCAAATGATCAAAGAAAATTGCATTTTTTTTTTAAGGGATGAATTTATACATCAAAAAGAGATACCAATTAATAAATACGAAGGAGCTAAGAAAAAGTGACACGAGACAGAGAAATTAGATCTCCCACCTTCAATGGCTTCTCTTGGGGTCTTGAATCCAAGTCCAATGCTTTTCCAAAATCTGTTGCCACCCTTGCCAGGCCTCTTCCCCTTTCCAGATTTCTTCGAGCTGCATTGTCCACTGTATCAATGATCCTAAAGTCTAACTAAACAAAAAGCTTATGACATTAAGAAATAACTGGCTTACCAAAGAAACACCTTTGGCTGCTTAAGGAATGCCTTCTCAGTCTGCACAAGATTCAATTGAAGCACAAAAAGAAGCTAGTCAGAAAGGGACATCACTCCCAATATGCAATGTTCCTTAAATAAAGAAGGCATGATTTTGTAATCAACATATGCCAAATGAAACCAATTTCATCTGGAAAATTACAACGTCAAATGGACTCATTCTGATCATCAACCATCGCAAATACATGATTTTCAAAGCTTAAACATAGACTTTATCAAACTTTACATTAGATAACAAGCGATTATTCCTCAACGAAAGTATATCAAAAGGACTGCAAACTCTACAACCTAATGTTCTACCGTCTCGGGCCAAGAACCTCGCTTAGCATTCAATTAGGGTTCCCCAAACTCCAAAATTGGAATTTGATCCCTCTCGTCCCTCTTGTACCAAAAAAAACACGACTTCGAATCGTCACGGAGCAGCTCCAGGCGTTCAAATCCAAAACATGCAACAACAAGTGGCAAAACAAGTACTGGGAGAAAAGAAACCAATGGAGACTCGCGCCAACCTGTTCCGCCATGATTGAGGAGCAATGTAAGTTCAATCAAATCAAGCGCCGCAGCAGAACGACAGAAACGGCTCGGCTAATCCGGTCGCCAACCCTAACACTTTATGTACGGTGGAGGCGGGTCGAGAAAGGGTCCACTGCCGAGCACCATCTGCGTCCATCACACTTTGGTCACCATCAATATTCGTGCTGCAATTGATCGACCGGCAACTACCGCGGTTGACTGTTTTGAGGTCGACAGAATTACCCATGAAAATTTTCAGGGTGCCGTGTGTGTGTGTATATATATATATATATATATATATATATATATATATCTTTCGTCCTAATTCAGATTAGAGGTAAAATAATTAAAATTAAATCATTCTAACTTGGTAAATCGATTTAAATTCTTTTAATTTAGTTGCTAAATAAATTGAATAGATCATCTCTTTAAACGAGACGGAGAGCAAAAGAAGACACATCAGGCAATGGTTTCTTCTCGCTTTGACTCTTCTTCACACGAGGCTCGACCAGAGCGAGCTGCAGAGGAAGACGGAGCAGAAGGCGTCGACGCAGGTCAGCAACAGGAGCAAGATGGCGGCCAGGAACGTCAGCACCTGCCACGAGCCGGTCACGTAGTTCTTGATGAACCGCCGAGCCCTGACGCTCCACCTGCTGTTGTAATAGCCGTTCACGTCGGAGATCACCTTGTCGAGGAAGTCCACCTTGGTCGGCCTCGCCGACCTGCTCATCCCGTTCCACAGCTTCGCCACCTCCTCGTCGCTCTTCATCCGGTGCAGGACGACCCCGGATCGCTTCAGCAGTCGCACGTCCTCCTTGGTGTCGATGATCCCGTTCACCAGCTCGGTGTAGCGAGTGAAGACCAGCGGACCCGACTCCGCCGCCGTCTCGTATGCTACCAGGTTCCTCAGCACGACCTCGGAATTGGCGTCGAAGCCCATGGCCGGCAAGTAGAACGTGGCGGTCTTCGTGTCGAACTCGATCATCCTCAAGTCTCCTTCGGCGGCCGCGAACTTGACCCCGGCTTTGATGAGCTCGGTGACGGATGGAATCTCGATCTCTTCGGCCAACAATGGTTCACCGGGAATGGGGTCGTAGGACCTTCTCGCCCCTCTGAATACGGCAGTCACGACAGGCCATGGGACCTTCAACAGGAACTCGATGGGCTTCACTATGAGCAGATTCATGATGTGTAGGGCGGACGCCGAACTCCAAACTGAGTCAAAAAGCTGCGTCGCGTATTGCGAATCGACTTTGTTATGCTCGTTCGATTCAGGCGCATCGATCACACACTCTATCTCGTTGTTGTCGTTGTTGCTGCTGCTGCACATATCTTTGGCGTTGGCGACGATGACGCAGTAGAGCAGCTGCAGCAAGTGCGCGTATCGCTCGACTTGGACGATCCTTGCGAGGCTCTGCGTGGCCTTGAAAGGAGAGACCGCCTTCAGGAACCTGACCAACATCATGGAGAGCTCATCCTCCGCAGCTTGACTTGACGAGCACCGGAGGCACAGCAACTTCCGAACTAGGAAGACCGGGATCTGATTCTCCAGCATCACGACGTCCCTCAAGATCGAGTTGCAGGCCATCTTGATCCCCACCAAGTCCGTCATCTGCGACACCGACGGACCCTTCTCACAGGAGAAGTTGCGAAGGAACTCGAGCAAGAACGAGGCATCGATCGCCATCATCCATGCTAAGGTATCCACAAGGCGATCGATGTGCCTGAACATAAGCTCGGGAGTTCGGAACGCGAGACCAAAGAATGTCGGATAGAAAAGCAGGGTCGAGGCTGACCTGTGGTAGCAGGATCGAATGGCGTGCTCCTTCTCCACGCAGTAATCGACGATCTCCTGGAGCGTGAAGCCGTGAAGCTGGAGCTGGTTTTGGGTTCTTTTGGTGGCGGCGAGCTTGTAGTGCTCCATCTGGTAGAGCTGGCGATCCCAGTGGTGGTACGGGCCAAGCGCGACGATCTGTGGGATGTACGCTTCCGGCTTGACGGAGAGGAAGCTCTTGGGCACGCCGAAGATGGAGACAGGGCCTCGCGAGTAGGCCTCCTCGTTCATGGTTTCGAGAGCGCGCTTGACGTGCAGCACCCATTGGATCTCTTCACAGTGGCTCCGGTCACCAAACGAAGCCGACGCCTGCTGAGAAGCTTCCATGGACGTTCCTCCACCAACAACCGATGACGTCTTTCAATGAACAGACGCTACTTAAAGGGGAAGATGGATGGCACTGCGAGATGAGCGTTCTCGCACTTCCCATCGATCGAAGATATGGAATCGGTTCTGTGTGATGAATTCCATGCTTTGTTCTCGGCCCGACAGAATGAAGAATCTGTGCTGTGATGATGAGCAGCCATGAAGGAGACATGGAGAGTCATCTTCAAGCTCTGTTTCGGGCCATTTTCACGATGAAGAAAAGGCCAGGATGCATGCAGAGAACCCATGTTTCTTTCGAGGTGTGACGTGGACGCGAATCGATCCGACGTGTACCTACGTCCTTAAGAGACCACGTCAGCCGTTGACAGAAGCACGGCTGATTCACCCTCAAATACGGAGATCTTTTTATTTTCCTTCCAAAAAAATAGCATTTTGTCCTATTTATTTGCCTCTGAAAAAAAAAAAGCTATTCCTTCAACTAAGATTCGTTTTCCAATTCACAAATTCTTGCATTTACCTCCAACTTCAAAAACAATTTATAGACATAAATTTTTTGTCATGTAGCACATATAAAAGGAATCAAAATTTTATAAAATGCAAAATTAATATCAATTTAGCTACCTCTCCAATATTAGTTGTTGATCAAGTCCCTTTTTTTCTTTTTTCTTTTTTGCTTTAGCTGTTTGTGGACCATTCATTCATTAATAATCCATTATAATGATCTTATATGTAAATTTTGATATCGGGGCGGATTGTGTCAACGAAACTAGATAGGGAGAGCAACGGATTCGGGTTGATCGAACAGGTTCGGATTTGATTGTTCTGTTACCAGATCCGACAAGGAGAACAAAAAATCTTGATATCGGGGCGGATTTTGTCCATAAGACGCACACTGGTGTTGGGGGGGAGCGGAGGAGGTCAGATAAGAGAACGCTCTCTCACCCTCTCGCAGCCATGGCGGCGGTGTCATCGGACTTGGCCACGGCCTTCTTCGGCCTCGCGAGGCGGCACGCCGCCGTCGCCTTCAACCTTCGGGCTCCGATCCTCGCGGTCGCTCGTCGGCGGACACCCGTGTCCATCTGTGCTCGGGCATACGCCGTTGGGGCGAAGTCGGCGGTTGTGGCCGGCCCCGGACGGCCCGCGATCTCGACACGATCGCGGGCACACGCCCGACGCTTCGCTGCCTCTGCAGCTGCAACGGACGAGGGATCCGACCTCCTGACGAAGATTCCGCCTGACGACCGCATCCCTGCCACCATTATAACTGGGTTCCTTGGCTCCGGGAAGGTAAGGTGTCGAGGGCCTTGCTATCAGTTACTCCCTGTGCTCGCGGATGCTTCTATGTTTGTTGAAGTCACACAAAAAAGATTCCTCCTTGCCACCCTTTCTATGCTTAGCAACAGAAAAATCCTGTCTTGACCATGTTAGTAGAATAAAGATTGCAGAAGCAGGTGGAGGTAGCTTAGATATGCTTTTTGCGTGTACCTAGTTTCTCCCTAATCCTTTGGGATTTTGCACTCTCTCATTTACCTTTAAGCTTTGCTCCTGTATTAGATTACATAAGCATTTTTTTTTCTAGTCTGGTGTCTGTTTATATTGGTGTTCTTATACTGTGGCTTCCTTTAATTGCATCCGTTACATAGGGTGTTCTTTCTGCATCTTAAAGTTTGCCCTTGGCAAAGCTATAATAGTAAGATGTATAGGTTGATTTGTCTGACTCCTCATTTTCTCTACCCACCAAAAACATGTACATGTACATTTACAAAGGATCCAGCCTAGATGGTAACTTCCTGTCCGAATAAACCATTCTTAAGCTACAGCTGAAATAGATGTAATAATATATCTATGAACATTTTATATCCATGTAAATTATGAAGGACTATATACCTTATGTGCCATGAATTATATTAATGAGCTAAGTATTCTGTTTTAAATTTAAGACTGAATTTTTGAATTTACAGTCTAGAGACCCCTTGGCATAATTGGAATTAATCTGATAGCACCATAATCACTTTGAAAACCATGCCGTATCCATTTTCAGGGAAAGCATGTCTTATATCTTATTTTAACTTGGTACTAGGCTACCAGAGTAGCAACAAAGGCTGTTTAGGTATCTTATCCAAATTCTGGTGGGCCTGTTTGCATAAAAATCTTTAAATAAGAAAGGAGTCATTGTTGCCTGTTTGGATATTGTATTTTGGCTGCCTCAAGATTTTTTATTTATTATTTATTCATAGAAGATTAATTTGATTGGTGCAGACCTTTTCTTGTTCATCTATCTCCTTTTTTCTTGAAATAATCTGACATTTCATATGATTCGGTTTCAATCTTAACATTATGCATTGAATACGAGGAACTAAGTTTTGTTGCCGAGAATGATACTTCGTCTGATAAAAATTCTGAGGCTTCTGTCGCAATATTACTCTCACACACCAATTGTAATTTTTGTTTCTGAAACTGTGAAAACTGCTAATTGTTTGTTTGCTGATTCTTTGCTTTTTTTATCTAAACATTCATTTCAAAAATTACAAAAGGTGCTTGCAATTAATGAATGCCAACTAAATAATATGATCAAGCACTTTAACTAATTGACTGAATGCACTGCTAATCTAAGATCCCAGTAAAAATATGCCAACTAAATAATATGATATTGTTTTGATCAATGTCTTCAGTTAATTAATTGCTACATAGCTGTATTTGATGCTCTATGTAACTTGATTAGACCATGTTTTCCATCAACAGACAACTTTGCTAAACCATATATTGACTGCTGATCATGGGAAGCGCATTGCTGTTATTGAGAATGAGGTATGTCAGATAGTCTTCAGTAACCTATATAATCATGCAATTTATCAGCAACCCATTGAACCACTTAATATGGTTGTACAGTCCTAGGAGTATCTGATAATTTATTTTCAATTTGGTCTTCATTTGCAGTTTCTGTATGCATACTATTCTTTGACGCTGAATGTTTTGTTTCTCAATTCACTAGAAAAGTTTTATTTCTCAATAAGATGCACAATCACATAACTGATCATGGTTTGTTTAGTTACTGAAGTTGTAGCGTTTGCTTTTTTCTGAAATGTTGCTGTCCTTGTCAATGATTGCCTTTACTAGAACCTTGTCAATTAGACAAAAAAAAGTAAGTACCATTACATTTTCTCAAGACACTATCATTAACATTTGGGGAAGAATAGGATATATTAAAATAAGGAGAAGATTGGGCAAAATTGAACCATTTTTTTCAGATTAAACTGTTTTTTTTCCTGTTGACATAGGTAACTTAGTATTTTGGCTATAGTTTCTCCAATGCTTCATGCATCATAATGCATTTGAAAGTTTTAGTTGCTGTATATTTGTTTTTAAGTCGTTAGAACAAGAAAGATCTTGGTTCACTCCTCTGAAATAAATAACTTAGAAAATGGTTCCACTAATTTTGTTAAATCAAATCTAATTAACAGTCCAGGATTTTGATATTTTTTTGATAGGGTCATAATTTTTAAGATTCTATCTATTGGCATTTTTTCTTTGTAAAATGCCATATTTGCTGCTAAGTTCTTTGTTGCTTTTACAGTATGGAGAAGTTGATATTGATGGATCATTGGTTGCTGCAAAAGCTGCTGGGGTTGAAGATATAGTTATGCTCAATAATGGTTGTCTTTGCTGCACTGTTAGGGGTGATCTAGTTCGCATGATCAGTGAATTGGTTTCAAAGAAAAAGGGAAAATTTGACCATATTGTAATAGAAACTACAGGTATGCATATAATTCATGCAATGGAACATTCTTAGGATTATTTATAACAGAGTTATAACTTAGATCTACTCATTCATCCTGCTCTTTGTACATGAAATGCTCCATATGCAATGTGTTTCTGTAGAACTTGACATTACCAGATTAGGATCCATGTTCTTATGTTTAGCTTTTTGGTCATTAGGTATCATGCATTTTTAAATTATTTTTGTTTGTGTATAACTTGCAAGGGCTAGATTATTCTTGGATCTTATGGACCAATAGAGCAAGGTAGGTTCATCTAAAGGGTAGGGAAGCTTCACCTAAGAGGAGCATTCTTCTTTAATATCATCTACCAGATAATTGGGTTAATTTGTGAGTGTCATGTCATTGGAATATATAATTGGATAGCTCTTTTTTCCTTTTACAGAAATCTAGGTTGTTCAGATCAAATTAAAAACTGTAGACCAACCTTTTTCTGATTTATATTGCCTCACCTTGCTATTTATTCCTTTGCAGGGTTGGCAAATCCTGCTCCTATAATCCAGACATTTTATGCAGAGGATCAGATTTTTAATGATGTCAAGCTGGATGGTGTTGTTACAATGGTAGATGCAAAGCATGCAGGTTTTCATTTGGGTGAGAAGAAGCCCAGAGGAGTAGTCAATGAGGCAGTTGAGCAGATCGCCTATGCTGATAGAATAATAGTGAACAAGGTAAAGATGTCATTAGTTGCTAAACTTACCTATCCTTGGATGTCCTAATGGGTTCAGTTAGCATCAACTTTTTGAAACCCTTGCATCTATTTAATGTGTGTTTGTTCTCCTGTTTTTGTTTAGTGTTATTCAACTCAAATTATGAGTTTGATTTGCAAGATAGATTTAGATGCTCTGTTCTAGAAAGGTGAGCACTAACAACAAATAAATTTTGAGGCAAAACCAAAGGGCAACCCAGTGCACAAGTTGTGGGTTTGTGCATACAACTTTATTCTGTAAGCAGAAGGTGGTTTTTGTGACTGAACCCTAGTCACCTAGGTCGCAAAGGAGCAACCTCATGGTGACGTCAAGGCTTTCCTTCTAACAAAAAATTTGAGGCAAAACTGGTTACCAAAATATTGTTTGTTTAGACAATATATATCTTTTTTATCGGAGACTGTAATTTCAAAGATGCAATTAATATTTCCGTTTAGGCATTAATAATTTTTCACTTGAATAAAGCCCTCTTGATACTTGCATAGTTCAGTAATCCATCATTGCAAATATATATCATGGTATTTGAAAGTTAATCCAATGATCCTTTTTTTAAAAGTGGAAATCATGGTTCTAGCCTTCTGGTTAATAATTTTGCTTGCATGTTTACTAACTCTGTAAATGATTGACTGATTTGATTAAGTGTATACCTTATAAGTCTATGCCAACGATCATGATTAAAATGCTGATTTCAATGGAAAAATCAGAATTAGTAAGCATATCAATTTGACCATGTCATAATTCGGGTCATTTCTTTGGGTCCAAGGTACTTAACAGTTGTTTTGCATTAGAAACCATTTTTATCTTGTTAGCCTAGTGGATACATAATGATACTGTCACCAGCTCATTCTAACTACTTCTCACAGCTCAATTTTAGGATAACATATCTGGTATATAATTCATTTACTTTCTTTCATAAATGCTGTAATCTTGCTGATTATGAAACTAAAGTTGCTCCGTTTGATTGTAGATTGATCTTGTTGGGGAGTCTGATGTATCCTCATTGATTCAGCAGATAAAGGTTAAGCCTTATTACTTGGTTACCTTGTATAACCACTGTTATATGCTCTTTCAGAGACTTCACACGGTTCATGATATTAACATTCTTGAATGCAGAACATTAATGGCATGGCCAATTTAAAGCGAGCAGAGTATGGAAAAGTTGATTTGGATTATGTTCTTGGGGTTGGTGGATTTGATCTGGAGAGGTCTTGTCCTTCTCTTATCTTCTTTCCAGTTACTTAGATTGAGTATGACTTAACAAAGTGAAGATGATGACTGGTTTGACCATGAACCTTGCTACATCTGGCTAACTTTATATTTTTGTCTGGTGGTTGGTGTTTACCATAGTATATATTTGGACACATTTGCTTTTCTCATTGGAAATTGGAGTTTGAATGACCTGCAATCGAATTAATTATTGTAAATGCAACTTGGCTATCATCTTTATATATATAGAAGAGCACAGAGATGTTTGACAAAGAAATGGTTTTTTAATTGTATTCCCAATTTCTGAAATTGTTATTGGAATCTACAAGTTTGTTAGACATCAACCTTCATTTTAGGTACTGTACCATTTTAAGCTGATTGTTTAATTTACGGTTTAATTCCTCTTCAAGATCCATTATGTAAGCAGAAACTAAGACCAATGCTCTCTTGCCATTTATTGTTTCTGCTTGCGATCTTAATAAACTAGTCATTATTAAGATTATATATGATGTGCATATACATGCATCTTTCTTGTATGTGCTTGTATTCAGTCTTCCAATCTGATATTAGTGTGAACATTAAGTAGATTACTTTTATGCTTTATTTCTCATTTTTGATGTGAGAACATGATCTGGTAGACGGTTATCTGATCTTTTAGTACGTGCTTGTGAAATAATCCCATATTTTTCTGTCATATCTTTCCAGGATTGAGAGTGTTGTAAATGCTGAAGGTTCCAGTGAAGACCATGATCATCATCATCATGATCATCATCATCATGATCATCACCATGAACATGAACATGGTACGTTGTGCTACTGCTAACTTTGGGACTACTCTAAAAATGATCTATGTTTATGAAGTACAATGCAGTTATCTAAAAGGTATTATTGTTCATGGATTGCAGAGCATCATTCTCATTCTCATGCTCATGATCACACCCATGATCCTGGTGTTTCATCTGTGAGCATAGTTTGTGAAGGGAACCTGGATCTTAACAAGGTCTGCATCCAGTTTTCATTCTTTGGATGCCTTATACAAAACAGTGATAGTTACCATAGAAATTGAAATATATATTGTTATTCAATTGGGCATTCTTTCTGTTGGAGTATGTAAAAGTTATAACATTATACTACATCTTCTGCAGGCAAATATGTGGTTGGGAACATTGTTGATTGAACGTAGCGATGACATCTATCGAATGAAAGGTCTCCTGTCTGTTGACAGCATGCCTGAGCGATTTGTTTTTCAGGTGTGTTCGGATAATTCTCTGGTTGATTGTTTGTTAAATATTAATGTAATTAACTCTCTCTTAAAGTAACCATAAGCACAAGTTGTAGAGGCTCGGAAAATTGCAATTGATCATGATGTGGCATTTCCCCTTCGACAGGGTGTTCATGACATTTTCCAGGGTTCCCCCGATAGATTGTGGGGCCCAGAAGAACCCAGGGTCAACAAGATTGTATTTATAGGAAAGAATCTAAATGCTGAAGAGTTGGAGAAGGGGTTCAAGAGCTGTTTGGTGTGATGATATTTCCCCAATGGAAGTCCCATACCTCATCGAATTAATGCATTATTCTTCCATTTCACCTCGGCATTTTGTCACCCCGGAGTTCAATGGAGTTAGAAGTTTTTCTTTTTTTTTTCTTTTTCTTTGTTGATCTTAAGATAATATATTTATTACCCATGACAATGGACATAATACATCATCCTTAGCATATAGCTGATGTTGATGACATAGCTTAAAAGTGACTTGTGTTCTTGTGATGTATGTGCAAGTTTGTGCCTTTTGTGATGGCCTATTACTAAGATATTTATAGCACACTAGCTTTATCTTGTGAAACCACTTGTTTAGGCTACTTCGATAAATATGCAAATTTGGCATCAATATTTTTTGGTAAAATTGTGTAATGTATGTTATATATCTCTTTCATGTCAATAGTTTCCGTATTATTTTTGTGAATTCAAGTTTATATATATATATATATATATATATATATATATATATATATATATATATATATATATATATGGCTTCTTTTCTTCTCGTTCTCTTTCTCCTCTTTTTTTTTCTTCGGTTTTTTTTCCAATATCTTTTCTTCTTTTCTTTTTTTTCCTTCACTATGGTACCTTTTCTTTTTTCTTTATTTTTTTCTTTGAATTTTTTGTCTACATCATCTTCTATTCTTTTTTTTTTCCCTTCACTATGGTACCGATCCAATCTTAATCGAACCATCAAGCCTTATCGAACCAAGGCTCGATACAAGTTGGGAATAAAAATACGGGTTATAAGGTGAGAAAACAACAACATAATTACTTAAGCAAATTTTGTATGTTATATCTTTTTTCCCCTTCCGAAATCAATCACGTATGCTTTGTATGATGATTGATAAAAACAATTATTCTTAATTTCAAATCTTGTGCTGCATCATGTATGATGACATGAGATACCAACTCCCTATAGTTATAGCCAGCAGAAAACTTATTGGTGAATTATTTCCAACTATCATCACCATTTAATAAAAAAGAAACTGTCAACACCATTATCCTCATCATCATCATCGTCACCAAGTACAAGAAAAGCTTGCTTGGCTCCAAAGTCCACAATGGGACTTTGCAGGTGCTGACTTGCATGGAACTACAACATGAACTAACCATAAAAGACGGAAAACTGGGAAGGCCAAACAGTTGACAGGGTGACAAAGGTTTGGCATCAGTAGCAGAACATGGAGGTGGAAGTAGAGCTCGTGGTGGTGACACCTTCCCACCTCAGAGGATCTTGAAGAGCAGGCCGCCGTGAGCCGCAAAGAATGGCGCAAACACGAGCGACTCCACCGCCATCAGCTTGATGAGGATGTTCAGCGACGGTCCCGACGTGTCCTTTAGAGGATCCCCGATGGTATCACCGATAACTGCAGCCTTGTGGGCATCGGAACCTTTAGGGCCAAGTGCCCTCGCGTGCTCTGATGCACCAGCCTGAATGATACATTATCGACATCAACAATGGTTGCGTTTGTATTTTATATGGAAGAACATCAACACGAAGCGAAGGTATCAATAAAATTACCTCGATATACTTCTTTGCATTGTCCCATGCGCCGCCAGTGTTTGATGCAGAGATAGCAATCTGTTTAACAAACAAGAACAATTAACAACATGATAAGCACAAGATTTTCATAATGAAAACATTACGCTAGCTACTTTTCACATACCTGAACTCCAGAAACAAGGGCACCAGCAAGAACCCCAGATAGGGTTTCGACACCGAAGAAGGTCCCAACAATTAGGGGGGTGAGCATCACCAGAGCACCAGGAGGAATCATCTCCTTGATGGAAGCATCTGTGGAGATCTTAACACAGGTTGCATAATCGGGCTTGGCAGTACCCTCCATGAGCCCCGGGATGCTGTTGAACTGTCTGCGGACTTCCTCGACCATCTCCAAGGCTGCTCTACCGACGCTCTTCATGGTCATGGCTGAGAACCAGTAAGGCAGCATTGCACCAACAATCAACCCAATGAAGACTTTTGGTGTGAGAACATCCACTGTCGAGATTGCGGCTCTACTCACAAAGGCACCAAAGAGCGCAAGCGATACCAACGCAGCGGAACCGATGGCAAACCCCTAAGACAGCAGGTTAGATATATATAAGCCTAAGATTCATAAACTACATCTAGAAAGATAAATGATTAGATCAAAGCATACATAAATCAAGAAAAGCAGAACAAAGAGAAAGCATTCAAATCATTATGAATGCCAGGTAATAATCAACAGACAAAACAAGAAAGCATCATTTTGAGTTTGGCATGATGATTTCATAACAGCTTTGGTTGCTACCTCCATAACATAAGTTGTCATTGTAAGTAGATATAATTATATAATAGAACCAAATTATGTAAAGCTAATGACACCTTTCCGATGGCTGCAGTAGTATTGCCAGCGGCGTCCAGCGCATCGGTTCTCTCCCGGATCCTGTGGCTCATGCCAGCCATCTCAGCAATGCCTCCAGCATTGTCACTGATGGGACCATAGGCATCAATCGCGAGCCCAGTCGCAATGGTGCTCAACATGCCAAGAGCAGCAACTGCAATGCCATACATGGCAGCAAGACTAAAACTCACAAAAATGCTAACTGCAATAGCAAAAATGGGGATGATGACAGATTTGTATCCCAAAGCAAGCCCAAAGATGACATTGGTGGCGGCACCAGTTCGGCATGAGTTAGCAACATCTTGCACAGGGCTGCAAAAGGAAAGTGTAAGAAGAGAGCCGACAACCTATCGCAGTTTGATACAATCCATGGAAGGAATAATATTAGAAAGTGTTCCTAACCTGTACGCGTTGCTTGTGAAATATTCAGTGACAAACCCGATAACCAAACCAGCCCATAATCCAATTGCAACACAGAAGAACAGCTCCCTAGCAATTCAATTAGAGTTAGTAAGGTGTTGCTTAAAACCCTCCTCTAATAAGGGACCGAATTTGTCCTACTCACCAGTTCTTCACTTTCTTTTGCTCACCAAAATTGAAGATTGTGAAGGAAGATGGGAGAGCTATCCAGCTGACGATTCCGATACCACCGGTCATAAGAGCAGTGGAGATTATGAGCTGTCTCTTAAGTGCAGGCTCGATATCTTTCACCGCCTTTATTTCGAAAAAGTCGGTAGCAAAAAGTGTAGTTATCAGACAAACAATGATCCCCATGGAGCTAATAAGCAGGGGGTAGCACATAGCAGTGAAGTCATGGTTAATTCCGAAGGAAGAAATCGAGGCGACGACCAGGGCAGCACATGAGGACTCAGCATACGAGCCGAAAAGATCAGATCCCATCCCTGCAATATCTCCGACATTATCTCCAACATTGTCAGCTATCACCTGTAATTTGCATTTAGATGATTAGTTAGGGCAGAAAACAATAGAAGGCCACCGATAACAAGCTTTTCATGCAGAACTTACAGCCGGGTTTCGAGGGTCATCTTCAGGGATGTTCCTCTCAACCTTACCAACCAGATCAGCACCAACATCAGCTGCTTTTGTGTAAATACCACCACCTACTCTTCCGAAAAGAGCCATGGAGGAGCCACCAAGACCATAACCAGTGATGGCTTCAAAAAGGCCTTCCCAGTCATCACCATAGTACAACTTGAATAGGTTGATTGCAATGTAAAGCACCAAAAGGCCATTTGCAGCCAGCAAGAAGCCCATGACTGCACCAGACCTGAACGCAGTGATAAATGCTTTTCCAACACCCTTCCTTGCCTCCAAAGTTGTTCTTGCATTGGCGTATGTTGCAATTTTCATCCCAAGAAATCCAGACACCACAGAGGTGACAGCACCAAGCAAAAACGACACGGTGCTAAAGACAGCATTTGCAAGTGCTGGCTTGCAGTACTTATCCTTGCTATAGGTGCATGGCTGGCTTTTTGTACTAAAGCCTTCCACGGATCCAAGAAAGAGGAAGATCAGCACCGCGAAAACAGCCATGAAGACTCCAACATACTGGTATTCAGTGAAAAGGAAGGAAGTCGCTCCTGTCGAGAAGTATGAGGAAACATGTCAGCTACCTAATTGATGAGTCCGAAGTTAGCAAAATCTTAGTTGGAGAATCGAGTAAAATGAGACAAAAAGAAACAACAAAAGAAGCAAATAATACAAAAGAATTGACTCAGTTTATCTGAATTTTGAACATAGTCACTCAATGCAGTAAAATGTCTGCAATCAACAATTCGGCATAATCTTCATTCGTTATATGAAATGCTATCATAAGTTCTTACCACCAAATGCCAAAATAGTTACAAGAACCACAAAAAACTTAGACAAAGGCCAAGACATCTACCATGGAATGGAATTGACAGATCGAGATTTAACAAACCATGGATCATAAAATTAATCAATTTTAACCTTCCTCGAATGCTGTCATTGACAAGTAGTCACAAGCAGAAAATTTAGAAACAGAAGTCAGGCTACAGAACAAGGTGACTTGCATCTTATCAGTACAGAGATGAACAATGCTTGAAAAGGGTGATAAGATCATTGCACACAAGCACAGATGACATGCATCTTACTGAAGACACTGCTAAATCCCATGTCTACTTCTAACCTCCTCTCCTACTGCTTCTACCTTTGTCTCTCATACATGAGAACCTATATATACGAAAGTAAGAATCATAAAAACAGTGTGAAGACAAGTGAATCAACACATAAGGAACTATTTCTGTCCTCGTCCGAAACAGTTTCTCTTTTGGTAATTAGTTTTCTCCAATATACACAAAAGAAAATACTCCCAAGGTTTTACTGTAAGCCTTTTTAAGACCCACACGCAAAAGAGTTGTCGGATCATATTCATGGGAAATAAAGCACGCTTCTAAAAACCAAATACAAGCAAGCATACTCATATAGCAAGATTAGATGGCCGCAGGAAAAGCAGACTCCACATAGAAGAAAATGAAGTGAAGGATACCAAAACAATCAGAATACCAAATGATATCTATTACTCTGTTACAAAAAACAAGAAAAGGGACAGCATGAACTCGTTGCATCACTGCTTCAGTCCTCAAGCTAACCTCCAAGCAACACAAAATCGAAGTCCGTAGTTGGCCCAAAAGAAGAGGAAATTCGGCAAAAAAAAAAAAAAAAACACCAAGTCAATCAAAGAATTCGGAACAGACAAAGAATCGAATTAAAGGTCCTTGTGTTTCCCCTTAAAAATCGGATTTTTATTATTACCCCCCCATGAAAGAAATGATTTTTCGGACAGACTACTAGCAAATAGGACGATAGCAGACTAGGAAAGCTAAAGACGGGGACGAACCTTCGGAGATGGCCTTCTGGATCTCGGCGCACTTCACCACGATGTTGTGATCGTTGAGCCCCTCCTCCTCCTCGATGAGGAAGTCGGCGGCGAACCCGTTCTTCTTGTTACCCCCCGCTGGCGGCTGCCTCTCCGGCGAGAGCTTCACGGCTGACACCAGCAGCCACTGGAGCAGCGCGAAGGCGATCCCGACGACGGCAGCCACCGGGATCAAGATCTCCGTTATCACGCCCGACAGCATCGCCGCCCCCATTGGCGGTTCCAGTCACGTGAAGTCAAGAGGCAGCTGTCGGTGGCGACGTCGGAGAAGGAAGTGACCGACGACGACAGAGAGCTTCGAGGGTATACGGTGACTCACATACCCGGCGCCTGCCACGCCTTATATAGAAGGGGAGGGCGATCAAACGGACGGAGGAAAGGGGGTTGATGAGAAAACCAAACTTGACAAGGGGTTTCTTTGCATATTTCTCCATGTTCGTAACACATGCCGTTATATCGACCCAACATAACCCTCCGAAACCGTTACGTTACGGTGTGAAGGCCGATTCGTCGCATGCAGTGAGCCACTTGTCCTTCCCGATCTTCGTACAAGTGGCACGTTACAGTTGTCACGATTATTAATGCGAGGAAAAAGACGGCGGAGATCGAGTGCAACGATATGGTCTTCGAAACTAAAAATACCGACTTTGACAGAGGGGTGTATCTGCAAAAGGGATAAAGCCGTTCTTGTTTTATTCGTCGCGGGTTTCGTGTCCGAGCCGTCAGGTCGAGCAGAGGTGACACGCGTTACCACGAAGCTTCAACGTGTGCCGATCGGGTTGGTGGCAGGTGCCGAGTCGATCTCGGCCGTCGAATCTTTCTGGTGGGGAGATGATGGGCGGGCACCGGATCGAGCCGAGTCGTGTCCGGCGTCGTGAGACGGGCACCAACGCGACGATGAGGATGGACGGTGATGATGGAGGCAACGGAGCGCGTGTGCAAGATCGGCCGTCCGTTCTTCATCGGGCGGCGTGCGCTCTCTTTTGGTTGCGTCGGAGATATCGACGACTTTACCACCCAGCTTACGTCTTCATCTCACCACTCACGAGGCCATGGTGGTCCCCATGACCAGGCTGGTAGAGAAGCGAGTAGAATCGTAAATGCGGTGTCGGAAACGTTGGATCGCTCAAAATTGTTTCTTTTCTAATTCAGTCTATTTTTATTTAAACAAAATATTAATTTTACGCAGATTCCTTTTTTTCCCCATCGATCCCCTCATTTTTCTTGTATTTTCAAAATGGGAAAAGCATTGGGAAAAAAAAAGGGATCAATATATTGTTCTATCAACGCACCATCATCTTCATTTGACCTCGGTCAACGTCCAAAGCTATAGGTGTTTGGTATACTTGCACTCCGTGAGGAACACCATCAAGCAAACGCGTCAATGGATTGCTTTCGACGTAGATATGTGTTTTATAAGGCCGAGTCGAGACTTATTGTTTTACTGATAAGGCCGATGATTAATGCAAAAGGGTGTTAAAGACGCAACTAATCGTTCAAGAATTGTGTTCACAAAGAAGGTTGACCTGAAGAGTCATTACTTCCAGATAGTCAACGGCAAAGGGGGTTGGGATGGTTGTTCAGGTCGACTAAGTCATCCATGAAAGCTATCATGGATGAAGTGTTTGTTATCTACAAAGAGATTGGATTGGTTTGATGAGTAGATCAAGAGCTACTGAGAGGGAGGGAGGGAGAGAGAGAGAGAGAGACGAAGAATAAGCAGGTCAAGTCAAAGCAAGAAAAGTCAGGTCATGGCATCAATATAGCTACGTTAGATTTGGAGTTGACCTTGTGGGGTAGAACTAAATAGGTCAACTTGGCCTAATGAGCACCTGCATTGAGCCTAATGAAAGATTAATCGACTTGCAAGCTCTGACATCATGATAAAGTCACAAGATAGGCTGCTGATAATACAAAATTACATTTAAATATAAGACAATTAGCATTGAGATGGAAGCGTAACATAGATTGCAATAAAGATAGAACATATCTGTCACTCAAGAAAACTAGCAAAAAGAGAAGAGAAAAAAAAAAAGATTGCTAGTTGATAGGGTACCCAATGGGCTGATCCGACTCGTCCAAGCTCACGCCAGATTGACAGTCATAGCAACACTTCGGAGGAAGCCACGTCAGCTCGAGGGACCAGGTCGGTAGCCAATCTGGTATCCGAGGTGGAGGTGACCGGGTACGACACTATCTAGCCCCACGCCCATTAATGTAGCATGGCGCGGCATGTCTTTGCCCCATGCTGCTGCTGTCGCATGTCCTCTGTACGTCTCGGCCATATCCCGAGGGACGACAAAGGTAAGGCTGGGTGTACTGACAAGCTCCCCTCCCACAGGTATAAAACACCCGTTTCGGCAACAAGTAAAGGAACCGGGGGGGGGGGGGGGCAGAAAACTCTCTCTCTATCTTTCTCTCTCCATAACTCTTAACTTCACCCTCCCGGGAGGGTAATTCCGGATTCTCCCTAACTTGGGCATCGGAGGGGCCTCACTAGGTCACCCCTCCTATTCCCGAAGAGGCTTGTGTGCAGGATCATCATCCCCGAGACGGCCCGAGGGACAAACCGACCGACGCTCAGGACGAGGACCACCGAGGGAGTGCCAACCCACGCAGGAAATCTCGATCCCCACCGATGTTGGCGGACTTGCGCACTCGGACAAGAATAGGTCGAGCTGACACCTCAGCTCGACTCCTGAAAGTTTTGTAACATTTTTGGCGTTAGAAGGAGGGCCGATATCGCAAGAACGCCCGACGAGTAACCCAAACACGGAACACCCCGGCCGGTCCACCCATGTCTTCCCATTAACCTTGCAGCCGGTCGGTCAAGCTCCCCACGTACCGACGGAAGAAGCGAGCACGATACTACCCACACCGAATCGTTACTGGAGGTTGTTCAATGACCCGAGGCTTGCTCCCCCGGATCCCGGACTCTCTCCCATCACGCCGGGCCTCGGGCCTCCCTTCGTGACAACCGAGGCGTTTCTCGGTCACACCCAACAAGTCTGAACGCTGATTGGGATGATCCAAGCCATTGTCCCCTGCATCCCTCAACTGGCCCAAGCGCCGATGCACCAGCATCCGCATATCCCTCGGCAGACGTTGTAGCAGGAATCACCCCAGTCAAGGTCGTCCCAAGGAGAACACCCCGGCGGAGCACCCCATCCCCCGATCGAGAACCCGAACGCCTCGGTGAGTCAACCGGCGAACCGCTGCCGAGATGTTATGTGTCTCCCGCCAGAGCCGGATGTTGTTTCCTCAGACTCAACCAACTCGGTGAGGGAACAACTTCGCCAAGTCAACCAGAGGCTCGACGAGGTCCAAAGAGACTTTGTCAGATCGAAGGAGGAGGTCGGGGAGACCACCAAAGGCGGATCCCCATTTGCTCCCGAGATTCTAGACAAACCTATCCCCTCCAGTTTCCGACTACCGACCCTGGAGCCCTACGACGGGAGCAATGACTCGACGGAGCACGTCGCAGCGTTCAGGGCTCAAATGGCTCTCTACGACACCTCTGACGCGCTGATGTGCCGCACCTTTCCCACGACACTTCGTGGACCGGCTCGGATGTGGTATAGCCAGATAAAGCTGTCTTCCATTTCATCCTTTGACCAGTTCGCCAAAGAGTTCAAGTTCAACTTCATAGCAAGTTCCTGCCCGAGGCCGACGGCTGCCTCACTGCTCGGCCTCACATAAGGAAACGACGAGCCACTCGCCCAATTCGTAAGTAGATTCTCGGCAGAGATCCGGAGGATGCCCGACACTCATCCTACTCTTGCAATCCAAGCATTCCTGATGGGACTTCGGCCCTCACGATTCTTTTGGTCGTTGATCGGGAGGCCCTCGTCCATGGTGCTAGAGATGTTACAACAGGCGAGCCAGTATGTAGCCGCCGAGTCATTGGTGGCCGGGAAGCGGGAAGATCACAAGAAGCCCCGAGGTGACAAGCCTCAAGGACAACCTTTCGGGACACCCAGAAGAAGAGACAGGTCGAAACTACCAACTCCTAGGCCCCTCCCGATCTCGCTCAATTCAACCTGAACTGAGGTCTTTCTCCAAATCCAAGACAAGGGACTCCTCAGGACCCTGAACCCAATCAAAGCAAAGATCGAGGGCCGTGACAAAAGAAGATAATGTCGCTTCCATCGAGACTACGGTCACGACACTGAGGAGTGCAACGACCTCAGAAACCAGATCGAGGACTTAATTCGCCAGGGGCATCTTCATCGGTTCATCCGAGATCGACGGGCCTCTCGGGCCTCTGAGGAATGGCCCCGTCGGGACATGAACCCCTCCCCTCAACCAGATCGACCAATTGAAAAGCAAATAGATGTCATCATCGGTGGACCGACATCCGAGGGAGACAGTTCCTCGGCCAGGAAATCCTATGCCCAGTCCACGATCGAAAAGAGGCCGAGAAGGAGCCAGGACCCGGAGATCACCTTTGGAGATGGGGACGATGCTTACCCGGACCATGACGACGCGCTGGTAATCTCAGCTCAGATCGCCAACGCCCGAGTAAAAAGGGTCATGGTGGACACGAGAAGTTCTGCTGATATTTTATATTTTGGTGCCTTTCAGAAGTTCGGTTTAACTGACAAAGATTTGCTTCCTATGATAACAACGCTAACAGGATTCACGGGGGATTCGATTTCTCCCGCCAGAAGAGCTGTCCTTTCAGTCACCGTCGGAGAAGAGCCGAGATCAAAAACACTATTGGTGTCGTTCATCGTGGTGGCGCTCCCCTCGGCGTACAACGCCATCATCGGCAGGCCCACGCTCAACAAACTCAGGGCGGTGGTCTCGACGTACCACCGAATCATGAAATTCCCGACCAGGACTGGGGTAGGAGAAGTCCGAAGCGACCCCCGGGAATCCAGACAGTGTTATCTGACGGCGACTACGCTTCCCAAAAAACTTAAAGCCTCGCCTCCTACCCATGGCGTCTGAGATTCAAGCAAGGCATCCTCGAAGCCCAAACCGGTGGAGAAGGTAATCGAAATCCCCTTGGATCCAAGGATCCCGGACAATACCATCCAGGTTGGCTCAATGCTCCCGGAGGAACAGCGCATTCAACTGATCGAGTTCCTCGGGAAAAACGCGGACGTCTTCGCCTGGTCCCCAAAGGACATGCCCGGAATCGATCCTAGGGTGGCTCAGCACCATCTCAACATAGAGCCTACCGCCCGACAAAAGGCCATCGAAAAGGAGGTCACCTGATTACTAGATGCGGGACTCATCTCCGAAGTGAAGTATCCGACTTGGCTGTCAAATGTTGTTTTAGTCAAGAAAAGTAATGGAACCTGGAGGATGTGCATTGACTACACCAGCCTTAATCGGGTTTGCCCGAAAGATTGTTATCCCCTCCCGCGGATCGACCTTTTGGTCGATTCTACCTCTGGCTACGAGCTGCTTTCATTCATGGACGCCTTCTCAGGATACAATCAGATCTAGATGACCCCAGAAGATCGGGAAAGCACAACCTTCATTACCCACCACGGCACCTATTATTACAAAGCCATGCCTTTCGGATTAAATAACGGCGGTGCAACCTACCAAAGAATGGTCAATCGGATGTTCGAAGAACAAATCAGGCGCAACATGGAAGTGTACATCGACGATATGATAGTCAAAAGTCGGGAAGCAACAACGCACCTGATGACCTAGCCGAGACGTTCCAGACGTTAAGGCAATACAAGATGAGACTAAACCCGACCAAGTGTGTGTTCGGGGTCGGATTCGGGAAGTTCCTCGGGTTCATCAACCATTGAAGGGGGATCGATGTGAACCCGGAAAAGGTGGATGTCGTCCTTCAGCTGTGTTCTCCCCGAACAGTTAAGGACATCCAACGGCTCATCGGAAGACTGGCAGCATTGAGTCGGTTCATCTCCCGAGTCGGAGATAAGAGTTTCTCCTTCTTCCGAGCCTTAAGACGAGCAAAGGACTTCAAATGGGACTCCCAATGCGAAGAAGCTTTCCAACAATTGAAGATGCATATAGGTCGCCTCCCGCGCCTCACCTCAACCGACCCTGGAGAGCCCCTCGGGATCTACTTGGCAACCTCGGAGGTGACGGTCAGCTCGGTCCTAGTCCAGTTCGGAAAAGACGGGCAGGAACCGGTATATTATTGCAGCCACATCCTAAGCGGTCCCGAGGAGCGGTATCCACTAATTGAAAAGCTCGCCCTCGCGTTAATCTTAGCCTCAAGAAAGCTGAGGCCTTACTTCCAAGCTCACCCCATTAAGGTAGTCACCGACCGACCTTTGCGTCAAATACTCTTAAAGTTTGATGTTGCAGGTCAGATGCTCAAGTGGTCAGTTGAGCTCGGGGAATTCGATCTCGAATATGTTCCGAGGACCGCGATAAAAGCTCAGGTCCTAGCCGACTTCATATCAAAATCAACAAGTTGAGAGAAACCGCCACCGATCGCGAAGTGGACGTTGCACGTGGATGGTTCATCCAACGCGGAGTGCGGAGGGGCCGAGCTCGTCCTCAAGGGCCCTGACGATCAAGTCTTTGAGCATGCACTCCAACTCGAATTCAAAGCCATAAATAATGAAGTCGAGTATGAGGCATTGCTGTTCGGCTTAAATCTCGCCGCCGAGCTTCGTGTCGAGGACATTGAAGTTTTTACTGACTCTCAGCTCCTCGCTAGGCGGGTCAACGGGGAATTCGAAGCCCGAGACCAGTCGATGATCCACTACCTGATGGAGGTACGACGTTCCATCCGACGGTTTAACCACTTTGTCATAACAAAAATACCTCGGATGGACAACATACAGGCCGGCACCCTGGCGAGACTAGCCTCTACCCGCGGGTCGGCACCGTGCCCAACATGGGTGGCCAGGGTCGCGAAGCCTTCGACGGCCGCCGAGGTGGCCACAACCCAAGTTGACCACGATTGGGTCGAAGAGAAGCTCAAATTCAAGGGCGAAGGCATGCTTCCCCAAGACCACGGTGCTGCTCGGTGCGTAAAGAGAGCGAGCTCAGGGTATTGCGTCCTCAATGGACATCTCTACCGACGAGGATTCGCACAACCGCTTCTCCGTTGCCTACGTCCGACCGAGGCGCAAACTACGCTGGTCGAGATCCATGAGGGGATATGTGGAGAGCATGTCAGGGCCCGGACCTTGGCCCACAAAATACTCAGGCAAGGGTACTATTGGCTGACCATGCGACAAGACGCACATGTTTACGTGCAAAAATGTGAAAGGTGTCAAAGGCATGCCAAGATCCAACACCAACCGGTGGTCCCAATTTCCACCCTAGATTGCGCCTGGTCGTTCGCCCAATAGGGAATGGATTTGCTCGACCCCTTTCCCCCAGCTTCGGGGCAACGCAAATTCCTTATAGTCGGTGTCGACTACTTTTCCAAATGGGTGGAGGCCGAACCACTGGCATCCATCATCGAGAGGCAAATCAAAGGGTTCGTTTGGAAAAATATCATTACTCGATTCGGTATCCCAAGGGCAATCGTCACCGACAATGGAACACAGTTTAACAACCCAAAATTCAGGGCGTTTTGTGATAGCTATCGGATCCAGCTGAAGTTCAGTTCCGTCGCCCACCCACAGACGAACGGACTAGCCGAAGTCACCAACCGGGCCATCCTTGACGGGCTAAAGAAAAGAGTATAAGATGCGCGCGGGACTTGGGTGGATGAGCTCCCGAGCATCCTGTGGGCATCCCGGACAACCCCCAGATACACCACTGGCGAGTCGCCGTTCAGCTTGACCTTTGGGACCGAGGCGGTTCTCCCGCCCGAGGTGGTCTACCCGACCTTTCGGGTCAAATTCTACGAAGATGTCGCGTCAACCGACCGACTAAGAGAGAATCTCGATCTTCTCGAAGAACGGAGAGCCACGACGCACCTAAGAACCCTCGAGTACAAGAAGGCGGTAGCAAGACTCTACAACCATCGAGTACGCCCTCGGGAGATCAGGGCAGGAGACTTGGTACTGCGGAAGGTCGAGGTCAGCGATCCTACCCGTTCCCGAGGCAAGCTCGCGGCAAACTGAGAAGGACCATACCGAGTAGAGACTTCACCCCGGGAAGACACCTTCACCCTGACTACTATGGAATGGAAAAGGCTGCCGAGGACTTAGCACATTTCAAATTTACGAAAGTTCTATGTTTAGTAAATCCCGAGCATTTTCAATAAAAAAAGAGCGCTTTGCATTGATCAAAGGAAAGTACAACTATCATTCGGGGACCGACATACAAAAGAGGAAGAAAGGGGAACCCCCGACAGACCAAAAAACAAGTAACAACCAACTCATTCTTCGGGTGGTAGCAGGGAATCGTCGAAGGGCTCCTCGTCGGCCATCGGGACATCGACATCCTCGGGAAGGGTGACGAAGGGGTCCAACTCGATCTCTACCCCCGGATGCCAAGCCTGGAGTCGGGCTAGAGCCAGCTGATACCCGTACTCCAGCGATACCCGCCCCATCCACACAAGACCCATCTCAAACCCGGGCGACTCCTTGTACTTTTCGACCGCCCTTTTCGGTAAGTCTTCCCGGAGAGCCTCTTTAGACCGAGCCAAATCCAGCATCTCGGTCTCCATTTGCTGCACTTGGGCCCTCGCACTTCGGAGTTGACCCTCAGAGTCCCCCAGCCATTCATGGAGATCGGCGAGCTGCCTTTCCACGCTAGCCGATTCCAACCGAGCCTTCTCCAGGTCCGCCTCCACCAACGCCCGCGACCGTTTGCTTCGGCGAGCTCGACCCGGAGATGCTCGGCTAGAGATTGGGCCTCGGCGGCTCGAACCTCGGCCGCAGCCACCGCGTCTGGATTCCCCCCTCCTTTAGGTCCTGGAGTTCTTGGCGCAGAAGGGTCACCTTGCCGTCCAGGGAAGTGATCACCCGACCTGCGTCATGCACTCGGTCGAACAAGACCGCCTGATAATGTTGGTTCTGGAAACCGAACGGTCGATTAGTAAAAAAGAGAAAAAAGGGGGAGGGAAAATGCGAGAAAAGCCCTAGAAGGCACTTACCAACACCATAGCTTTGGCTGCCCCGTCCATCAATACCTCGGACGGAAGAGTGTACAGGTTCGACGCCAGTCGCGGGAGCAACATGCCTCGGATATATATGGCTGAGGCCTCCCCGTTCTGCTAGATCGGTGTTTCGTGCGTTAGTGGTTTGAGGTCGGGGTTGAGGGGAGCGTCAGAAGCTTGTTCGGGAAGGTTGCACATCCAGATAGCGTGATAATCTCGGCCATCGACCCCAGCACGGCACTGCACAGTTCCCTCACCGACTTGGGCCTTTGCCTTGGGGCAGGAGGCTCGTCCGAGGTGTCAGCGGGCCCTTTTCCCCTGGTGGCTCTATCGGCCTTGTGAGGGGATTTGCGTTGATCCTTTCTCCCCCCCACCGTTTTCGAGAAGTCTCTAGCGCACCCCTGGCCTCCTCGATGGGGATCTCCTGCACGTCGGAGGCTGACCCGGACTCGACGGGCGAGATCGACGAAGGCGCGGTGCTGGAGCCGGAACCGAGGGTGTGGTTCCAGGACGCCCCCCCCCCCCCCCCGGCCCGGGGATTTCCGTGCATCAAGCTCATGCTCACCATTTCTGCAGAACCAACCATGAGTCAGGAAATCAAATAGCAAAGTTCAAACAAAAGAACAAGGCATACCGCGAGAAGCTGGACTGAGGCCCGCCTCAACCAGCCACTCCTCGGTCAAGTTTCTAATGGCCCGAGATGCGGACAAGATGCCCTTCAGTTGCTCGACCACGTTCGTCTCCTCATCAGAAAGGTTTGGGGGGGGACGTTGCTAATAGGGTGGGCCGACCACTCGATACCAAAATCCCATCCCCGACGCCTACTTACAAACAAAAATCGCGCCTTCCAACCTTTGTTGTTGGAAGGGGCACCCCCGACCTTGAACCCCGACCGAGCAGTTAGGTAGTAACCCCCCTGACCCCTACACAAACGAAAACAAGATAGGAACAAGTCCCGACTCGGGACGATTCCCGATCCCTTATATTCCCCGAGGAAGGTTATGATATAACGCCAAGAGTTTGGGGCGATCTGACCGGGCGACACCCACCACCAGTTGAGACACTCCCCGATGACGGGTGAAGAGGGAACCTCAGCCCCGCCTCTAAGGCGTCGATAGAGATACCGAACCCCCCAGGACAAGGGTGGTACGGTCGTTGCCCCGACCTAGGTGCATGAAGGACATACTCACTCGGAATGCTAAAACGCTTCCGAACCGACCCTAAGGACTCTAGGCAGATTATTGAATCAAAGTCATGGTGCGACTTCATAGCCTCCAAGGCTTGAAGGGCCTTAGCATCCACCCCGGTCATCACACCTGAGGACGAGCTCTCGGGACCCGACTGATTCCCCAAGGAATCATTGGACCTACATCTTTCCTCTCGGGGAGGAGGAACGGAAGAGGAAAAAGGAGAAGAGAAGCTGGAAACTGAGAAGGAGTGGACACCATTCCGACCTGATCAATAGGGAAGCGGAAAGAGATGGAGCGACCGAGAAATGTGAGGTCTGAAGGCTCAGTGAAGGAAGGAAGAGAATGAGAAGTGATCCTTCGCCACTGTCGACGGGAAACTTATATGGATCGCGTCGTTTCGACTTCCCGAGGAGGTGGTAGGACCACCTAGGGAATATGCAAGCCACACTTTCAACGGTACGCAGACAAGAGTAAACACCACGATGTCAGCCCGTCCCTCCTCCTCGCGTTATCCCTCGTTATCTCACATCGCGTGCACATGCAACGCTCGCCATAATTGAATGGCGTTTAAACGCTAGTCTGCCAGTTCTTTGTCCGAGTCGCGTGCCTTGGCCAGTCTGCCAGTCCTTTCCCCGAGTCACGTGTCTCGGCCAGTCCGCCAGTCCTTTGCTCGAGTCGAGAGTCTCGGCCAGTCCGCAGTTCTTTGCCCGAGTCACGTGTCTTGGCCAATCCGCCAGTCCTTTGCCCGAGTTGCGTGTCTCGGCCAGTCCGCCAGTTCTTTGCCCGAGTCGCGTGTCTCGGCCAGTTTGCCAGTCCTTTCCCCGAGTCGCGTGTCTCGACCAGTCCGCCAGTTCTTTGCCCGAGTCACGTGTCTCGACCAGTCCGCCAGCCCTTTACTCACGTATCTCGACCGATCCTTCTTCCGAACAGTGTACCTCACCCACCTCAATCTTCCCTATGGACCAGAGGCGACTAGTGCTCGGGGTCATCCCCTCGATTCACAAAGTGCCTCTACGAGAATGATAGGGTACCCAATGGGCCGGTCCGACTCGTCCAAGCCCACGCCAGATGGACAGCCACAACAACACTTCGGAGGAAGCCATGTCAACCCGAGGGACCAAGTCGGCAGCCGATCTGGTATCCGAGGTGGAGGTGACCGGGTACGACACTGTCTAGCCCCATGCCCATTAATGTAGTATGGCGCGACATGCCCTTGCCCCATGCTGCTGTAGTCGTACGTCCTCTATACATCTCGGCCATATCCCGAGGGACGACAAAGGTAAGGCTGGGTGTACTGACAAGCTCCCCTCCCACAGGTATAAAACACCCGTTTCAGCAACAGGTAAAGGGGGGCAGAAAACTCTCTCTATCTTTCTCTCTCCAGAACTCTTAACTTTACCCTCCCGGGAGGGTAATTCGGATTCTCCCTAACTTGGGCATCGGAGAGGCCTCACTAGGTCAACCCTCCCATTCCCGAAGAGGCCTGTGTGCAGGATCATCATCCCCGAGACGGCCCGAGGGACAAACCGATCGACGCTCAGGATGAGGACCACCGAGGGAACGTCAACCCACACAGGAAGTCTCAATCCTCACCGATGTTGGCGGACTTGCACACTCGGATGAGAACAGGTCGAGCCGACACATCAGCTCGACTCCTGAAAGTTTTGTAACACCAGTGTACGAAGAAGATAAGATGTCATGTTATGGTTGGATTATCGGTCATCATCAAAGGTCTTTATCTGAATGTACTAATTATTCACACCATATATATGTGAAGAAAGAGAGGTGGAGCTTTACCAGTTGTGACAGCACATCAACCAAATGCAGTGCATGGCATCGGTGGAGCTAAAGAATACGTGAGCATCAAGACAAGAACAAGAACTCCTGAGGTGATTATTTTGGTTTTGGTTTCTATCTCATCCATGAAAAGTCAATAGCTAATTAGCAGTTGCAGGAAGCTTACACAAGCTGACAGCTCATGGCTCAGAGATTGAGATGGGAGATGCTCATCCTACTGTTGCTCGAGAAAATGACACTTCATCTCGTCTTCCTCCTCCTCCTCAGCGTAACCTTGAAATCCGAATCATGGTTTGGCAGACAAACCTGCCTGCGCATCAAACAAAAGTGTTCTCATGGCATGTGATTGGATGCTTCCAAGATGAATAAGATCCCCACTGATGGAAAGAATGAAGGAAAAGCAAGCTTATTCTCTCTCTCTCTCTCTACTGTACTTGCATGGGCGACAGGGACCGTGGAATTGAACCAATTTACCTCCCCCACATACAGACTCCCCCTCGAAAGACACAGTAAATGGTTTCTGTGTGCAGTGTGTCGCAATGCCACCACTGTTGTGGAGCATTCTGGCGAGCATAGGCAAACATGAAACTGGAAGTAGACGCACTATAAACTTCGCCAAAGCAACGGAGAAAAAGGAACGGGATGTCTACGTCTGCAGTGGAAGCGGTGGCTTCAGCATGGAATAATGGCGAGCAAATCGATCGGTGTGATGTCATTTCTTTGACAGCGATGATGTTTCTGAGTTGGATCGCGAGTGGGGGATATTAGACGAAGTCATTGTCAAGCAAGTTTGGAAGTATATATCTGACACATGGATCACCACATCCTTCTTGAAATGACTGAGATCGTATAATATTTATATAGATATATAGGAAAAAGACTATTACGTCTTTGTTCCAATGCATATGTTCGCCGTTGCTTTAGCTTTAAGCTTCGTCGTCATTTGTTGGCCACATCATATCGTGTCTCCCGAGAGCTTTGGATGTTTGTTTGGGTCACTTCCCGCACAAGAAAGCATTGATGGGTTAGGTTGCTAACCTAATTGATCAATGTTCAATATTTCAATGAGGATTCATAGCTAACTTGGAAGTGAATTAAACTTAGCTGTTCTTATCCAACCAATTCGAACTCATCAACCTGATTCGATGATATATTATTTAAAATATCACGAGACATTCTTCTATTTTTAGTGTTTTTTTCCCTTTTTCTGATGCTGAAATGTGTTGATTTAAACGTTTTTAGAATTTGTTTTACGGATTTGGGTAGCTAAGGAACTAACAAAAAAATAAAAACCCACGGTTTTAGCATCTTATTAATTCAGCATATTTCAAAAGTAAAAGGAAAAAGTTGTAATCACTATGAGTAGATTGTGACCCCTAAAAAGGAGTGATATGAAAAGAGTAAGCAGATGGTAAGAGCAAAAGTTCTGTATTGTTCTTCAAGAGCACATCAAATATATAAATTAATTGATCTTATACTACCTTGTCATCTATTTGCAAGTCCAAATCAACCAAATATCTTCCTGTGACATGATATACGCCACCATCCATTCAGATGTATCAGAAGTTTTAGGAAAAAATGGTTTCCGTTATTGGTTTTCATCCTTCGTTACATATCATATAATATAGATCCTATTAAAAATCGATATGAATGATATATATCAATTTATCGATATTGATAGGTGTTATAAAACTTTCAGGAGTCGAGCTGAGGTGTCGGCCCGACCTATTCTCGTTTGAGTATGTAATTTCGCCAACGTCAGTAGGAATCGGGACCTTTGGTGTGGATTGGAGCCTCCTCAGTGATCCACGTTTTGAGCGTTGGTCGATTTGTCCCTCGGGTCGTCTCGGGGCTGATGATCCTGCACACAGGCCTCTTCGGGAATGGGAGGGGTAACCCGATGAGGCCCCTCCGATGCCCAAGTCAGGGGAGAATCAAGAATTACCCTCCGGGAGGGTGAGGTTAAGAGTTCTAGAGAGAGAGTTTTTTCCAACCTCCTTTACTTGTTGCTGAAACGGGTGTTTTATACCCGTGGGAGGGGAGCTTGTTCGTACGCTCGGCCTTACCCTTGTCGTCCCTCGAGGTATGGCCGAGTCGTACGGTGGACGTGCGGTTGCAGCAGTATGGGACGAGGGTGTGACACACCATACAACATTAATGACGCGTCGAGGAGCTGGGCAGTGTCATACACGGTCACCTCCACCTCGGATGCTCGATTAGCTGCCGACTTGGTCGCTCGGGTTGACGTGGCTTCCTCCCAGGTGTTGCCGTGGCTGACCATTTGGCATGGGCTTGGATGAGTCGGGCCGGCCCATTGGGTACTCTATCATTCTCCCCCCGAGAGGGGTCTCGCCGAGGCACTTCATGAATCGAGGGGATGACCCCGAACGCTAGTCGCCACTGGTCCTTGCCCCGTTAGTCTGCCTTGATCCGATCGGCTTTCTGTTTGACGGATCGATCGAGGGCCATAGTGAAGATTGAGCTGGGCGAGGTACACTATTTGGGCGAAAGACCGACCGAGACATGCGATTCGGGCAGAGGACTGATGGACTGGCTGAGACATACGACTCGGGTAAAGGACTGATGGATTGGCTGAGATATACGACTCGGGCAAAGGACTGATGAACAGTTCGAAACATACGACTCGGGCAAAGGATTGATAGGCTGACCGAGACATATGACTCGGGCAAAGGACTGATGGACTGGCTGAGACACACGACTCGGGCAAAGGACTGATGGATTGGCCGAGACACATGACTCGGGTAAAGGACTAATGGACTGGCCGAGACATACGACTCAGGCAAAGGACTGATGGACTGGCGGAGACATGCGACTCGGGTAAAGGACTGATGAGCTAGTCGATACATACGACTCGGGCAAAGGACTGATAGGCTGGTCGAGACATACGACTCAGGCAAAGGACTAATGGACTGGCCGAGACATACGACTCGGGCAAAGGACTGATGGACTGGCTGAGACATGCGACTCGAGCAAAGGACTGATGAACTGGCCGAAACATACGACTCAGGCAAATGACTGATAGGCTGGTCGAGACATACGACTCGGGCAAAGGACTGATGGACTGGTCGAAACGTACGACTCGGGCAAAGGACTAATAGGCTGGCCGAGACATACGACTCGGGCAAAGGACTGATGGACTGGCCGAGACACACGACTCGGGCAAAGGACTGATGGACTGGCCGAGATACACGACTCGGGCAAAGGACTGATGGACTGGCGTTTAGGTGTCGTCCGTTCGTGGCGAACATTGCCTGTGCACGTGACGTGAGATAACGAAGTGTGATGCGGGGAGAGAGGATGGGCTGATGTGGCGGTGTTTACTCCAGTCTGCATACCGTTGGAAGTGCGATTTGCATATTCCCTAGGGGGTCCTTTTGCCTCCTCGGGAAGTCGAAACGACATGGTCCATATAAGCCTCCCCGCGATGGTGGCGAAGGGTCACTTCCCATTCTCTGCCTTCCTTCTCTGAGCCTTCGGACCTCGCGTCTCTCAGTCACTCTGTTTCTTTCCGCTTCCCCCGTTGATCAAGTCGGGATGGTGTCATCTCCTTCCTTCTCGGTCTCCAGCTTCTCTTCTCCCCTTTCTTCTCCCGTTCCTCCTCCCCGAGAGGAAAGATGTAGGTCTAGTGATTCCTTGGGGAATCAGTCGGGTCCCGAGAGCTCATCCTTGGGTGTGATGACCGGGGTGGATGCCAAGGTTCTTTAAGCCTTGGAGGCTATGAAGTCGCACTACAACTTTGATTCAACTGTCTGTCTAGAGTCCTTAGGGTCAGTTCGGAAGCGTTTTAGTATTCCGAGTGAGTATGTTCTTCATGCATCGGGGTCGGGGCAACGATCATACCGCCCTTGTCCCAGGGGGTTCAGTATCTTTATCGACACCTTGGAGGCAGGGCTGAGGTTCCCTCTCCATTCCGTCATCGGGGAGTGTCTCAATTGGTGGCGGGTATCACCCGGCCAGATCGCGCCAAACTCTTGGCGTTATATCATAACCTTCATTGGGAAATGCAAGGGTTCGGGAATCATCTCGAGCCGGGACTTGTTCCTGTCTTGCTTTCGTTTATGTAGGGGTCAGGGGGGTTACTACCTAACTGCTCGGGCGGGGTTAAGGGTCGAGGGTGCCCCTTCCAACAACAAAGGTTGGAAGGCACGATTTTTGTTTATAAGTAGGCGTCGGGGTTGGGACTTTGGCATCGAGTGGTTGGCCCACCCTATTAGCAACGTCCCCCCGAACCTTTCTGATGAAGAGACGAACCTGGTCGAGCGATTGAAGGGCATCCTATCTGCGTCTCGGGCAATTAGGAGCTTGACCGAGGAGTGGCTGGTCGAGGCGAGCCTTAGTCCAACTTCTCGCGGTATGCCTTGTCTTTTTGTTTGAACTTCGCTATCTGATTTTCCGACTCATGGTTGGTTCTGTAGAAATGGTGAGCATGAGCCTGATGGGTGGAAATCCCCGTACTAGGGGGGGGGGGGGGGGGGGGGGGGGGGGGGGACGTCCCGGAACTACGCCCTCGGTTCCGGCTCCAGCACCACCGCCTCCGTCGGTCCTGCACGTCGAGTTTAGGTTAGCCTCTGACGTGCAGGAGATCCCCGTCGAGGAAGCCAGGGGAGCGCTAGAGGCTTCTCGGAAACGATAGGAGGGAGACTCTGTCGGTTAGAAAAAGAAAGACAGACACAAATCCCCTCATAAAGCTGACAGAGCCACAAGGGGAAAGGGGCCCACCGATGTCTCATACGAACCTCCTACCCTAAGGCAGAGGCCCAAGTCGGTGAGGGAACTATGCAGCACCCGTGCCGGGGTCGATGGCTGAGATTATCATGCCATCCGAATGTGCAACCTTCCCGAGCAAGCTTCCGACGCTCCCCTCGATCCCGACCTTAGACCGCTGACCCATGGAACGCCAGTTTAGCAGAGCGGGGAGGCCTCGGCCACGTATATTCGAGGCATGCTGATCCCGCGGTTGGCGACGGACCTGTACACCCTTCCGTCGGAGGTGATGATGGACGGGGCAACAAAAGCTATGGTGTTGGTAAGTGCCTTCTCGGTCTCTTCTCATATTTCCTCTTTTTTTTCTTTTTTTAACTGACCGACCGTCCGGTCTACTTCTCTCCAGAACCAATATTGTCAGGCGGCCCTGTTTGACCGAGTACATGACGCGGGTCGGGTGATCACCTCCCTGGATGGCAAAGTGACCCTTCTGCGCCAAGAACTCTAGGACATAAAGGAGGGTGGGAACCCGGACGCAGTAGTTGCGGTCGAAGTCCGAGCAGCCGAGGCTCAGTCTCTCGCCGAGCATCTCCGGGTCGAGCTTGACGAGGCGAACGACCGCCGAGCGTCGGTGGAGGCGGATCTGGAGGTGGCTCGGTCGGAGTCGGCTAGCCTAGAAAGGCAACTTGCCGATCTCCACGAGCGGCTGGGCGACTCTGAGGGCCAGCTCCGAAGCGCGAGGGCCCAAGTGCGCCAAATGGAGACCGAGCTGCTGGATTTGGCTCGATCAAAGGAGGCTCTCCGGGAGGACCTACCGAAGAAGGCGGTCGAAGAGTACAAGGAGTCGCTCGGGTTCGAGATGGGCCTTGTGCGGATGGGGCATGTATTGCTGGAGTACGGGTACCAGCTTGCTTTAGTCCGACTTCAGGCTCGACATCCGAGGGTAGAGATTGAGCTGGACCCCTTCGTTACACTTCCCAAGGATGCCGACGTCCCGATGGCCGATGAGCAGCCCTTCGACAATTCCCTGCTGCCACCCGAAGAATGAAAATATTTTGGTTGTTACTTGTTTTTGGTTTGTTGGGGGTTCCCCTCTCTTTCTTTTTGTGTGTCGGCCCCCGACCGACAGTTGTACTCTCCCTTGATTAATGCAAAGTGCTCCTTTTATTGAAAATGCTCGGGTCTTACTAAACATAGAACTTCCATAAATTTGAAACGTGCCAAGTTCTCGGTAGCCTTTTCCCTTCCATAGTAGCCAAGGTGAATGTGCCTTCCCGGGGTGAGGTCTCCACTCGGTATGGTCCTTCCTAGTTCGCCGCCAACTTGCCTCGGGAACGGGTAGGATCGCTGACCTCGGCCTTTCGTAGTACCAAGTCTCCCACCCTAATCTCCCGAGGGCGTACTCGGCGGTTGTAGAGTCTTGCCACTGCCTTCTTGTACTCGAGGGTTCGTAGGTGCGCCGCGACTCTCCGTTCTTGAAGAAGGTCGAGATTCTCTCTTAGTTGGTCGGTCGACGCGGTATCTTCATAGAGCTCGACCCGAAGGGTCGGGTAGACCACCTCGGGTGGGAGAACCGCCTCGATCCCAAAGGTTAAGCTGAACGACGACTCGTCGGTGGTGCATTTAGGTGTTGTCCGGGATGCCCACAGGATGCTCGGGGGCTCATCCACCCAGGTCCTGCGTGCACCATGTACCCTTTTCTTTAGTCCGTCAAGGATGGCCTAGTTAGTGACTTCGGCTAGTCCGTTCATCTGTGGGTGGGCGACGGAACTGAACTTCAGTTGGATCTTATAGCTGTCACAAAATGCCTTAAATTTTGGGTTATTAAACTGCTTTCCGTTATCGGTTATGATTGCCCTCGGGATGCCGAACCGAGTAATGATGTTTTTCCAAACGAACCCTTAGACTTGCTTCTCGATGATAGATGTCAGTGGTTCGGCCTCTACCCATTTAGAAAAGTAGTCGACACCGACTATGAGGAATTTTTGTTGTCCCGACGCTAGGGGAACGGGACCGAGCAAGTCCATCCCCCATTGGGCGAACGGCCAGGCACAATCTAGGGTGGATATCGGGACTGCCGATTGGTGTTGGATCTTGGCATGCTTTTGACACCTTTCACACTTCTGCACGTGAGCCTGTGCGTCTCGACGCATGGTCGGCCAGTAGTACCCCTGCCTGAGTATTTTGTGGGCTAAGGTCCGGGCCCCAATATGTTCGCCACATACTCCTTCATAGATCTCGGCCAGCGTGGTTTGCGCCTCGCTCGGACACAAGCATCAAAAAAGCGGTTGCACGAATCCTCGACGGTAGAGACGCCCGTTAAGAACACAATACCATGAGCTCGCTCTTCTCACGTGCCAGGCAACGCTGCGATCTTGGGGAAGTATGCCATCGCCCTTGAACTTGAGGATCTCTTCGACCCAATCGTGGTCAACTTCAGTCGCGGCCACCTCAGCGGCCGTCAAAGGCTTCACGATCCTGGCCATCCACGTCGGGCATACCGTCAAACCACTCGTGGAGGCTAGTCTTGCCAGGGTGTCGGCTTGTATGTTGTCCAACCAAGGTATTTTTGTGATGACAAAGTGGTTAAACCGTCGGATGGAGCGCCGTACCTCCGTCAGGTAGTGGATCATCGACTGGTCTCGGGCTTCGAATTCTCCGTTGACCTACCCAGCGATGAGCTGGGAGTCGGTGAAAACTTCAATGTCCTCGACGCGGAGCTCGTTGGCGAGATTTAGGCCAAACAGCAATGCCTCATACTCGTCCTCATTATTTGTGGCTTTGAATTCGAGTCGGAGTGCGTGCTCAAATGCTTGATCATCAGGGCCCTTTAGGACGAGCCCGGCACCTCCGCGTTTCGAATTGGATGAACCGTCCACGTACAGTGTCCACTTCGGGATCAATGGCGGATCCTCTCGGCTTGTTGACTCTGATATGAAGTCAGTTATGGCCTGAGCTTTCATCGTGGTCCTCGGGATGTATTCAAGATCAAATTTCCCGAGCTCGACTGACCACTTGAGCATCCGACCTGCAAAATCAAACTTTGAGAGTATTTGACGCAAAGGTCGGTCAGTGACTACCTTAATGGGGTGAGCTTGGAAGTAAGGCCTCAGCTTTCTTGAGGCTAAGATTAATGTAAAAGCGAGCTTTTCGATTAATGGATACCGCTCCTTGGGACCGCTTAGGATGTGACTACAGTAATATACCGGTTCCTACCCGTCTTTTCCGAACCGGACCAGGACCGAGCTGACCGCCGCTTCCGAGGTCGCCAAGTAGATCCCGAGGGGCTCTCCGGGGATGATTGATGTGAGGCCCGGGAGGTGGGCTATATGCATCTTTAATTGCTGGAAAGCTTCTTCTCATGGGAGTCCCATTTGAAGTCCTTTGCTTGTCTCAAGGCTTTGAAGAAGGGGAAACTCTTATCCTCGGCTCGGGAGATGAACCGACTTAATGCTACCAATCTTCCGGTGAGCTGTTGGACGTCCTTATTTGTTCAGGGAGAATACATTTGGAGGACAACATCTACCTTTTCTGGGTTCACATCGATCCCCCTTTGGTGAATGATGAACCCGAGGAACTTTCCGGGTTCACATCGATCCCCCTTTGGTGAATGATGAACCCGAGGAACTTTTCGGATCCGACCCCGAACATGCACTTGGTTGGGTTTAGTCTCATCTTGCATTGCCTTAACGTTTGGAATGTCTCGGCTAGATCGTCTTGGTGCGTGATTGCTTCCCGGCTTTTGACTATCATGTCATCGACATACACTTCCATATTGCGCCCGATTTGTTCCTCGAACATCCGATTGATCATTCTTTGGTAGGTTGTCTCGACGTTCTTTAATCCAAAAGGCATGACTTTGTAACAGTAGGTGCCGTGGTGGGTAATGAAGGTAGTGATTTCCCGATCTTCTGGTGTCATCTGGATCTGATTGTACCTCGAGAAGGCGTCCATGAATGAAAGCAGCTCATATCCAGAGGTAGCATCGACCAAAAGGTCAATCCTCGGGAGGCGATAACAATCTTTCGGGCAAGCCCGATTAAGACTGGTGTAATCAATGCACATCCTCCAGGTTTCATTACTTTTTTTGACAAATACAGCATTGAACAGCTAAGTCAGGTACTTTACTTCGGCAATGAGCCCTGCATCTAGTAATCGGGCAACCTCTCTTTTGATGGCCTTTTGTCGGTCGGGGGCGAACTTCCTCGGCCGTTGCTTTATGGGTTGGGCGGTAGGCTCTATGTTGAGATGGTGCTGGGCCACTCTAGGATTGATTCTGGGCATGTCCTTTGGGGACCAGGCGATGATGTCGACATTTTTCCCGAGGAATTCTATGAGTTGGATCTGCTGTTCCTCTGGGAGCATCGAGCCAACCTTGATGGTTTTGTCCGGGATTCCTGGGTTCAGGGGGACTTCAACTACTTTCTCTGCTGGTTCGGGCTTTGGGGACGCTTTGCTTGAATCTCGGTCGTCGTGGATAGGAGCCAAGGCTTTAAGCTTTTGGGGAAGCGTTGTCGTCGTTAGATAACACTGTCTGGATTCCCGGGGGTCGCTTCGGACTTCTCCTACTCCCGCCCTGGTCGAAAATTTCATGATTCGGTGGTACGTCGAGACCACCGCCCTGAGTTTGTTTAGCGTGGGCCTACCGATGATGACGTTGTATGCCGAGGGGAGCGCCACCACAATGAACGACACCAACAGTGTTTTTGATTTTGGCTCCCCTCCGATAGTGACTGGAAGGATGATTATTCCGGCAGGAGAAATCGAGTCTCCCGTGATTCCTGTCAGCGTTGATACCACAGGAAGCAAATCTTTGTTAGTCAGATCGAGCTTTTGAAAGACATCAAAATATAAGATATCGGCAGAACTTCCCGTGTCCACCATGATTCTTTTTACTCGGGCGTTGGAGATCTGGGCCGAGATTACCAGCGCGTCGTCATGGTCCGGGTAAGCTTCGTTCCCGCCTCCAAAGGTGATCTTGGGGTCCCGGCTACCCCTCGGCCTCTTTTTGATCACGGACCGGGCGTAGGCTTTCCTGGCCGAGGAGCTGTCTCCTCCGGATGCCGGTCCGCCGACGATGACATCTATTTATTTTTCAATTGGTCGATCCGGTCGGGGGGAGGAATCTCTTTCCCGACGGGAGCATTCCTCGAAAGCTCATTGATCTCGACGAATCGATGAAGATGTCCCTGGCGGATTAAATCCTCGATTTGGTTTTTGAGGTCGTTGCATTCCTCGGTGTCATGACCATAGTCTCGATGAAAGCGATAATACCTTCTTTTGTCATGGCCTCCGATCTTTGCCCTGATCGGGTTCGGGGTCCTGAGGAGTCCCTTGTCCCGGATTTGGAGAAAGACCTCGGTTCGGGTTGAATTGAGCGGGATCGAAAGGGGCCTAGGAGCTGGTAGTTCCGGCCTGTTTCTTCTTCTGGGTGTCCCGGAAGGTTGTCCCTGGGGTTTGTCACCTCGGGACTTCTTAGGATCTTCCTGCTTCCCTGCCACTAGAGTCTCGATGACTACATACTGGCTCGCTCGTTGTAACATCTCTGGCACCGTGGGCGGGGGCCGCCCCCTCTCGATCAACGACCAAAAGAATCGTGAGGGCCGAAGTCCCATAAGGAACGCTTGGATTGCCAGAGTAGGATGAGTGTCGGGCATCCTCCGGACCTCTGCTGAGAATCTACCGACGAATTGGGCAAGTGGCTCGTCGCTTCGTTGTGTGAGACTGAGTAGCGTGGCGACCGTCGGTCTCGGGCAGGAACTTGCTATGAAGTTGAGCTTGAATTCTTTGGCGAAGTGGTCAAAGGATGAAATGGAAGACAGCTTTAACCGACCGTACCACATCCGAGCCGGTCCACGAAGGGTCGTGGGAAAGGTGCGACACATCAGTGCGTCGGAGGTGTCACATGCTATGTCGGGTCAGTGCTTCCGTCGTAGAGCTCTAGGGTCGGTAGCCGAAAGTTGGAGGGGATATGTTTGTCCAGAATCTCGGGAGTAAATGGGGATCCATCTTTTGTGGTCTCCCTGACCTCCTCCTTGGATCTGACAAAGTCTCTTTGGATCTCGTCGAGCCTCTGATTAACTTGGCGAAGCTGTTCCCTCACCGAGTTGGTTGAATCCAAGGAAACGACATCCGGTTCTAGTGGAGTACACATGACATCCCGAGAACGATTCGTCGGTTGACTCACTGAGGCGTTCGGGTTCTCGATCATAGCTTTGATCGGGGGGTGGTGAGGTGCTCCACTACCAGGGTGTTCTCCTTAGGTCGGCCTTGATTGGGGTGCTTCCTATTGCAACGTCTGCTGAGGAACATCCGGACGCTGGTGCATCGGCGCCTACACCAGTTGAGGGATGTAGGGGACAATGGCTTGGATCATCCCAGTCAGCGTTCGGACTTGTTGGGCAAGACCAAGAAATGTCGCGGCAGTCACAACGAGAGGCCCGAGGCCCGGTGGGGGGGGGGGGGGGGGGGGGGGGGAAGAGGGGGGGGGGGGGGGGGGGGAGGAGGGGGGGGGGGGGAGTGAGTTCGGGATCTGGGGGAGTAAGTCCCGGGTTGTTGAACAACCTCCAATAATGATTCGGTGTAGGTAGCATCGTGCTCGCTTCTTCTGTCGGAAAGCGGAGAGCTTGATCGACCGGTTGCAAGGTTGATGGGAGGACATGGGTGGATCCGCCGAGATGTTCCAAGTTTGGGTTACTCGTTGGGCGTTCTTGCGACATCGGCCCTCCTTCTAGCGCCAATATGATAAGGGACATTTTGGTCAGCCGAACATTGGTGCGGCCCGTAGGCACGCGAGGAATTGTCCGCTTTGGGCATACCCGTACAATTTTGCCCTTTGTGAAGACTGAGAGCTCCAAAAGGCATACCCGCACGGGGTGTTCTCCTTGGGTCGGCCTTGATTGGGGTGCTTCCTATTGCAACGTCTGCTGAGGAACATCCGGACGCTAGTGCATCGTGCTCGTTTCTTATGTCGGAAAGCGGGGAGCTTGATCGGCCGGTTGCAAGGTTGATGGGAGGACATGGGTGGATCCATCGGGATGTTCCAAGTTTGGGTTACTCGTTGGGCGTTCTTGCGACATCGACCCTCCTTCTAGCGCCAATATGATAAGGGGCATTTTGGTTGACCGAACATTGGTGCGGCTCGTAGGCGCGTGAGGATTTGTCCGCTTTGGGCATACCCGCACGGTTTTGCCCTTTGTGAAGACTGAGAGCTCCAAAAGGCACCTCTAAGAGTAAGGGAGGCTGGTGGACTTATGAGCCCTTAGCTCCCCTACTTCTCAACTAATGTGGGACTAAAGATGGCCTTATCATTACTCTCTCCACAAAGGGAGGGAAGGGCTCATGTCCGAGGTGCTTGGCTCGGGAGTACTGGTCGACCGACGTGCACGGCTCGGGGCCCTCCTTCTAGCGCCAAAAATGTTATAGAACTTTCAGGAGTCGAGCTGAGGTGTCAGCCCGGCCTGTTCTCGTCCGAGTACGCAAGTTCGCCAACGTCAGTAGGAATCAGGACCTTTGGTGTGGGTTGGAGCCTCCTCGGTGATCTGTGTTTTGAGCGTTGGTCGATTTGTCCCTTGGGTCATCTCGTGGCTGATGATCCTGCACACAGGCCTCTTCCGGAATGGGAGGGGTAACCCGATGAGGCCCCTCCGATGCCCAAGTCAGGGGAGAATCAAGAATTGCCCTCCGAGAGGGTGAGGTTAAGAGTTCTAGAGAGAGAGTTTTTTCCAACCTCTTTTACTTGTTGCCGAAACGGGTGTTTTATACCTGTGGGAGGGGAGCTTGTTCGTACACCCGACCTTACCCTTGTCGTCCCTCGGGGTATGGCCGAGTCGTACAGTGGACGTGCGGTTGCAGTAGTATGGGGCGAGGGCGTGGCGTGCCATACAACATTAATGGCACGTGGAGGAGCTGGGCAATGTTGTACCCGGTCACCTCCACCTCGGATGCTCGATCAACTACCGACCTGGTCGCTCGGGCTGACGTGGCTTCCTCCCAGGTGTTATCATGGTTGACCATTTGGCGCGGGCTTGGATGAGTCGGGTCGGCCCATTGGGTACCCTATCAATAGGATATATTTTGACCTATCAAACATGGATCTTTATGTCAGTCTCGATGGAAGTCGAGGAGACACATTCGATTTGGTTCGGACCCAGGTCTCGGGAAGGAGTGTTACCCTAGTCCACCGCTCGAGGACCTCAAGTCGACATCAACAGATAGATCGACGGCTCGTTTCTCGCCCAAGGAGCACAACAGCATACAACTTTGAACCAATGCCCGCACACATTAAATAACTTCATACAAACTCTTCTTCCCCCAAGTAGTATAAAAGGCACATAGGAAATATTTGAACCCATGCAACCTACACTCCAATACTTTACTTCTTATTGCTAACTTGATTGTCAAAGGGACCGAGTCAAGGCGCCCTCATTACTCGACTGAGGCCTTGGTGTAGGTGGTGTAGGCGTTGACGATCGGAGAGCTAGTTGAGGAGTGGAAGGATGCTCTCACAAAAAGGGAAGCTTCGCTCATGGATGCCAACCAAACAAAGTCCTCCGATCGAGGATAAGCAACTCCCTCCGGAACATCGTAACAAATTCCGAGCGATTGTAGCTCCACCAAGGATTAAAAGTCGACTCCAGCATGAGGCAATTACCTAGGTCCCTGATCTACCAGTCGACATCCCAAGGAGCCAGCACATTCGTCGAGTGCCAATGAAGAATCCCCAAGTGTCCATGTGTACATGAGCAAAACCAAGCCGATGCAACATCTCAACCTCGGTACATAAAATGTACAATATTCTTTTGGCGCTAGAAGGAGGGTCTGCATTGCTTGAGCGCCCAACATCATATGTGAACCCGGAAGAACACCCCGGCTAAGTCGCCTGTAGGCATATTCCTAATCTGGGTTCGAGGAACCTAACCCTCATCCTCTTCCCCGCGAGTAAGAATGTCGACCAGAAGGCTTTAGGTCATCCTCCACCACCCTCAAGAGGCTCTACTCGGGCTAAATGCAACTATCTCAAGGCCAGTGGGGCAACCATCTTAACCAGGCAAACTAAGTAGGGTCAGGTAGCTCACCGACCCCCAATAGTATCTCAAATATTACTCGGGTGTGAACCTAATTGATCTCAAGAGCTTTCAGCCCTTGACTATTAGCATCGCTCGGGCGTGATCCCGATCGATCTCAAGAGTTTTCAACCCCTTTACAGGGCTTTCAACCCTGACTACTAGGATCGCTTGGGCGTAATCTTGATCGATCTCAAAGGCTATCAGCCCCTTCACAGGGCTTTCAACCCATCATTACTAACATTGCTCGGGCATGATCCCGACCAGTCTCAAGGGCTATCAGTCCCTAATTACTAATATCGCTCGGGCATGATCTCAACCGATCTCAAGGGCTTTCTGCCCCTGATTACTAATATCACTCGAGTATGATCCTGATGAATCTCAAGGGCTTTCAGCCTCTCACGACTAGTATCGCTCGGGTGCAATCCTTATCGATCTCAAGGGCTTTCAGTCTCTGATTACTAACATCGCTTGGGTATGATCCCGATCGATCTCAAAGGCTTTTAGCCCTTGATTACCAATATCGCTCGGGCGTCATCCTGATCGATCTCAAGGGTTTTCAACCCCTTGATAGGGCTTTCAACCCTTGATTACCAACATCGCTCGGGCCTGACCCCAACTGATCTCAAGGGCTTTCAGCCCCTGACTACTAGCATCGTTCAGACATGATTCTGATCGATCTTAATGACTTTTAGCCCCGGATTACTAACATCACTCGGGCATGATCCCGATCGATCTCAAGGGCTTTCAGCCCCTTCACAGGGCTCTTAGTCATGAACAGATTCTCAAGGGCTTCGGAGTTCTAAAAGGGCTTTTAGTCCCAAACACAGGGCTCTTAGTCCCGAACATGCTTTCAAGAGCTTCCGAGCTTCCAAAGAGCTTTCAGTCCAGAAATAGACTCAAAGGGATTTTAGTCTCAAACATAGGGCTCTCAGTCCTGAACAGATTCTTGAAGGCTTTCGAGCTCTCAAAGGGCTTTCAGTCACATGGCTCTCAGTCTTGAACAAATTTTCAATTGCTTCCGAGCTCCCACAGGGCTCTTAGTCCTGAATAGATTCTCAAAAGCTTCCGAGCTCTCAAAGAGCTTTTATTCCCAAACACAGGGCTCTTAGTCCCAAACAAACTTTCAAAAGCTTCCGAGCTCCCAAAGAGCTTTTAGTCCGGGAATAGACTTAAAGGGCTTTTAGTCTCAAATATAAGGCTCTCAGTCCTGAATATATTCTCAAGGGCTTTCGAGCTCTCAAAGGGTTTTCAGTCATATAGCTCTTAGTCTTGAACAAATTTTCAAGAGCTTCCGAGCTCCCACAGGGCTCTTTGTCCCGAACAGATTCTCAAGGGCTTTCGAGCTCTCAAAGGGCTTTCAGTCCCTAACACAGGGCTCTCAATCCCAGCCAAGTTTTTTAAAGCTTCCGAGCTCCCAAAGGGCTCTCAATCCCAAACAAGTTTTCAAGAGCTTCCAAGCTCATGAAGGGCTCTCAGTTCCAAATAAGTTTTCAAGAGCTTTCGAGCTGCCAAAGGGATTTCAGTCCAAAACAACTCCCAAATGGCTCTTAGTACCAATATAGGAACAAATGGATTTGGGAACAGTTTCCACAAGGTTTCCTACCCCAATCGACTTCCAGCCTTGAACGACTCCCAAGGGAACTTCGATTTCGAACAGCCTCCAAATGGCTATCTACACACATCAAACCATCAAAGATTTTCGTTTCCAAACATGACCTTCGACTCAGCCTCTGGGCCAGTCCATACTGACTTCAGTCTCGGCCAGTCTATGTTGACTTTGGTCTCGGTCAGTCCATGTCAACTCTGATCTCGGCCCAAAAAACCAGAACTCCCGGAACAAAGCCAACGATCAAGCAAACTTATAATCACAGGTCGCACCCCCCCGCTTCTCTCAAAGTGTGACCCTCTTTCGCGGGGGGAGAGAGAGAGAATGATATGATATATTTTAGTCCATCAAACGTGAACCTCTATATCAGCCTTGACGGAAGCCAAGGAGACACATTTGACTTGGCTCGGGCCCAGGTCTTGGGAAGGAGCATTCTCCCGGTCCACCGCTCGAGGACCTCAAGTTAACATCAGCAGACAGATTGATGGCTCGCACCTCGCTCGAGGAGCATGGCAGCGTACGACTCTGAACCAGTGCCACACACATTAAGCAACATTTACGAACTCTTCTTCCCTAGGTAGTATAAAAGGCACTCAAGGCCACTGAGGTGACCCTCTCAACCAGGGCAAACCAAGTAGGGTCGGGTAGCTCACTGACCCCCAGTAGTGTCTCAAATATCGCTCAGGTATGAACCTAATCGATCTCAAGCGCTTTCAGCCCCTTCATAGGACTTTCGGTTCTTGACTACTAGCATTGCCCGGGTGTGATCCCGACTGATCTGAAGGGCTTCAGCCTCTTCACAGGACTTTCGGCCCTTGACTACTAGCATCGCTCGGGCGTGATCCTAACTGATCTTAAGGGCTTTCAACCCCTGACTACTAGCATCGCTCGGGCATAATCTCGATCGATCTCAAGAGTTATCAGCCACTTCACAGGTCTTTCAACCCCTAATTACTAATATCGCTCAGACGTGATCTCGATCGATCTCAAGGGCTATCATCCCCTGATTACTAACATTGCTCGGGCATTATCTCAACCGATCTTAATGGTTTTCAGCCCCTGATTACCAACATCGCTCGAGCATGATCCCGGTCGATCTAAAGGGCTTTCATCCCCTGATTACCAACATCGTTCTACTATGATCCCGACTGATCTTAAGGGCTTTCAGCCCCTAACTACTAGCATCGCTCTAGCGTGATCCCAACTGATCTCAAGGGTTTTCAACCCCTTCAAGGGCTTTTAACCCCTGATTACTGATATTGCTCGCGCAGGATCCCCACCAATCTCAAGGGCTTTCAGCCCCTTCACATGGCTCTCAGTCCCGAACAAACTTTTAAGAGCTTTCGAGCTCCCATAGGGCTTTCAGTCCCGAAATAGACTTAAAGGGCTTTCAATCTCGAACATATGGCTCTAAGTTTCGAACATATTCTCAAAGTCTTTCGAGCTCTCAAAGGATTTTCAGTCCCAAACACATGGGGCTTAGTCCCTAACAAATTTTCAAGAGCTTCCGAGCTCCCACATGGCTCTCAATCCTATACAGATTCTCAAGGGCTTCCAAACTCTCAAAGGGCTTTCAGTCCCAAACACAGTACTCTCAGTCCTGAACAAATGAGCATCTGAACTCCCACAGGGCTCTGAGTCCCCGCCAAGTTTTATAAAGCTTTTGAGCTCCCAAAGGGCTCTCAGTCTTGAACATGTTTTCAAGAGCTTCGGAGCTCACAAAGGACTCTCAGTCTTAAACAAGTTTCAAGATCTTCCGAGCTCCCAAAGGGCTCTGAGTCCCGAATAAGTTTTCAAGAGCTTCCGAGCTCCCAAAGGGCTCTCAGTCCTAATACAAGAACAAAGGGCTTCTGATCCCTCCATCAGTTCTCAATCCTGAATGGTTTTCGCAGGACTTCCTATCCCAATCGGCTTCCAACCTCGAACGACTCCCAAGGAAACTCTTATCCCGAATAGCCTCCAAAGGGCTATCTACATACATCAAACCAACAAAGGTTCTCATTTCCAAACACAGCCTCCGACTCGGCCTCTGGGCCAGTCCATATCGACTTCAGTCTCAGCCAGTCTATATGAATTCGGTCTCGACCAGTCCATACCGACTTTGGTCTCGACCCAAAAAATCAGAACTCCTAGAACAAAGCCAATGATCAAGCAAACTTACAATCACAGGTCGCACCCCCTCGCTTCTCTCAAAGCACGACCCTCTTTCGGAGAGAGAGAGAGAATGATAGGGCATATTTTGGCCCATCAAACATGGACCTCCATGTCAGCCTCGGTGAAAGCTGAGTAGATACATCCGACTTGGCTTAGACTCAGGTCTCGGGAAGGAGCGCTACCCCGATCCACCACTCGAGGACCTCAAGTCAACATCAACAGACAGATCGATGGCTCGCTCCTCGCCCAAGGAGCACGGTAGCGTATGGCTCTGAACCAGCGCCCGCGCATATTAAACAACCTCGTACGAACACGTGCAACTTACACTCCAATACTTAACTTCTCGTCGCTAACTTAATCATCAGAAGGGACAAGTCGAGGCACCCCCATCGCCCAACTGAGGCCTTAGTGTAGGCGTTGACGACCAGAGAGCCAACCGAGGAGTGGAAGGATGCACTCGCAAAAAGGGAAGCTTCACCCACGGAGGCCAACCAAATAAGATTCTCCGATCGAGGATAAGCAACTCCCTTTGAAACATCGCAACACTTCTAGTGGCTATAACTCCACCAAGGACTAAAAGTTGACTGCAGCATGAGGCAATCGTCTGGGTCCCTGATCTACTAGCCGACGTCCCAAGGAGCCAGCACATCCCTCAGGCGCCAACGAAGAATCTCCGGACGTCCATGTGTACACGAGCATAATCAAACCAAGACAACACCTCAATCTTAATACGTAAAATGTACAACAAATACCTTTTGCTATACAAAGTATTTATATATCGATATAGTTCAATATGTATCATAAGGATGGTCGATCAATGCACTGATTCGTAGTGATACGGCTAACCATAGTTTTACCCTAACAAAATAAAATTTTTCCCTTATCAGGCATTAGAAACGTCATATGCCTTAAATAATTCCAGCTCTTTTTTCTCTGACACAGTCATCCTAGTCCTGCTTGATATGCTGGTGGTCCGGCACCCGGAAACCTGATGTATGTATTCCTGGATTTCATAGTCAAGTGTGATTTCCATGACTTAATTCAACTTCAATCTTACAAGTCATCTGAATCAAACAAGGTGAAAACATCCCAATGATTAAATTACAGAGCAAAAGCATCATAAAGACTGCATGCACATCTTTGATATCGAGTTTGTTCTTAACACACTGCAAGAATGGTCCAAAAGGCAATGTTCAACCTGGAAGAGTAAAACTTGTATTGTTCAAGTAGCAGAGTCACCAATTCAGTCACGATAGCTTCTGTACATGTGTGTTCTCCTTTTTTTATGTTCTCCTGCGACTCCTGGAATAGTCTTTTCTTATTCCCCATAGCTGTTCTACAACTTGTCTCATGGCTGGCCGGTCTCTACGTGTAGGCGCAGCACACTGAAAAGCCAAAGCAAATATCTTCTTTGGTACCTCATCTTCTACCACTTCCCGCAGCCGAGGATCCAGTATTTCTCTCTCATTGCCTTCGTTATATTTGCTGAAAGCCTGCATCATGAGACATTCACACATTTAATTCATATTGTAATCACATCTTCAATTCCCACTGCCTTCACAAAAACAAGAACACTAAAGATATCGTTATGATCATAGATCTGTTATGAAACCACCAAAATATGAATAAGCTTACCCATCTTACGGTAATCCTTTCATCAAAGTTTCTCTTTACTTCCACAGGACGACGTGCTGAAAAAATTTCCAGTAGCAAGATACCAAAGGAGTAAACATCGCTCTTTGGTGTGAGATGATACGTCTTGAGGTATTCTGGGTCGACATACCCAGCTGTTCCTTTGACTCTGGTCTCAATGTGAGTCTGGTCTGCTTCTGTGGGGCCTGTTCTAGCAAAGCCAAAGTCTGCTACCTTTGCTCTAAAGCCTTCGGTCAGCAGAATGTTTGATGACTTCACATCCCGATGGATGATACTCTTCTCTGGCAGAACACAACAGAAAACACATCATTAGAGTTCTAGTGATAAAGGGCAACAAAGATCTAGTAACAATGTTAAGAGTGATCTATATTCTGGGAGAGGCTATCTTTAAATTAACTTTCACAAGAAAAATCAAACTACACTATTGAGCTAGGAAACATCACTAGGCAACCCAAGAGGCACAATATCTTTTTTGCAATTTCTGGCTTAGTTTTCTTTGGCCTTCTAGTATCTGTTTCAGAAGATCTAACTTGAACTAGTTCACATGCATCTGCTGGTCAATTCGAAACATGTACAAACGATCTTTACATGATGTTTACTCATTTTAGCCACAACTGATGCATCATTTGTAGGAAAGGCAATGATGGTTTTCTTGCATTTGGCATAGCAGGCCTCCCATAATATGATAACTTCTGACCAAGTATAACCATTATTCTTATTCTATCAGAAATACTGTTATAGTACAATGAGATTAATTTTGACTTTCTGCTTTTGTTAGTGTGAAAATTAAACTAGATTTCTTGAACATATGTACTCGAGAGAGACTGTTACCTGTTTGGATTCTGTCTTCCGATTAGGAAGTTCATGCCTACATCTATTTGGAAATCCCTAAAGAAGATATGTATATGGACATAAAACAAGCTACAAATTTATGTAGAATGATGGATATTGAGGAACAAATGTTCTTTTCATGATAAGTGACCTTATATATGACTAGTGTCTGGAATAATTATATTCCCTTGACTTGCATATGTATAATATAACAATACCAGACACAGATTGACTCACTTCCTTTGCCAGTTAGTAGGGCCCTTAAGGATTGGCAGGTTCAAATCCATTGCCTCCTAAACTTCCAAACAAAATTTAAACAGCTAAAACTTGCCAATCTAATGAAACCAGAAATTTCATCATGTCTGTCGTTACATATTGACACATTTTTATATTTCATCAGTTCTGTTGCGATGCCAGAAACCCACAACACATTTCCACCGATCAACATGTCCTTAAGTCATATAGAGATCATGTGTACGACATGCATACTGTTGGCATTTAACATTGTACAAGTGTTCTATTGTTGTGAAGTATTTGAACATGTTCCATAGTACTGACAAACAACAGGTGGTATACAATATTGGGCACCAACATGACACAAAGGCAAAATTTTATTAATATCCGTGATTCACATACTAGGCAATATTTAGGCATCTGAAGGTGCATAGCCACAAGCATTCTTATAGATAACAATACATGTGACTTTTTGCAGTCTAAGAATGGATGCAAGACAAAAATGCCTTTCTGTAAATTTATTAGGGATGTAACAATGAATAAGATGAAAAGAAGCCTTAAGGGGAATCTAATGGTCAAGTTAGCAATCAATCTTCTTTGGTAAAACTAAGAGAGAAAAACAGAAGGCATATCTCACGAATGGCAAGCAAAAATCTAACAGGAAGATATGTATATGAGAGAGTAGGTCTCACCTGCATATAGATGAAGATAAGTCAACCCATGAGCAACATCAATGGCTATTTCCAGCCGCTGACTGAAATCCAAAATCTTGCCATATTTATCTGGCAAATCAATTCAAATATGAGGCAACTTTAGGATAATCTATGTATTGTTTACTGACTATTAATATGCATCTTACCATCCAAATGGTCTCTTAAAGTACCATTAGGAACATACTCAGTAATGATAATCCGTTCATTTCCATTATGAGTGTAACCGAGTAACCTGACCAAATTTCTGTGTTCGATTTTGGTGAGGAGTTCAACTTCACTTCTAAACTCGGCTTGTAAAGCAGCAATATGTTCCTGTCAAAAATACCAAGCGTATAGAGCATAGCCATGTCCCTTGAGAAATTCTAAATTAAGGTAATCTCAAACAGCAGCTCATATAACAACATTTACTACATGTTAACTTGCATTAACATGTGTTTTACAGTACAACTTTGAATTAGTTGTTGCATAGACAAGGTATTGTCAATATAAGGGAAATTTTAGCAACCAATAGTAGGAAACATATCTGACTCTGAACATTATAAAGAATATTGAATACTTAAAATAATAATTACACATAGAAACACAAATAGAAAATAAAATTTATAAGATGATAATAGTCTTTTGCCATTGTAACAAAAGACAGACGAATTTATAATGCATCAACCAAAAGAAACATCTGCGTTTATAAGCAAATTATAGAAGGTAAGTACATATTTAGCATAAATGCATGATGGTGGTAAGAGTATTTTTTTAGTAGATGCTGCTGCACCCAGAAACAGTTACAAGATCATTTCGTCACATAATGTTTAGATATATGATATTAGCAAAACGGTTACATTCTATACATCATCTGATAGATGAGAGCTACTCCAGACTGGTTGCAAGAATGGACCTGATAATATGTTAAGAAAAGCTACTCCAAATCTAACCATATAAGTGTCACATGATACGGTTAAGTGTACTGTTATAAATGTGACTAACATTCATACAAGAACAAGCATATACAAGTTCTTCAGTTGGATTAAAATTTAAGATTACCTTCTTTGCTCGCTTAATAGCAATAACCTGCCTGTCAGGCAACTCAGCCTTATAGACAGTTCCAAAACCACCTTCGCCTATAACTTGAGAAGGTGAGAAATTACGAGTAAGTTTGACAATCTCACTGAGGCTGAGATGTGATGGCTCAACTTTACTTGGTTGTGGAGACAATGAAAACCGAGATGGACTTGGGGGTACTCTCAGTGGAGTTCCTGGTATCCTTTCTGAATTTGATTTTAATGTAAAAGAATCCACTGCAACAGAAAAGATAATTCTTTGGCTTATTTTATTAATGAACACATTTATCTCTGTGCAACTTTTATTAACGAAAAAGACTGGCTTATTTTTCTTACATGATCCTGAATCTCCACCAAGAACAGGATCTTCACTAATGTCCTTGCGTTTTGAACGAAAACAAGGACAGAGTAAACTGCAGAAGAAAAACAAAGCTCCTGAAATGGATAGCATAACATTATCAGGTGCTGCACTTAAAGTATATTGTTGCTCCTCCTTTCGCTTTAGCTCATCAACAGTGACAGCATCTGATGATGGTTGCAGAAATTCTCTCCCATCTAATCTTAGCAGGTCCACTACAAATCCAAATGAAGATAAGCCAACACAGATGACCAAAATTATGTTGAATTGTTAAACTCTGTATTAACCAGGAAAGGTCTAATTTCATAAACCAAGCTCATGACAAGTGTTTAGAAGAGGCTAATGTACTGAAATTATAGTTTCAGCATGAAGTAGAAAATGCACGTAATATTAAAAAAAAAAAAAAAAACTCAACCAGCGGAATAATAAAAAAAATGAAATTTATTGGTAACAAGGATCACCAAATTATTCAGTTTTTCTTTTTCAGATTAAGAAAGACCCATATAAAATGCCTCCTCTAAATATACTTCCAACCTTCATGGATTTTATTAATATTCTTTTATGTTAAAGCATGCAATTTCTTCAGTAAATACTATTATGTAATCCTGACTACAACAAGGCACCAATGAAGTACTACAAATAAAATTCCTTCATCGATATGGTCAAATAAGATTCCTCTGTCCAGTACCCAATTTCCATGACTACCTGCCATCAAATAGTCATATATGATTTAAGTTGTGTGGTTTTCTCATTCCACAGATGCAGTGGTTTCACTGTGTAAAGTACTCTCCTTAAAGTGAGACACACTCACTACATGCAAATATTTATGACACTATTTGGAGTGTGAAACATATAAATCTCCAGATCTAACTATCAGCTTGAAAAGGCCAGACTATGGCAACTAGTTGTGTCTTGTGAAGATGTAAAGCGACATAGTCAACCCTCTAAGATGGATTACCTAGGATTGATGTTGTTTGCTAGTGCTGGATTATTACCTTCATCTTTTATATGAAAATCACTGAAAAAAATCTCCAAGATGGTGGTTTTTATAGGATCTCCACTGGGTCTCTTACCAAAGTTACTATGAGCAACTGTGTTAAACTGTCCACCCAATGTAAAAATTTAGACTTGAGCATCTCAAATAACTGATGAAGCATCTCTATCTCCTATGAATAAGTCTAGAAAATGATGGGTATCTCCTTACAGTAAATAACTCAAGAGTTATAGATACTAGTGCACATCTCTTGCTAGTCTATTGTCCCTGAGGTTCATTGTAAGAACCAGCTTTATTCTTCTTTTATTCTTTAGTATTTGGCAGTGCTCTAATGATATATATAGTATTTAGAAACATGTTCTAAGTTTCTTACAGTGGTTTCACCTCATGATCTCCAGTATACTTTTTGTGCTCTTTGTTGTCTATTCATGGCTCGGATCCAATACCTTCCAAGCTTGATAATTAGCCATCAGAGAAGGGATATATACTGTGCTTATCTGATTTGTTGTCAGGCCTGTTAAATGATAATAGCTGTTGCTCCTCTCTTTATCAGATTAATTAGATTTAAAGTGTGTATTATTAGAACTAGCTATAGTTAGGTGCACCAACATATGGAAGGTCGCTGTATTGCTTGTCAAGTTACTCATTGCCTTTGAGAGATCTTACTTTGATTTGGAACCGTTAAAGGTGGCTCTCTAATCTAAAATCTACACACTTCAATATCATCATGAGTGATGCTAATGTCATATGTTTCTGATTTGATCAGATCCATCAGTCTTGGATGAAGGGAAAACTAGTGGACTTTGTCCCAACTTTTGCTTAGGTGCATAAAGGTGCTACTCTAATCCCGACCTAGAGAAAGGAGAGGGAGGTTGCATTAAGAACATAAATTCAGCAATAAACTTTGTTAGAAAAATCATGAACAACAAACAGCACCCAACTTCATCATCACAAGCTGCAATAAGTTTATTCAACTTTTATTTTCAATATTAAACTTTTCAAGTATTATTGCAGGGATTTCTGTGACAATATTAGCAAGCTAATTAATATCTCATTCACGACTACTATCAAATCCAACTTTTGTGAATGGATGGGATATCTTAAAGTTATCAAGATGATTGATTTAGCAATAATGTTATGTGATGAATTTGTTAAAACTCTACAACAATTATAGCATAGAAGAGGAAAACCTTACCTATAGAATATGTAGGTCACTTATTTGCATCCCCTCACTAATTTGCATTTCCCTAATAGACCATCTATTACACAATTTTGTAAGGTCCTATTGGCATTCAGCAGTCCTCTAGCCATATTTCCCTATCTTGGCAATCACTAGATGAATTTATCTATTAACTAGGTTCCTAGATTGTCCTCTTAGTTTTCAACTTCAGCATGCATCTATCACTAGATATTAGATAAAACATGCTACAATACTCTAACCCAAGCTAGGTTTCTATAAATGGAAGTTGTAAGATGGAGTCCACTCTAATGACGAACAGCCAATAATATGAAAGGTGTCTTAGATTAGGACAGCAGAAGAGTACGAAGAATTTTCATTATCTCACATGCATCCAGAAATCCTTCTTCCTTATAAAAAGTCTAATAATCAAATTGCACCTTCTATCATAAATACTTGATTTTCATAAGTCGTTCTCAGTATTTAACTCCATGAATAAATTATTATAAGTAACTTTTTTTTATACTTGAAATTCAATTTTATTAAATTATAAACAACTAATTATTCCCCGAGAAGAGACTAGCAAAACCTAATGTAAAAGGTTCCCAACAGAATTAAAAACCTAGAAGACAAATTCTCTAGGCAGCACAGATTTCATGAAGAAACTATTTTCGATTCTACCTTATTCTACACAATCTCAATGCATAAGCACCAGAAAAGGGGAAGAATTACCCGAGGAACACGCATCACTCTCCTCGAGGACAAAGACTGGCAAGTCCAGGCCGCAGTAGTCCTTGCCGAGCCTTGCCCATTCCTTCGCATGAGACTTACAAACCGAACACCCGCTAGCGAAGTACGATACCAACTCTTGACACAAAGAAACAGAATCCTCCACCTTCTTCCGACCTACAAAGAACTCATACCCATCCGGCGACCACGAATACCAAATCCCAGCAGATCCGCACTCCTTGTGGACGCTCAAAGCCGACCCGGCGACGGAGCTGAGATGCAACTGTGCCAAGACCGACAAACCCAGCAGGAAGCCAGACATCAGCGAGGCATACGCACCATCATCCATCGAGAAAACCTAGTCTTCATCCGAGGCCGGATGCAACACCTCGATCGCCCAATCTCCGCAAGACATACATGAATTGAGGTTGAATTGAGGTGAGATTGAGAGATCCGCGATGTCCTCCGAGCTGCGAAACGAGGACGCGATCGATCGATCGATCGAGAGACAGACAAGAGAGAGAGAGAGACTTGACCTGGGCGAGTCGTATATTAGTAATCGGGCGGTGTTTTGTGACGGCGATTGGGCCATTTGAGCGATCGAGGGACACTACCTGATCGCCGACAGAAGAAACGCGTCCCCATGTTCTCACTTCTGTGTTATAGGAGGAAACAGTGGGACCCGTAGTTAGCATCCAATCATAGCGAAGGGTACTTCTACACGTGATTTTGTTTCCGGAAGCCAAAACCCAGGCCGGCGAGACCGAAGCTCGACGGGTCCACGTAATGGTGGGCCCAGTGAAAAATATACAGATGGCAGGTTACGGTTGGTTCAAAAAGTCGCCCCGGTGTTTGATTCGATGCAGCTGGAGAAAGGAGGCAAGAGGGCGGCGACGACTTGGGCACGTGACCTCGCGGTGGATTTACGCCAACAGAAGTCATTTTCGTACCTCGTGTCCCCGACCAGTCTCTAGTTACTTTCTTCTTATTGGTTGTACATGCGGGCCCCATGTGGAGCCCTTTCATGGAGTCAATAACACTACAGTAGGGTCATTAGTCAAGAAAAAAAAGAAAAAGGGGCCAAATATATGGGTGAGAAGCACGTGCAGTGCACATGTGGGGTCGGGCGTTGACTTTCCGGAGACTTCGAACACTAGAAAAGAATCTTGGCGTTTAGATAATTAAAGAACGTCATAAAAAATTAAATAATAATAATAATTAAAGAGAATCATATAATTAAAGTGAAACTTTCTTTTTCATATCTTTCATAGAATATATTTTTTTCTCCTATATTAGCTAATTTTCACGAATCTTGAAGCAACACAGGGATGCAGATGCCCATCGTCTACCTTCGGTATGTATACCCTCGTCGACACCTTTTGGTGCCGTCTCGAGCCGTGGCCTGCTTCAGCTCTGTCTCGCTCTCTCTCTCTCTCATTTTCCGCGTTCGCAGCACCATGTCTATGTCTGTCGAGTATGCCAATTTATTTCTCGGCTCTGCCTCTCACGCCTTTGCTTGTAGTCTCAGTGGCCACTTGCCTAACCCCTTTAATTGCTTCTGCGAGTGAACGGGAGGGGGGAATGAGGGCGAGAGAAATGTCGAACATGGAGGTTGTCCTCGGTAGAAAGCTATTCTCATCCCTCCTTGTGGCATTCATCCTCGCCCTCAGCATCCTCTGCCTCTACTACGGCACCTCGTTCGCCCCCGGCCTCCCCCGCCGCGGCGCGAGCGATGGGGACGACGCCGACGGTGGCTCCCGGATGTTCGCCGATGTGGAGCTCTTCCCCGGCGCTCCCTCTTCTCTATATGGAGAGTCAGCCAACCTCGTCGTCAAGTCGCTTCCTGTAAGCTCGCTTTCGTTCACCGGATTCCGGTCAAGTGTTTTGATGCTTTTTCTTCGATAAAGCTGGCTTCTTGATTGTGTTTAGTTGATAAAGTTGGTGTTTTGATGGTTCTTCTCTGGTGGTCACGAGCGGAAATATTATAGGTCTGCGACATGAGGTTATCCGAGTTGATTCCTTGCTTGGATCGGAGTCTCATCTACCAGCTGAAGCTGAGGGTGAATTTGACCTTGATGGAGCACTATGAGCGCCACTGCCCGCCAGCCGGCCGCCGATTCAATTGCCTCATTCCTCCTCCCGTTGGTTACAAGGTTAGTGTCCTTTACCCGGTGGTATCTACCGTTAGTTCTGGAATTAGATGGCAAGAATGCTCGTTTGCAGATCTATGATAGATGCCAAGATTGTACTGCAAATTCTTGGTAAATGTCAATAGGGATTGACGACCAATTCTTTGGTTTAGTTTCATTTTAACTTGTTTCTTCTTTGGATCTTATACAAAACCTGTACTGTTAGAATGGAAAGAAGTTAATGTGGTATTACAGGGAAACTTCCTTCTCTGTGTCACCTATTAAACGCAGAAATATATTAGTCACTGAACCAAGGTTTGCCGTCATACCATGGTGTACTGCTTGGTACGAGTGGTATGTACTGGTCTGACAGGAGGACTGGTACAGGCAGTATATATTGGTCCGTTGATATGCTCTGCCATACAATGTGTTACTACGTCGATACGAATCGGTACATGCTGTACCAATGGCCGATCGATATATTGGTATGGACCGATAAGGCGAACCATGCATTGAATCACTCACCGTGGATAATTATGTCACATAATGCCATGATTATTTTATAAATATGAGTCGGAAATATTCGGAAAGTAAAGATACGGTAATATGCATTTCATATTAAAAGAAATCCCTTGACTCGTACTGGTGAGAATTTTAGTCCTTGAGAAATTGAACAAAAAGCTGCCCAATTGGCCTACGTCACTGTGGCTGCTACGAACAGTTTTTCCACCCTTGAGATCGAACCATTCTTGATAGATATATTTTGTTAGGGTGATTTTTGTTCTTGCTGAGCAATTCATGTGTTACAGGTTCCAATAAGATGGCCTGCAAGCCGGGATCAGGTGTGGAAGGCAAACATTCCCCATACACATCTTGCCGAAGAGAAGTCTGACCAGAGGTGGATGGTTGTCAATGGTGACAAGATCAACTTCCCTGGTGGCGGAACACACTTTCATGCAGGAGCTGATAAGTACATCATCCACATTGCACAGGTATTAGATGACTTGCGATGGTGCAAAGTTTACTCCTTTTTTGTGCTAGGACTTCGTTTACCCTTTTGTAATTTGACTCTAAATACCAACCTTTTTCAATCTTTTGTTCCAAGCTAGATGCTCAAATTTCGGAGTGATAACCTTAGTGATGGTGGGAACATTCGGACTGTCCTGGATGTGGGCTGTGGTGTTGCTAGCTTTGGGGCATACCTTTTGAATCATAACATTATTGCAATGTCTCTTGCCCCTAATGATGTCCATGAGAACCAGATACAGTTTGCTCTTGAGAGGGGAATTCCATCCACTCTTGGCGTGTTGGGGACCAAAAGGCTGCCTTACCCTAGCCGTTCGTTTGAGCTAGCACACTGCTCACGGTGTAGGATCGATTGGCTTCAGAGAGATGGAATTCTATTGCTTGAATTGGACAGGGTGCTGAGGCCTGGAGGATACTTTGTTTACTCTTCTCCCGAGGCTTACGCCACTGACGAGAAGAATAGGAGGATATGGAATGCGATGAGTGATCTTGTTCGCAGGATGTGCTGGAAGGTAGCTTCAAAGAGAAATCAGACTGTGATTTGGGCTAAACCTTTGACTAATGGGTGTTACATGAGACGAAACCCTAGTACTCTGCCACCATTATGCAGTTCTGATGAGGACCCTGATGCTGCTTGGAATGTGCCTATGAAGGCATGCATTACACCTTACTCAAATAGTAAGTAAATTTTAGTATGTAGATTTACCTAATAAGTAATTTAATCACGTAAACATCACTTTTATCCAATAGGCATTGTCCAATTTGGTAACATCAATTTATTATTCTTCTTGTTTTAATAATAATACTTCTGTCACTGTACTATGTTAGCTTTTGGATTTTAATATGATTTAACAAGTAAATTGTTAGACATGGAAATGCGAAGGATGCACTAGAAAAAAAAAAGTCACTTAAAGTTCCACAACAATCTTGTTAGTTGGGAAATGTCTGCATGTTACCTTCAATATACATCAAATGGAGCTGTAGGCACAGTTAATCCCTCTGTCTGAGAAAGTCGCATTTATGACCATCAGTCTCAGCTTGCCATGTTCTAAGTAGTAGGGAAATTCATTATTTCTTTGTAATAATAGCTCCAAGGGACATAATTGGATGACAGATCATTTAAATGGATTATCAATTGCCATCCACCCGTAAGTACTCAGATCAATGATGTACCTGGGTTTGTTCTTGCTAATTTAGCCATTATGGCAACTAAAATTACTCGATGTTCATTTCAAAATTCATCAGCTCACTAGTGTTTGTTAACATGCTGGTATCCATGTAGATTGCACATTCGTTAGTTCACTCATTTTTTATCAACATGCTAATATCCAGCTGGAATGCTATCATAATTTAATAACAGTTTAAAAAATGCCTTCATTTTTTGTCTGCTATCGTAATTTAATAACAGTTTATAATCATGCCCTTAAATGTTGCTTTTTTTTTGTCTGAAAGCAGGAGTGAGCAGTGCTAAAGGCATGGAACTGGTTTCTTGGCCACAAAGGCTTGTAACACCATGTCCTCGGCTAGAAGAAGTTGGCATCAGTGATGAAAAGTACAACAAAGACACTGTAGGCTTCAACATCATTAAGTGACATTGTCATACCCACTCTTTTGAATTTGCTCATGAGCTATCATCTTTCACTTTCTGATACTTTAATCATAAAATGCAGGAAGTATGGAACTGGAGAGTGCTAGAATATTGGAAGCAGATGAAACCTGAGATACAACAAGATTCTTTTAGAAACATAATGGATATGACAGCAAACTTTGGTGGGTTTGCAGCATCTCTTGTGAACAAACATGTGTGGGTGATGAATGTTATTCCGGTCAGTGAGTCAAGCAAATTGAAGATCATCTACGATCGAGGTTTAATAGGAACTCTTCATGACTGGTTTGTATACAAATTTATTGTTTTACTATTTTGCTCTGGCAATGTCTTTACTATATACTTTTTCTTAGTCATAAATGTAGGAACGAGACTGCTGAACATGTTCAGAATATGCTGTTTATGATTTCATTGTTTAGCACATCAGTTGACCACATGTTTGTAATTATTTTATCCTCTGTTTTACAAACTTCTCATCGCAGGTTAGAAATCGGTGCAGCTTCCCTGATTTGGAAGTTTGGAATAGTAAGATGATGATGAGAGACTAATCAACTTGCAGGATTGAACAGTTGCACCAAATTTACAATAATTCAGACTTAAATCAATTAATTATTAGAATCATAATTTTTATGTTTGCAGAAGGTAAACTAATATGTTCTTGTGTGGTATAAGCTGACACAAATACAGATTCCTCATCTAAGCTTCTATCTGTTGACGTATATCTTATTTTGATTTATTTATAATAGGCAATTTTAGTAATAAGTTTTTTTTTTCCAGTTTGTAAGGTTCTCTTTTTATCGTTTATCTGCTAATTTTGCAACTGTCTTGACCAATATACACAGGCTATGTAAGACATAGGTCTTCTTGAATCCTTGTTGAAATACTATGCTACAATAGTCGTGGTTAATGTATTCCAGATCAGCTTTTTTGATGCATGGATAGCATCTTAAATCTCATGATCTCAAAGGACCTGTTCATATGAATTCTTGTTATTGCAGGTGCGAATCATTCTCTAGTTATCCACGTACCTATGATCTTCTTCATGCTTGGCTCTTAATATCCGAAGTAGAGAAGCAGGGATGTAGCGTGGAGGATTTGCTCATCGAGATGGACAGAATGCTGCGACCACTGGGTTTTGCAATCATCAGGGACAAAGTTCCCATGATCAACTACATCAAGAGGTTCTTGACAACCTTGAGATGGGATCATTGGATATCAGACGTGGAGCCAAAGGTGGATGCTCTTTCGATGGGTGAAGAAAGGGTTCTAATAATAAGGAAGAAGCTGTGGAAAGGAAGTCCTGAAAAACCCTAAAGAAAATGGTGACGGTGCATGATGCTCTTTTCTGTTCTTCTACTCCATTTGTTCAATTTTTGGATGGTGGAAGCAGAGAGCTAAAGTTATATACTTGCAACCTAAAGAGGGTTTATATGCAATGACGACATGCTCAAAATATATAGAAATGTTTGCGTTAAGACTGATTGATCTTCGATATGAGCTGTTAGTACCTGATATTGAACTAATTGATCCATCAATGTCGGTCGTGCAAACGTAAGTAGTGTTTTTAAGCTGTTGATATTACAGATTAGGCATGTGTTATCGAAAAAACAAAAGAAAATAGGCATCTCTTTTTGCTATATTTAGATGCATGTTTGTTTATGAAAGGAGGTTCAGAATGTCTCGTTTTATGTTTAGAAAGGAGCAGACATCATGGTATGAAATTGAATAATTACTTTCTGCTCTCTCCTTTCTTCTTTTAATTTTCCTCTCTCTCTCTCTATCTCTCCTTTTTCTGCTCTATCCACAGGCCTTTTTAGATATTTTCTTACCCCGAAATAAGAAAATGATCTTAGAGCAAATAACAAGGCATTTTTCACAATCAGGAAGAATTGGGTGTTCAAAGGCACCTTTCTACCATGTTTCAAGTTCAATCCTGATTCTAATCTGAACCATACCTCTTTGTGTTTGTTAAATACACACAAAGAAGGCCCTTGGCAGTTTCAATCCTGCTTAATGATGGCAGAAAAGTTTTTTTTTTGGGAACGCACTCGCCCTTTTGTACTCCTTTGTTAACCCAGACATTTTTTTATTTTTTTCACAGAAAAGAAAAAGAGACATGAACTACATATTTAACTGTTTGATCAAAGTTTAACCAATCTTTACCACTACCACATGTCTACCTTTTTTTTTTTTTGTCTCCAAGACAAGAGAGTTCAATGCCTAAATTTAGTTAAAAATCACAGCCTAAATGGACGAAGCAGCCCTGCTCAAGCTCTACGCATACATGGGAGTAAGCAGATTCTCCCATTTCTCTCCGAGACAACAGAGTTCAATGCCTAAATTTAGTTATAAATCACAGACGAAACAAAGACTATGCAAGAAAACAAAAAAAAAAGCAGATGCCAGATTGAACAAATAGGAAAATGGATGACTGCCGATACAAGAAGCAGTGGCCCTGTTCAAGCTCAAGCTCTACCCATACATGGAGTTAGCAGATTCTCCCATTTGTCAAAGTTAAGGAAGCTTTTTTCGGGAAGGCCGGCCAGTCCACATATGGTGGGTGATCACAACATCCTCTCAAGGATTTGGGGATTTGTCGACTTCAATCGGTGGCCCATGCAGCTATCAATGATCTCCTATCATAAGCTTCGCGAAATTGCCACCACGGGTGGTCATCACAAACACATCCGACTTCAAGCATACTAGGAAATCTAGGGCAGCCAAGCTTGTCACATGCTTCTTGAAATGGTCTATTTCTTCTTGAGTGCTTGTTGGTTCCTCTCCGTGCTAACCTGCAAGACAAACAGGTAAAGATTAAAGTTTGTCGGGAATTCTCGAATCGGCATCATATGCGCAGCGGAAACAATAATAAATCTCAAATTCTCGAAGTTGATCATTTTGTCATTCTGCAACGATTGGTATACAAATAACTCAAAAAAACTGCATAAATCAAGAAGATGTGTGTTACCTGAAGACATCATATTCCGACGAAGATGTCGAAGGAACACTCACGTGATCCTCTCTAGTGGTATCCACACGGTGACAATACCTCAGTAGCGAGATCAACCTCTCCACACTCTCAGCAAGGAGGAGGAGAACTCTCTGAGGAGAAACAGAAAACTAAACCCAATGTTCTAGCCTATGAAGACAGAGGTGTCCCTTATTTATAGAGATAAATAGCATATTCTTGATGTCATCCTTATGTTATTCACATTGGATATTTGTCCAAATGGGATATTCCTGATACCATTGAATGCTTATCCGAATGACATATTCTTGGTATATTCCTGATGTCATTCTTATCCAAATGAAATATTCTTAATGTCATTTTTATCTAGATGGCATATTCATGATGTCATTCACATCAGATCTCATCTTGATTGGATCTCATCCAATCTTATCAACATCAGGAGTCCCACGAATATCTCATATTCGCACATCTACCTGTCGCAACATCTACTATATGTGTGTGACCCTCTAGGCCCGATACTGAGCTGACCGTGAGTCATAGCCATCAGAACTCCTTCTGATCTAGTGAATTATTATGAGGGGCCCAATACCGAGCTGGCCGTGAGTTGTACCTATCAGAACATCTTCTGATCTAGTGAATTATTATGGGGATAATAATTCACTAGATCAGAAAGAGTTCTTATATGTACGACTCACGACCTATCAGGCCTAGAGGATCACACACATATAGTAGATGTTACGACAAGTAGAGGTGCGAATATGATATATTCGACGGGACTCCTGATGTTAATAAGATTGGATGAGATCCAATGTGAATAATATCATGAATATGTCATTTAAATAAGAATGGCATTAGGAATATTTCATGAATATTTCATCTGGATAAGAATGACATCATGAATATGCCAAGAATATGTCATTTGGATAAGCATCTAATGGTATCAGAAATATGACATTTGGATAAATATCCAACGTGAACAGCATCAGGATGGCATCAGGAATATACTATTTACCTCTATAAATAAGGGGCACCTCTGTGTTCATAGGCTAGAACATTGGGTTTAGCTTCCTGTTCTCCTCAAAGAGTTCTCCTCCTCCTTGCTGAGAGTGTGGAGAGGTTGATCTCACTACTGAGGTGCTGTCGCCGCGTCTACTATGTGGATACCGCTAGAGAGGATCACGCAAGTGTTCCTTCGACATCTCCGTCGGATCTAGAAGTTATCAAAGAGATACGATCTCCTCAAGTAACACACATCTTCTTTATTTATGCAGTTTTTCTAAGTTTTTCATATACCAATCGTCGCACAATAGCAAAATGATCAACTTCGGGAATCTAAGATTTATTATAGTTTCCGCATCGTATATAATGTCGATCCGACATTGTTAATGACACTATCGATCCCGACAGTGCGAGCTGCCCCTTTGCTGCTTTCGCATTGGGGCTATCTTTCTGGACAAGTGACTTTGCCGTAACTTTTGCGCGTGAGTCATTTTTCCGCAACCAGAAAAATAAGGTGCTTTCAGATCTAGAAATCGTGTCAAAACGCGGAAAAAAAACACGTAAAACATCTTTTACGCAAACGAATACATCGTATGCAGTTTACAAAGCCAATCATCGCACGATGATCCTGGCTCTGATACCACTGTCGGGAATTCTTGGATTGGCATCATATGCGTAGCGGAAACAGTAATAAATCCCAGATTCCCGAAGTTGATCGTTTTGCCATTGTGCAACGATTGGTATACGAAAAACTCAGAAAAACTGCATAAATGAAGAAGATGTGTGTTACCTAAAGAGATCGTATCTCTCTGATAACTTCTAGATCTGACGGAAATGTCGAAGGAACACTCGTGTGATCCTCTCTAGCGGTATCCACACAGTAGACGCGGCGACAACACTTCAATAGCGAGATCCACCTCTCCACACTCTCAGCAATGAGGAGGAAAACTCTCTGAGGAGAAACAGGAAGCTAAACCCAATGTTCTAGCCTATGAACACAAAGGTGCCCCATTTATAGAGGTAAATGATATATTCCTGATGTCATCCTGATACTATTCACATTGGATATTTATCCAAATGGCATATACTATTGGATACTTATCCAAATAGCATATTCTTAGCATATTCCTGATGTCATTCTTATCCAGATGAAATATTCATGAAATATTCATGATGTCATTCTTATCCAGATGGCATATTCATGATGCCATTCACATTAGATCTCATCTTGATTGGATCTCATCCAATCTTATCAAGATCAGGAGTCCCGCGAATATGGCCCGATACCGAGCTGGTCGTACTCATCAAAGTTCATCGGGATAGAAGCAAGATGCACAAACCCTTGGCAAGTTAATAGTACAAGACTTTTAGCTAATAATGTTGAAATAAGGAGGAAAAATGTCACAACCCAAGTCTAATTGACTAAATGATCTATAAATTTCATTTGATCCAAATCACTGACCAAAATACTTAAGTTGAGATTGATTGTACATTCATCAGACTCTAATAAGTCAATCTTAGTCTTGTTAACTTTTGATGTAGGACTAATCGAGGTGTTACAAAAAAGATGGAAAAGAGTTTTCCCACTGCCAAAATTTCTCAATGAAATATACTTTTTTTTTTGGTTTGTAGGAAATCAAAATTGAAGTCAACTTATGTTTCCTTTTGGCATTTTTGAAATAAAGTGCCAGCTAACAAATAAGATGAATTTTAGCTGAAGATGGTATCTTACTAGGAAAAGAAAATTTCTAAAAGGTAAAATGTAATAGTTTTCTTTTTTGCATCCAAAACCAAAATGCCTTTTTACTCCACCAATAGCAGCAAATATTTCATTGTTAGGTTTCTAGTTGAACCTATCAACTTGCCGATTATGTTTCTTTTCTGATGTGCTAACCGCAAAAGATGAGATCCATTTCACGAACAATGCATCACAGTAAGAAGTCAAAGGCAGCTTAATGTCCAAATAGTAGACATAGATTAATACAGATTAATGTAAAAATAGTAGATAGACGCCTGAGCCTGTTTATTTCTGTGGAACATTCATTATCATACCTAAAAATAGTAGATATACAGATCAACATTTCCTACTTCTCTTTCAACATCTGTGTCATTCTACCTTCAAATTGCCATTAGTAATAAAGTAGTGACCACAGCTTAGTTAATAATACCTATGATTCTAATACAATTTCTTCACTTCACACTGGTCCCATCTATGGTCGATTTCTCAGCCCTATAAGTAGAATTGGTGGACATAAGCTGGAGTTGATCAAATTCGGTCAGACCATAAAACAAAAACCATGTGTTTTAGGAATCTAACCTAACATGAAAGTGTGATTAGGTAGACCTTTCTCCAAAACAATTGAATACACAACTTCTATAACATTTCGATATTCAATATTATTATAGATGAAATTTCACTGAAGATCAAGCAACCATATTTTGCCAAGTTCTGTTGTTGAATTGAGGTGCTACATTATCAGAATCAAGAAGCTATTGTCTAAATACATTTCAGCAGAAAATTTTTTAGATCAAGCAATCCTTGGAGTTTGCGAAATTGGACATTGTTATGGAGTCAAGCATGTAATATATATACAGTAAATTGCTTCCCAACAGTAAAACAGGAGAAAAAATAACTGATGCAACCTACTGTCTTGCCTAATGTTCAACATGTGAGCATCTCTTTCTTCCTTAACTTTAATTTGTATCAACATGTGGGGCTGAAAGATATTGGAAATGGCAAATATCTCAATGATCATCCCTTCCATGATCTCCAGTAACCAAAATGCTAAACAATGGAAACTGAATTCCAAAGCTAAAGGTAATGGCGCGCAACTTGCCATTGTCAGACCAAAGATCACTTCTTTATCATCGAAAAGGATCGAAAACACACCCAATTCAAGATCATCAGGCAACTCCAGGATCCTCGATTCAAGAACTACAAGACATATCAAGAAAGGCAGAGAAGGTACTCACCAGGCTTCTCCAAGGGAGAGAAGGCCAGCCAGACAGCAGAGATTCTCGACTCGAGAGCTACAAGGCGTATCAAGAAAGGTAGAGGAGGTTCTCACCAGGTGACTCCAAAGATCCTCGACTCAAGAACCACAAGACGTATCAATAAAGATAGAGGAGGAGCTCACCAGGCGAATCCAAATCGAGGGGAGGGAGATGAGGCCAGCCAGCAAAGGAAAGGCGACTTCAAAGATCCTCGATTCAACAACCACAAGACATATCACGAAAGGTAGAGAAAGCGCTCGCCAGGCGACTCTAAACGGAGAGTAGACCAGCCAGCACAAGAAAGACGAAGAAGGCAACGAGACCCCTCGGGTCCTCGAGGCCAAGAAGGAGGAGGGCGGAGGCGGAGGAGGCGGCGGAGGCCCTGTTTCCAATAGAGCCCCCAACAGGCACAGGTTCGCCATCTTGCTCGAGACTCCGCAACTCTGCCTCTCTCGTGTGTAACTCTATCCACACTTCAATCCACGTTATCTGGCCCGTGGCTCCAAAATGGGCTCCACGTAGTTGTCCAATCATCGCAAGGGTATCTAACCAAACTAATACACCCAATCGCGATGGAGTTCTGTCATTTGTAATGAAGCGAACCACCGAAGTGGACCCACTAGTGGCTCCACGATGGGCTCCACTTGGTGAACCAATCATCACAAGGGTAGGGCGTAATGTGGCCTGTGTATTCGCAATGGGCTCCACCTTTTCTTCCAATCATCATAACGGTCGGCAAATACCACGATAGGGGATCGGATTTTTCGGATACCAGTGAATACTTAATACCTTTAAGTAGGATTAGAACACTTATTAATAAAAAACAAATGGAAGCACGTAATTAAATTGGATAATTTAATTTCTAATAAGCTAATTGAATATGGAATTTGGAAACATTTAAGAGTGAAATTTTGTAGAAAAATTAATCCCCTGTCACTTAATCATCAACCCACAACAAATCTAAATCATTTCTCGTAAGGGGAAGCACAGATATCCAACATGATCGAGGACTTTCGATATGGTAATCTCTCCTCAGAGGTGTCAAGATTCGCAATTTGTCTCCTGAATTAGGATCGATGATCGACTTCTGGACTAATAAGAGGGAATCATAAACCATGGATAATACAGCAGTGGAAAAGCATCGACAGTGCAAGCAGTTTCCTTCTCAAGTTCATGCACGATATCATTGGCTGATCTATATCTCCAGCATCAACTGGATTAGTCTCAGCACAAAGTTGTACAGTAAAATCCAACCATAAGAATCTCTCTCTCTCTCTCTCTCTCTCTCGCTCTTTATATATATATAATATATATATAGCAGCAAAGAGAGCTTACAAATCAGAACTTGATACACTGAAACATGGCTTCAGCTCTTGCAACTAAAGAAGGAAGCTTGCATGCATACCACAGTGATGAGGTTACCTACAGTTCAAACTCTCGTACTGAAAGCAATAGAACGGAGAGATGACACGGTTGCGATCCATCCTAGTTCTGAGCAGCCTCCAAGGGTTTGGGAAGTAGAAGAGGAGGAGGAGGAGGGGAGAAGGAGGAGGGGTTGGAGGTGGAGGTGGAAGAAGGCATGGACTTGGAGCGGCGCATCCAGGAGGTGGAGAGAGAGCGGTGGAACCGGCAGCGGAAGGAGCCTTGGTGGGTGGTAGGCGAGCACAGACAGAGGCCACCGCCGCCGCCGCTGCTACTCCTCGGCGAAGCCAGCGACTTGGGAGCCTTCTCCTGCTTGTTGCCTTCGCCCTTGGGGCTGGAGACCGCCATGGCACCATCGGTGGCCATCTTCCAAGCTCCTGTGTGATAGGGCTTCTCTTAGCTCTTGGAGACAGGCCATCACAGTGACAGTAATTTATATCTTCGGTGCTGTGTGACTTTGATGTTTATCTCTCTGGAAACGGTGATCATAAATTAGGGGGAAAAAATAGAATTAAAAAAGTTAAAAATTGACTAAAAATAAAGAGAAGTTCATAAATTCCTCATCAATTTGATATCAAATAATAAATATTCCTCGATACAATATTAACTGCTAAATATAAGCATATTGTAAGCTTCTATAACACCTAAACCCTATTCTTTTGAGCTATGTTGAACTCCCCAAGTCTGAGGTGAATACCAAAGATGAATCAAACTGGAGAACTTACAAGAAATAGAAGGGGATCAACAAGATACATTAGAATCAGAAGGAAAAGAAAAGATGGTTACTGTGCTGAGATTTCAAAGATCGAGTAAGGAAGATTTCTGAGACTTAGATATCATCAGTTTAATACATATCTTGGTCATTAATTAACTTACAACAAATTCTCCTAATATAATGTCTCATCCAAGTTATGTCATGGTGAGTCACAGCCACCTTCACCATGAGAGAGAGAGAGAGAGAGAGAGAGAGTCTAAGCACAAGTAATTTGGCACCACCTGGTGGCGGCCAGCTCTCACTCTCTTTTGACAAAGGAGGAGAAGGAGGTGGTGGCGCCTTGCGATGGAGATGAGGTGGGTGTGGAGAGGATAACTTTGGGAGATCCAATGCTGGATGACCACAACAATTATTGTGAAGGTTTGGGGTTGCTTTATTCCAGTGCCCGCCAAAAACATCAATATCTTGATTCCTCAAGGAATAATATAACGCTTTATGGACCAACTGCACTCTTCTTTATGGTAGGAGAAGCTTCTTCCTTGCTCTATCCACACAAGGGATCTGCTTCTTCTTCTTCTTCTTCTTCTTCTCATCCATGAAAGCCATGGGTTTTTTTATTGAGGTCATGTTTGGATCACTACAAGCAAGTGGGAGATGAGATATGTTGTTTGATGAGATTTCTAAGCCAACGTCTCTACTAAGAAACATTCATTCAATATCATGGAAGACCCTACCAAGATTTTTTCATATATGATCGTTGTTGTTGAGATGCAATACAAATAAATTATACTTGTTGACATGACGTGGAGTTCATATGTCAATTTCTTGATGGTGAAGCTGGTATATATATATATATATCAAGGAGAGCAATTTAAGTTGAACAATTTTTAAAATAATTATGCCCTAAAAATATTTGGAAAGAAAATATAAGATTTGAGTATTGAATTCATCAAGCCCGGTTGTAAAATGTTATGATCATATTGATTATTATTATTCAATATACAAAATTAAAATTGATGTACATAAAATACTACACAAATTTATGAAGTCTATGCTTGATTGAAATATGAATATGACATGTCACATTATCCAAAATCATATAAAATGAGTGATACATACCGATCTAACCATCCATCAATACTATTTTCATTTAAGATGATTCAATTTAATTCATATATATAAATAAATAAATCTTAAAATAAATGTGATGCCATTTTGATTAGGACTTTCTACTCATTAAGACGTTGTTTTGGTTGTGGGACATCACCCACTCATTCTTTGTCATTACTAAATATTATTCACTTATTAATTGTCATCTCGAGACATCGTCTGTTCATTCACTACATACATCTCTCCTTTATTTATTCTCATTTATCCTTTTATACATATAGCTCTATCTTCTCTTCTTTTATGGGATATTTTTTCTTTTTTATTCTTTTTTTCCTTTATCATCTCTTTCTATACTCTTTTTTCTCTCTCTCAAAATGTTAGTACGTACGATATATCGATATAAGATAAATTTGAACTCACCAATATATACCGATCCGATCATATCACAGATATAAGACAATCTCGCATGATATCGGACTCGCAGTGTTATGACCCATCATCGTACCAGCCCATGCTTTGAGATTCGCACGAGCACATCACGCCTTCACCTGTCGTCGTCCATCGATTTAGGGATTGATGAGCACGAACGGAGTCCGCGCACGAGTCCAGACGGCCAGCTCGCCTGTTCCTCTCACCGATCGTGGCCTTCCCGCCGCACCAGACGATCATGTCGTCCAAGCTAGGTTTGGCGTCTCACCCCCTCTTTCCTTCTCTTTCGTCTCACTTTGCTCCTCTCTTTCTCTGCGTCGTTGGATTTTGATCTTTAGGGTTGACTCAGGTGGGAAGTTGAAGCCCCTGAAGCAGCCAAAGGCTGACAAGAAGGAGTACGACGAGGTACGCACGTTTTGTTGATCCGATCGATCACGCTCTCGCTCGTTTGTTGGATCTTATAGGCGCTTGGGATGTCTGGTTTGATCGGATTCACATCAAGTTTTTGATGGCTTGCTCGATTGAAAGCTCTGAGTGTCTCTAATTTACACGATTCTACGATTTTTGACGGCTTTGATGCTTCTGTGTAAAAATTCGTTTCCCTTTTCTTTCCGCCTTCTTCTCTACTCGTCTGCCATTACATCTAAAGAATAAGCACTCAAGAAAAGATTGCTCATTCACTTAGGTCTTAGTGGGAATTCTGGATTTCAATATATTCTCGAAAAGAAAAGAAAAAATTGTTTGTCCTGAATTGGATTGATTTCATATGTCTCTATTAATCTTGTTTGAAGGATATGATTTCTTTTTTAGGTTTAAGGGGCACAGACGTGCCTTGGGAAAAGCAATGGTTTTTTGGTGCCAGAACAGAAGTTGCCATGCCATTGTATTGTTATAGTAGTTTATCTACTTAAGCTTTTTTTACCCTTTCTTAAAGATCATCTTAGGCTCTTCTTAATTCGTGTGTCATCACTTTGAAATGTTCAGAAACATAAATAAATCTTATCTCTTTTACATTCTAACATGTTTGGGAAAATGGAAACATGTGGCTTAAGTCAATTAATTTCATCCCATAATTTTCTATACTATTGAAATATATTGGGGGATGTTTGGTTGTATGCAGCTGGAAATGTTAATAAGTAGCAGTTGCAGGCAGAAGTAAATATGCAAGTAGCGGTTACCGATCTTGGTGCTTGGATACACATGTACATTGCTATCACCTGACTCAATAAGATGATAGGATAATTTGCCTATTAACTTTGTTAAGCCTTACATGCCGATGGACACTTTCGTCCAAATTGTTTGAACTAAATTAATGATAATACACCCAATGGCCCATACATGCTAACCTAAGTCGTCTCCCACTTGTAATGTGGGTGTTACAATCTCACTTGCCTAAGGTGTTGACATCCTCGTCAAGTAACATAGTCCATAATCAAACCTGGTACATGTGAGACGTATTCTAGTGGCTCTACACTATGGGGCGTGCCCTGAAATCTCATCCACCGGATATCTCTTTCCACCTCGAGCCCCTCGTCATGTCATCACTTTGGTACCAATTGTTGACCCGAGTGAGCAAGATCAACGACTCATTAAATGTGTTGAGCTAGGACCACAACAACAACAAAGCCATAAGTTCTAACTATTTCAGACTAGAACACTAGCCCAAAATGTTCAACTTAGTATATACACTTACTGGAGTCTTCTCCAAGTTCCAATGTGGGATTGAAGTTCGGTGTTACATTTGTTGCTTGCAATTTCCGGTGTTGGATGACTTCAAGTGAAAAAATGTGGTAAATCTCCTATCTCCATGGAGAGGTTACCCCCTAACATTAGACATGAAATCTAATGTCAGCAGTCTTATGCATTAAGACATGTTATTAAATTCAAAATTCAGTCTTATACATCCAAAATAATGATTATGTACTACAGTTCATAATTGTTTTTCTTACACATCAAGATTCCTCCACCATGTATAAATGCATTATTAGTCTTCCGAAAATATCTGTTACACTGAGCAGATGATACATTTCCCAGCAACAATATTAAAGGGTTAAGCCCCAGCAAGTTTATGTCCAATATAAACAACATCAAAGGTTTAAGTCACAGAAAATTGATCCCATGATATATTTCTCACCTTTTGCCATCCTCAAGGAGGATGCCTTTTGATTGTCCATGGGTCGTTGTATCCAACCTACCTGTTTTGTAGTCAACTTTGTTATTTAATTCTTAAATTACATATATGATGTACGAGTTGATCTAATCTTTTAGGCAAAGTTAAACTACCAACCTTTTGACTTGTTGAGAATTTTATTTAATATAAGGACAGATGATTCCTCTGCCTCTATATCTGGCTTGTGTGCTCAACTTTTGAGCTAGCTTTCCTCAGAAATGCTTCCATTTGAAGACATTAAAGATAGTTTCGTACTTGCATCTGATGGTTGTCTGGATATCAAGAAGTCCATTTGTTGAGCTATTTGAATCAGCTGTGCTCCTTTGATCTCTCCATGTGCTACTTCCTTTTAAACAATACCTTTATTTATGCCTTTTTTGTCTTACTTTGCATTCAATCATTCTTACTTATTCCTGCTTCAAATTTGGGGCTTAAAACTGCAACCATGTTCTTAAACCTAACATTGTCGATCTACACCCAAGTAATTTGCTAGGTTCAGTTAGGGGATATGTTCCATGGAACACAGGCAGCAAGTGATGAGAACCGTTGGTTTTTCTTTTCTTTGCTTTGTTTTTTTTCTTCTTTATTTTATGAAGTCAACTCTAGAAGGAACAGCATTTTTTATATGGCACCTTGTTGAGTGTTGAGGCATCTTATGACGTTTATGTTTTATCTTCATAACTCTTCGGCTATGTTTCCTTGGTAATTTGTTATTTTAGTCTTAGTTGAACGATCTCATGATGTTTATGTTGTCTTTACAACTCTTTTGCTATGTCTCCATGGCAATTTGTGATCTTACACTGAGTTAAACAATCTCGTGTCAAGGTTACAGATGAAACACAGCGGAATTCATTGAGATTTGTGATTGCATTTTTTTATTCTTCATACGTTGTATCATTTATATTTTAGGCATATTGCTTTTGCTGCCACTTTTATGTGTACATTTTGCTACTTATAGGCGGACATAGCAAATATTCAGAAGAAGAAAGATGAGGAAAAGGTATACTTCCCGAAAGCTGTGAAATCTTTTATGGTAATTCTATCACGGTGATGAAGAATTGGCTTTAACTGGTCATCATTTTTTTATTCTGAACAGGCACTAAAGGAATTAAGGGCTAAGGCATCTCAGAAGGGAACATTTGGAGGCACTGGTCTTAAGAAGAGTGGAAAAAAATAAACTGTCTCTGTTGCATATGTTTTAAAAAATAAAGAACTACGGCTCTGACCGTAGTAAGCATATTCTGAGTGTGCTTTGTCTTATCAGGTTGATGAAAGCTGTCTTTCAGTGAATGCTTTGAACCCTATAATGTACTAAACAAGTATTTTGTGGATGTGCCTAGATTTATCTGGTTGATAAAAGTCATTTTGGAGTTTTAATGCTTTGAACATTAGTTGCGTCTTTAGTGATCTGGTGCTCTTGTGAACAGATTGAAGTATAATTTTATGACCCACTGTGTTATAGAGAGGATATACTTTTTTGCTGGGTTCAGAAACACAATGAAAATAGATATTCATCTTATTAATCTCTTTTCTTCTCGTTTTTTTCTCTGATAATATTGTTCGCATTCATCTGCCGGATGCCGTGTTAGGGGCATTCTGAGCTAAGTCTTGTGTCATTCTGAGAAACTACTTGCAGTGATGGAAAATAGAGCACCTGATTAAACCATTTTACTCCTCTGCAGGTTATGCATCAGGTAAGATTTAATTCTTCCAATATTCTCCATTACCCCTACAGGGGTATGTATCAGAACTTATGCTTTGGGTTTTCAGATGAATTCCAGTAAGAGCGTGAAGGGATTGTTTTGGCGATGGAGGAAGCAGACAATTCCGGGGAGCAAACAGAGGTAATGAATTAGATCAGAAGAGTACCTTCATGCATTCAATATACTTACATCTTCGTCTGTGTTTCTTGTGTCCATGGTCTCCTCCCCATCCACGTGCAATTGCTAACGGTGTTGCGTCTTTATCCACTGAACTGGAGGCAGACGGCACAAATCACTTTAAAGATGGATAACCGCATGGCAACCAATCCACAATACACACATCGTTTTAATCTTCGGACAGAACAGATGGGCAATTTTGGCTGCATCCATTGAAACTTATCTGACGTCAAATAAATATATATATATATCAGTAAGTTTTCGTTGATAAATAGAATATAGTACCAATTTGTCAATGCTGCTATCATCTCTTCCATTGATCGGTTGACAATTCTCACTCTCACCTCGTCATGCATTGCCTTTTCCGCAGTTACAACGACGACAAAGCAGCGACGGGCTCTCAGACTAGGCTGATGCGCGATGATGGCACCCGAGACTTACCACTGGCAGTTCCGCGATTGAGTGGGACAGACGACTCATTAAATATATTAATTCCATCCACCCGTCCACCCCCTACCACATACAAAGAGAGAGAAAAAGAAAAAAAAAAAAAGAAGGGGGAGCGAAGAGATGCAGCAGTAGAGATAAGAGTGATTTGCTCGGTACTTTGCGCCTTTTGCAGAAGCAAACATTAAATAAAGAGAACAGCCAGCTGACCCACATAAACACACACACCCCTCCCCCCCTATAAATGCCCTCCAAATTAGTATGTTTGGAATGCGGGCTTAAACCTTGTGCAGTGTTGGTGTGGTGTCACAGCATGTACTCTCTCTCACTCCAGTAATGAGCAGAGCTCCGCTTGGTTTTGCTTGAGAGAAGGGAGAGAGAGCAACCGGGGCTGCCTCTTCCTGCTCGTCTCGCCATCTTGCTCCTCCCGCTGGTTCAGAATCTTCTGGCGCGTGATGGATGCCCACAGCAGAAGCCTCTGCAGCAGCAGCAGCGGCAGCAGCAGCGGCCACGCTTATTACCAGGGGAATCAGGATCAGATCTCCTTCTTGCTGGGGCACCTTTCACCCACTTGTGTTTCCTACCCTACTCCGGACATCCCACTGGCTGGTGCGGAGGATGGCTTTGGGGCCGTTGGGTCCTCCTCCCTGCTACGTACCAGGATGAAGTCTCCGGATCAAGATTTGGACTCTCTTGACTGTGAGATCGAGGTATTTGCTTTGTTTTTTCGTTTCCCTTCAAGTACCCAAATTCCTCGGATAATTGGATGGCTGATCTGATTATAATTCTTTGTATGATGGGGTGGAGGTGTCTGACGAGCCCCCAAAGCTGTCTCCGGCTCGGACTTCCAGCTCCAAGCGAAACAGGGCTGCAGAAGTGCACAACTTGTCCGAGAAGGTGATTTGAGCTTCTGTTCTTCTTCTTCTTCTTGATAATATCCATACTTGATCGTGCTGGTGATAATCTGATTATTTTCCAGAGGAGGAGAAGTAGAATCAATGAGAAAATGAAGGCTTTGCAGAGTCTGATTCCCAATTCCAGCAAGGTGATAAATCATGTGGCCTTTTTTAATCTTTTGTCTTTACTCCAGTTGACAATTGCCGTTGCAAAATTTGACGCGGTATGATTCCTTGTGGAAAAATTTTGTGCTCCAAGCAGACAGACAAGGCTTCGATGCTTGATGAGGCCATCGAATATCTCAAGCAATTACAGGTCCAAGTACAGGTTTGTCATTCTGTTGTTTCACCCGTTTCTGGTTATTAATCCTGCATTGTATCATCAAGTCTGCTTCGGTTTACTGTTTAAATAAGTGAAATATATCATAATGCTTCATTTTTCTGGTCTCTTTGATCTTCCTATTTTTTTGGAGCATTTAATATGAATTCTGGGAGAGTCTTTGAGTCATGCAATTCTGAATGTTTCTCTTCAACCGTTGAGGTTGTTTATCGAATTTGAATTTCGGACACTCTTATCAATAACCTTTTGCTGGTGTTGTCATAGTTAATTATCATTCCTTTATATGATCAATGCTATTTGCTGATCAACCCCCTTCAAGACTTAATGTCAAACTCTGCCAACATATATATATTTTTTCTTTCTTTGAGGAGAGATGAACATGAAAGTTGAAACATTGTGCTGTACAGTCGATCAACATCAAATGGCATGTCACAGCACCAGGTACGATCTCAAGTAAAGGACCGTATTTAGCAAGTGAGAAGATCTGTTTGCTTCTGTCAGATTTAAAGAGAAGATAAAGTGTTTGCCAATGTATTTTATGTCTTCTGCTAGTAGACTCAAGTACTCAACAAGTTCTCTGAGATAGTCGGCCAGGAAAAGACAATCAGTCTCTAAAACCACCTCTGGGATCTTTGGATCCTTTGCAATTTCTGTATCTCTTCTACTTATAGATGATTGACACATGCATGTCTGCATGATTCTTCAATTGGCAGATTTGGATATTTCACACATGCATGTCCGTACATAGTAGAGGCACCGCATTTAGCCTATAAAATGAACCTGCATGCTTTGGGCTTTTCATGAAGAAGTATAAGGGTTAAGATCCTAGACTTAGAAACAAAGATGTATTACTTGATGACAAATTTGTTCTAAATAAATCTTGCGGAAGCACTTGGCAGCATGAAGCAGAGACCAACTCTGTTGAGATGGAGCTAAAATGAGGATTCAACATGGTGTCGTAGAATGATTCATTGGGTCCTTTTCTTCTTTTCCAAAGGATACGAGTGAGATGACAAATATGCCTAATAGTAAAGTACAGGTTAGATGACATTGTCTCAAATGCAATGCTAGTGATGTCAGATGATCATTTGCTTGAGAGAAAAAGCAACAAGCTGGCAGCTATGCTAAAGGAGAGAAGACTTGTCATATGTTCGATGACAAGGATTTCTTCAATTACCACAGAGGAAGAAAGCCACCAATAGCAATTAAAGTCGATCATACAATGACACAATAAGAAAGTGGACTTAAAATGAAAAACTTGCCGCTGGTAGCAAATTGCAATCTTATCTGGAATGTATATCCACTGTTTTTCATGATATGTAGTTGGATCAGCTTATATGAAGATTATGTTCTTCTGTGTTGACTTAGAGGTGATAGTCATATGACAGACTGGAAGTAGCATATGGTTCATTTGGTTCAGGAGATTGCTCAATGTTTTGAAACAAATACTCAAGAAGTGCCAGTGGCTATTTCATGGGATTATGCTCAGAGAAGATCACAAAAGGTAATTAGGACAATTGTATTGACTATAAAAGAAACTTGATGTTTTGTGCATATATTATTCTCATGCTTTGTGTAAATGACATGTTGATAACAGTAAAAAATAGAAGTGAGTTTGATATTCTGAAGTTTTAGTTGACTGTGGAGTTTGATAGGAAGGACTTGGGAGGTTTTCAATTCTAGATGATATATCAGAGTCTGGATTCTGATTTCGAGGTTAAAGACCATTCAGACATCAGGGTCTAACACTTTAATCTGTCTTTGGAGTTATAAGTTGAAAATGATTGAGCAAGCCTATATGCTCAAATTTCTCTATGCCAAAGCTGTTGGTTGCTTGATGTATGTGATCATGAATCATACATGGCTAGTGTAAGAAACCTAAATGATGATGCGATGAAGTGTAACTTTTCAGAGATTGTAGATGCAGCTTACATAAATTATGTGGGTTCTTTGGATAAGAAAAGATCATATGGATTTTAATTGTTCAAGTAATTTGGACAAGCATGGGTCGGTGATGAACCGATCAGTTGGTTGAGACCCTCCATCTTTACCATAATTGTGTCAACTACATACGTGAATTATATAGTGGACTTGAGGAGGCCAAATAGAAACTTAACTTGAACGTTTTGGTGGTAAAATGTTCATCATCATGAATAAGATGATCATTAGCTGCGCCACAGACTGCTATTTATCTTGCAAAGGATTCAGTGATCATGTTAGGACAAAATTCATTGACTTTGTTGTCACAATGAGTTTGTTGTGTCTAGGATGATAGCGAGGTCAGTCAGCAAAATTGCTGTGAAGATAATGCAGCAGACATGAGTAAGTGACAAAGGACAAGTTCTAGCATTTCTTAGATTTGGTGGACACATGGTTAGGTGAAAATGAAAAATTGAGCCCAAGAAGAAGAAGGTTAAGGTGTTTCTTCTCTTTATCCAAGTGCTATGAATTCCTCTAACATAAGTTTCTGCTGAGTCAAAACTCATGATTCTGCATTCAACTTTTAGAGATTTATTCCTGTGAAACACAGCTACTGGGGTTTGCTTATATGAATGATGTCAAGATAGATCATGCAACCTTCTAGTGAGCAAAGGTGAAGATGAAATCTGTAGGATTTGATGTTTTATTTATTCCTAGCTTTTAGGGAATGAGAAGGCCCTTGAACTTGAATTATGATAGGTTTACCGCAGTTATCAGGGTCATTTGATTCTCATCTGATCCTGGGAATCTGATTTTGTATTAACTGGTCCTAACACCATTTACACTGATTTAGTAGCCCGCCTCACTGTTCTTTACAGTTCGAAAATCAGTAAAAATGCTGCTGGCAGAAGCCATTCGATTCTTTTTAATTTTTGTAATAGAAATTGCAGGATGTACCCGAAATTTTAATAAATATAGAAGAATACAGGATGAAAATGGTATACCCCAGAACATTAATAAAGAAGAATACAGATTGAAGATCACAGGGAAAAAACGGTACAAATATGGTTACAGTTCAACAAAACAAGTGAAATGTTGAAAAATCACCAGTAAATTCTTGGGATATAGAGCAACCAAGGTAGAAAGCATATCAGGATCTCTCTTAATATATGTCTGCAAATGGTTTGAATATATGACAGCGATAACATTATCTTGCTCCAGAGTATAATTAGTTACACGATACTTTCAACTGGATGATTGAAAATACGATAATATTCGTAACATATAATGGATGTTCAATCTGTGCAGTGCAATCAACCAGTTGGTTGACCATGATGTCGATTGATGTCCTATTATTTTATTTATTGACAGCATCAGGATAGTACCCGTAGGAATGATCCACCATTACGGTCAACCTGTGAAGTGACCTTTATGGATGTCTGTGATATAAATAGTTTAGATTTTACACTATGGATGAGCATTCTGATGGCCCTTCAATAAAAAATACAATAAGTAGAATAATTAGAATTTTGTTGTGGAAATTTCAGTGAACTACCAGAAAGGTGCTGCTTTTTTCTTTTTACTAAAGAGCAACAAATTTTCATTTTTTTTTTGTGTGCAAATTGTGGTTCCTTTATCTAATCAATCTATCATCTATTACACTCATTTTCTTAGTCAATTAAATTGTACTGTGTTATGCTTAATCTTTGAAATGCTAGTGCATACTTTGTTGACTTATCGTTATTGTCGCAGATGCTTTCGATGAGGAACAGCCTAAGTCAACATCCAATGTTCTTGTCTGGAGGTTTGCAGCCTTTGCAAGCTTTGCCAATGGGTATTGATTTTGGTCTGGGTGCCAACAGAGCAGTGAACGCTGTAGGCATGCTGCCCTTAAACCAAGTATCATCTGTTCCAAACACGTTCGATCTATCATCGTCGTCCAATCAATCTGCTTCCATACCAAGTGTTATCAATATTACTAAGCCAGAGACTCCAATTGCAATGGGGCCATCACAGTCCCACCATGGATCTTTTCTATTGCCTGTGTCCATTGAGGTAACCCTTTCTTTAATCTTTACCGTACCATAGTCTTCTATTCATCCTACTGTCTGTACTGCAAGTTAAAAGAGAAAAGGAAAATTTTCCTGCTAACACGCTTGATCAGAAGAACAAAAAGATATATACATATGGAATTTTGGGGCGAAGCATGCAAAATTGATCAATTGATATGAAAATGTTTCTACCATCGCAGGAGATTCTAACACGAGAAGTTATAACACAACAGCAGCCAGATACTAGACATTCTCCAAGGAACCTCGCAGGTGAATCATCAAAGACTCCACAAGCTTTACCAAAGCACCTCGAATTCTTTTCTTTTTCGTGTATATCTCACCTTGCTTTATCAACATAGAAAATGAGGTGAATTCCATGGCTGCCAATGCTACCCAACATCCCAGAGGGCAATCATCATCCTCGGTGGGTGCAGACCATGTTGTGGAATGCATGTTAGGCAGACTCAGGTCGCAAGATGCGCCATCCCGGGAGCCACCAAAAAAGGAGGAATTCATCCAGCATTTGCGTCGGTAATTTCAAATTTCTGTTCACTTTCATGCCTGGAAATTTTTTATGGTGATTCCTTCATTCGCTGTGACCTCAACCAGCTCATAAGCACAGGGAACAAAATTTCCCCGAGTGCTCATTGCAAAGATGCAGTCTCTCAAAGATTTTGAGGTGCACCAGTTTGGCTGTTGAATGCTTTGCAAACACTTATTAGTTGCACTTGGAAATTGTAATGAGGCCGTGACTCGTCCAACCCTTTTGCAAATGTTTGATGGAAGTAACCTGGACATGTGATCTGCGTTCACTTGTAAGCAGTAGTTACTCATAGGAGCATAGATTGAAAACAAAGGCTACTGGATTGACCACAAGGAATAATACCATATTTCATTGCTACAGCAAGATTGCATTAAAAAAAAAAAGGAAAAAGAGAAAAGCACATGATGAAGAGGAGGATGAAGAGAACATAGATTTATTTACCATCTTTTTCTAGCTCAGAGGTTTCTGAAGGACGATTATGACCGAAATCTCCATCTCCTTGTTTTCTTCTTGGCTTGCGTCGTTATAGCTCACCTAATGTTACAGGCACTGCGTATCATCACTTCCCGCTATTGCTTCGGCATCGTTTTCGCTCCTTTCATGCATCAGACGGTTCGGCAGGTCGACATCTCGTGCCAAAGCAGCGGCACGGGATGGCGAGCGCAACACGATGCCTGTACCGCCGGAGCAACGGTGAGCCCTCACCGTGGCTATTCTACCAAAGGTTTCAATGGGATCCATGAAGGGCATGCGTGCATGATGGCGGTGAGATCAATCATACATGCAATCCCAGGAGGTGGGTGACGTGGGTGCGCACCTACAGACGTGGGACCCCGCTGCTCCCATGCGTTCCTTCTTCTATTTAAGCCCTCCTCTCTCTCCCCCGGCCAATACCAGGAAGCGGAGGAGAAAAGGATCAAGATAAGAGAAATGGCGACGGAGAGCAGAGCAGGCATCAGAAAGTGGGCCACAAAAGCGTGCTTCAGAGCGACGCCTTCTACCAAGTAACCCACCGTCTCCCCTCCCTCCTCGTCAACATCTCGCTTTCTTCCGATCCCCGTCAAGCTTCTTCTTGACGCTGATGCTGCAGTACATACTGGCGACGATCGTGTGCCCACGGGAGCCCGAGTGCATGAAGGAGCTCCGGCGGATCACGGCCAAGCATCCATGGTGCGTCTATGTTCCTGCATTAGCACCTACCTCAGGTATCAAATCAGATTTGGAAGACAGAAATAGGAGCCCGATGAGCTGCCACAAGCCTTCCGATTCGCACTCGGTAGCCGAAAACCAGGCCTTCGAAGCCATCGTCCCACGACATCAAGAAACTAGGGATCAAATCCGGAGAGGAGGCCGGCGCGGGCGTACCGACGATCCGGGATCTGGGAGATCATCGGAGCGAAACCCTAACGTGACGCCTTCGGAGGCGACAAGGGCTCGGGAGAATCAAAGAACGAAGAGGCGGGAAGGAGAAGAGTTTGAATCTGATGGGCAGAGGAGCATATTTTTCGTACTATACATGGATTTCTTCGTCGTCATCGTATAATTATACGTATTTGCTTCGTATTATTAGACTTCGCCACCGCTGCTCATCGACGTCTATCGGGATCAAAAGGTAGGCAAAATGCTTAACCACTTTTTTTCGCCTACTCAGTCGTCTACCTGCTTCTCGATAGGACAGCATGTGGGGTGACGTGGTCCCCACGACGGAGGAGTTACTCTTCCCGAGAGAAAGAGACAGGGTGAAGTGTCGTTATTCTGAAGTTACAAATTGTCATTTATGCCCTTTATCTTTTCTATAATCACATAAATACTGACGACGTCGACCGGTGACAACAGGTTCGCTGTTAGTTATCAGACGTTGGTTTACGATGATGGACGGACTTGATTCATCTCCTGCATTAAGGTACGGCCAACCTAACCCCATGATCGATTCGCTTCTTTACACGTCGTAATGAGGGCAGTTTTGTCACATCAGACTTGCATACCGTTCGATAAATTATTCCTTATGCATCTAATCTGTTTATTTCGACTGTCCTGCATCTAATCAACTCAAGTCGAAACTTTAATTAAAAATTTAAAACTATAACTACGTTATTAATGTTATTTCGAGATCTAAAGGCCAATCGAAGAAGATTAATCTTGCTAAACGTTATTGTTTATTTTACTGGGAGTGTTTACTTAGGCATCACAGGCTTTCTTTTATGTTTTATTGATTAATCATGTCCTAATGTGGCTTACATTTCAAGTATCCAATTCATTCTCATCTAAAATCTGACAAATCGAGCGAAAATAAGAAATCGATGGATCCAAAGGTGAATACAACATCGTACATGCATGACATTTTGGCTTGTCTCCGTTTGCACGCCTCGATAGACTCATATGGTTCGGAGATACCAATCGATCATCAATAACGTGATAGAGACCCCTCATCTTTATCTTTTAAGCGCCTCCACGCTTCAAAAGGAAGGGGTCGGTGGCCCAACGCCGTTGAAATGGTACGGGCTCGTCATCCCATAAAAGCACACTAGAATTATGCTTTATTCGATTATTTTGTAAATATTCTTAGAAATCAAACCTTATAATAATACTTACTTTTTGATTGATCATAGCATACATGATGATGTGTAGGAATTGATTTAAGCATCGTTTTTCTTAAATCTATGCATTTTTAATCCACTTTAAATCAAAAAATTATATGCAGAGTCGGTTGTTTGTGAAATTGACGATGTCCGAAGCCTCCCAACACGTACGCTTCGTCTTCCTCCGACGAGTTGAAATGGGTGCGAGCGTTCCAGAGGTGATAAGAAGTGTCACCGGCATGAGAATGAGGTACGATGGCATCATCTCGACAGTCACTCACGCACGCACCCACAACTGGGATTGGACTGCCCCGCACTAGCGGTGGAGCCCTCCTCATACCAAGTTGAGCGCATACGGTGATGGTGGTGGGTGACAGCAGCCATCCCACCCGGTCCTTTTCCGATCACCGTCGCCCTTTCTTCTTCAACCGTCCCGCTCGTCTCCGCACTGCCACCAACACATCACGCCTCGTCGCAGGCGGTGCGGTTTGAGCTTCTGCTGCGGGCTGAGATGGGCTTGTCATGTCCGTTTTAGCATTACTTGCGGCGTCCTGCATCATCATTGCATACACTTGCAATCTCCAATGTTCTTCGGCACGCTCACGTCATGTACAGCGACGTCTTATCTATCTCCATCTTCCCCACCCACCCGAGCCCATTCCTGGTCGCTCTGGTCTTCTCTTTTTTGTGACTTGGAATTTGGCCGTCATCCCCTTCTTCCTTACGCTTAGTAAACGACAGTGAACACAGAAAAAGGAGAAAGAGAGGAACAACCGGGTACAAGACAAAGAAGAACGAAAGACACCTCTTTTCCTGTTCAATCTTTCATCACAGGCGGCCATGCCGGCCGAAGGCTGAGGGAAACTACGGAACAGAGAGAGATAGGCTAGTAGTTTAATCCACATCGGAGCTCTCCGGGATCGGCTCCTGATTGAGATCAGGGTTCTTGGCCGGCCGAGTCGGGGGCTGCTGAAGCTGAAGCTGAAGCTGAAGCTGGTGACCTCCTCCTAGTTGCTGCGTTGGAGGCGATGATATTAGTCCCGTTTGGAGAGCGTCTACCCTCGCGCCCACCTCGGTGGCCTTCTTCCGGATGGAAGCGGCCGACATGGCGCAGGCGCCGGCGCCGGCGCTCCCGCTGAAGCTTTCGGCCTCCAGGTCCTCCGCGAGGATCTCGTCCGGGAAGTTGAGCCTGGCGGAGCGGCCCCGGAGGCAATAGACGGCGGTGTCGTAGGCCCTGGCGGCGGCCACCGCAGTCGAGTAGGACCCCAGCCAAATCCGGGACCGTTTGTTGGGCTCCCTTATCTCCGCCACCCACTTCCCCCACTTCCTCATCCTCACTCCTCTGAAAGGCCTGTCCCTGCCGCCACCGCCGCCGCCTCCCTCGCTTCCCCCCGCCACCCTCCGCCCGGTCGCTGGCGGTGGAGGCTTCCTCGGTTCCCCGCTGGTGGAGGTGGAGCACAACTGCCCCTCCATCCCTTCTCTCTCTCCCCCCTCCCTTTTCCCCGCTCCACCTCTCTCTCAAAACCTTTATAGTTGCGACCGTAAAGGACGAAGAGATTAACCGCAGCTTTGGCAGCGGGGCATAACGATTAAGCAAAACATACAGCCAAGCAACTGGCGACGGAAAGGGACGGTCGGGATGCTACAAATCCCACTAACCCGATCGATCCCGTGGCCCACAGAGCTCGTTGACCTCAATTAATTATCATCAATAGCCATGGTGAACTCTAACCCATATGTGATTAGATAGGCTGTGTGGCTCCGGTAATCTGGATTAAGAGATTAATCCCATATCGGGGCCCACGTGTCACGAGTGGAACCATCATGATTTCACGGAACATGATTTGACATGGGGTTCGGCCGATTCGCCTGCGGACGTCATCGCAGGTGGAGATCCAAACGATAAGGCTCCAAGTCGGATCGCAGATGCATGTAGGCAGGCCACGCGGCCACGACGAGAGAGAGATCGCACCCAATCCCTCTCACCGACATGCACGAACGCCAGAGGGAGCGACACGTGTTGACGCGCGCAGCCACCGACGTCGACGTTTGCTTCTCCCTCCGGGAATCAGATGGGAGAGTTGCGGAGACGCCGACGGCTGAGATTGGTCCATGGGACGGAACGAAGGGCCAGGATGGAGCCACGGGCAGGTCGGTGGTGGCCGGGAAGGAAAGCTTTAAAGCCCAGAAGACTTTTAGAGAGAGAAGAAAGGGAAAGAAAAGGAGGCGGCTGGGGGGATGTCGTGGGTGGCTACTGGCTGTTGTTATCTTATCCCAATGGAATTGTAACGATGAATGCAAAGGGCAGACATAAACTAATGAAAAGCAGGGAAGAGAGTGACGTATAATAATGCACTTAGGTTCCTCCTTCCCACTGCCGACTCCGCCGGCATCCACACTTTGTCTTCCTCCCTACTCCCCATCCATCCTATATATTTTGAGGGATAAAGAAAGGAACCGGCTTTGATGGGCAGTGGCCGGTGCAAGGTTGTGCCTCGCGAGTGGTCGGTGGGCGACGAGATTCTCTCTCTCTCTCTCTCTCTCTCTCTCTCTCTCTCTCTCTCTCTCTCTCTCTCTCTCTCTCCAATGGAGGGGAAAGAGGAGGAGGAGGAGGAGGAAGAGAAATAATAATGGGAGGGGTAGATGGGAGTCTCTTTCACAAGAATAGTATAATCCTGCGGGAATAAACTTGGGATCACATGAAACGGAAGGCAAATAGTGGTCCTCGTCACCTCCCCTCGCCTTCCACCTTTTTGTGTGCCAACACACTGCATCGTGCATCCGCCGAGGTGCCGAATTAGACTCGACAAAGTGACAAACAGGTGATGGACCATTCACTGGTACGCAGGCATGTGTTTTCCTTTCCTAGTGATGATATGTTCTTTAGGATATAAACTTAAACAGTACTACTACCGACTCATATAAATTCTCGTCAGACGGCCTAATTATCATTCGATTCATCATCGACATAGAATAATGGAGTGACATAACATAAGATTCGTATTCTCCACCTAATTAGCTGACATCAAAAGGTAATGTATCGAGACATGTATCCTATGATGCTAACTTACTGGCTCGACATCAAAGACAGAGGCTCTCTTCCCTGTTCGAGTTGAGCATGTCAAAAGTGGATGCACCAGACCAAACAAAAGGTTAGTAGTGTCTGGAATCTGGGATGTGAAATAATTGATGAGGCCGAGTGCTGAAGAAAAATCTTACCTCTGCAGAGAAGTTTTGAGGGTCTGACAGCAGCTGAGGCACTCTCGATTCGGTCATTGAATCGATCAGATTATTTCTTTTTCATTTTATTTTCACAGGTCATTGAAGCAATAACTAGCATTTATTGCTTGTGTGCCGGTTCACATGGCACCTGCAAACCAGCTCAAGCTTGCCAAGGTTCTCTTCACCCCCCTGGTTTTGTGCTGCATTAGCTGGAGAATGCTACTTCTTGAGCGTGTGCATGTGAGATCTGACACAGAGGTGTGTGGAGATGGAGATGGATCGGAGATGGTGAGCTTGCAGTGAAATCCTTTTCCTGAAATGGGACCATGGAAATCTGTGGCCTCGTTCTGAGCAACAATGGTGGTGACCAAGGATGATCTGTGAAGGCCTTGCTTGCCCATTCAAGAACTGCTGCAAATCTATCCATACCATAATTGCTCGATTGGAGTGCGGATGACTTGGAGTCCATCCGTCACTCTCTGTTGCCAATGCCGCCGTTTCTGCTGCACTTATTCTTATGCTTGTCATTGCACTGCAGGGCATAAATGCACACGTATCTGCAGATTCACTAGTATTTTCTTGATGTTACGTGATAGAGATATAGGTCACGATAATACAGAGTTTTAACATCAATCCGATTGATACAGTATTTAATCAAAATGACACAATACTGATCATGCTGTCACTGAGTTGAATTGGAACGTAAATAAACGAAGAATGATGTACATACATATGTTTCACGTCAAATAAATATTTGATAATATGGGCACCTGAAAAGATCATACATTAACCTTACCTAACATGTGGATAACGGAAAATGTGAGAGTACCATTAATTAGATGCCTAGCGGGTATAAAAATTTGTCTTGATAACATCTCAAGCAGGATAACTCTCTATCACTTTCTAGAACTTCTTTATATATTAAACTGTTAAGATCATCTCATGACATTATTGTTGGAGTTATATCGATCGTTTCCATCCCGACAAAATCTTTATGTATAATCTCTCTACAAATCCTGGAAAGGAGGAGCCCAAGACGCGCTCTCAAGTAGGCTCAGCCAAGACGCGCTCACTAGTAAGCCCAATCGATCCCTTCTGAACTTCTCGACTCCTTCCTGATCGATGAAGACGAACTTATGCATACGGATAGAATCAAGTCGTGTTGACTCCTCCACCACGACATCAAGTTCCACAATATTACCATACTAACAAATTTGAAGGTCAAAGCTACAAGTTGACAAACTCCATGATACCCAAACACCATTTAACTTAATCAAAATAATATATGTTATTGACATAATGTGCTTCAGATTATGTGACTGTGACTCTATCTATTTAAGTAAAATATATTTTAGATATGATTAAATTATATTTATAATTATTAATAAATAAAAAAATTAATTATAATAGAATTATTTAGGAGATGATATTGATGAAAAATGATTCTCTTAGACACTAACCACCAACCTAGATCTTTTATTTTTGTCTATAAAATTATAAGATCTCCTAAGAATGAAATAACTAATTATTGAGATATCATAAATTTTCTTTTATCTCCTTTTGGTCTCTAATCCATCACTCATAATAATCCTGTGAACATAAGGTGAGTATGATTCTCATTACATATTGGCATCGTTATAGCCTTCAAATTTGATGATGGTATATTACAACTCAGATAAATAATAGAAGATAAGATGAAGTTAGGATTTAGATATGATTTCCTTAACTGAATGAGAAAATCACGTAGGTTAGTTGAGGGAAATCCTCCTATCTTCACCTGTATAAATTAACGATGGATCAATGAATCAATTGGGCATTTTCATTACTTTTTCCTATCTCCAATATGGTATCAGAGCCCCTCTCTCTATAAGAGAGATTACTTCTTTTTTTTTCTTCACTGTCAAACGACAGCTTTTATTACCGTTTGTTCGTCGACAACCCCGCTGCAAAACTGCAGATACTCAGGGGTCATCTGTCGCCACCCTCCCGGACATTTTCTGCTCCGAAGATCTCTCCTACCTCATCTGTAGTAGATGACGACTTCTACACTCGCTTGCCGGCATCGTCCCTCCTGCAGCCTTTGTTCTCTCTGCCAAGAGCACCTGTAAGGGCCACTGCCCATCGTCTCTCGGTGCTTTGTAGAGAGGGCACAACAAGTTCCTTCTTACTATCAAACGGCAGCAAATCCCCATCCCGTCGACTGCCCTTTTGCGAAGTCGCAATTGTCGACTCCTCTTCTGCAAAGCCGCGATCTTTGTTTCCTGACAAAAAAAAAAAAAAAAATAGAGCATCGCCGGCGCCGTTTTCATTCAAGGATCTGAAGATTCGGGTCCCGCTCTATAATTGATGTCCACGTCGCTGGTCTGGCAGCCCTCTCGCTCAACCTCGCTGGCACTTGTCGTTGCCATCGCTAGCATCAGCGACACTATCTGCCTCATTGTTGCCTACCATCGGCTCACCGTTCGCTCGCTGCTGCTGCCGTCACAGCAATAACTCGGTCGCTTCTCTTCGGTGCAGATCCCTCTCTGCATCGTCTCTACACCTCCAAAGAAGGGACCGCAACATTGTGGTCCTGAAGTCAGGGAAGAAATGGAAGCACACCTTCACTACAGCGGCTTCCTCATCTTCTCCTTCGGCAGTTACTATGCTCGCTGCCGACCCCCCTTACTCCAACAATTGCAATCGCAACTGCAGCCCTCGCCGACCACAACTGTTGCCCTCTCCTTAGATCTATCGCTTCTTGTTGTCAAACGACAGTCTCTCGTCGACATCGAAGCTGGAGACTTCTAGTGCGTCGGTTTTCTCAATTCCTCTACCGAGGTGTTCTTCTGCACGAGGCCATCTTCCTTGTGCACCACCACTGTCGCATCAGCACTAACAAGCAGCGGCACCTTCCCTACCCCATCAGCAATAAGTTCATTCTCGCTGTCAAACGACAGTAAATCTACGACCGCACGCTTCTCCCGCTGCCCTTCAGATCTACCGATCGCCCCAGCCGTAGCAGCATCTCCTCCGCTGAAGTCAACCGTTGTCAGACCTTCACCGCGGTTGACAACACAGCGGTCTTCTTGACATCAGAATCGTCTGCTCCTTTCTTCGGATTCATTGTCATCGGTTCAAGATCAATGTCCTCAGTTCAAGATCGACGTCCTTACAGGAGCTCGATCTTGCGGGGGCATGATAGAAGATAAGATGAAGTTAGGATTTAGATATGATTTCCTTAACTGAATGAGAAAATCACGTAGGTTAGTTGAGGAAAATCCTCCTATCTTCACCTGTATAAATTAACGATGGATCAATGAATCAATTGGGCATTTTCATTACTTTTTCCTATCTCCAACAATAAAGACTTCTTGAATGATATCGAAAAGGTATGTATGCATTATAAATTTGATTTATTATTATTTTATTTTAATTTATGGCATTAATTTTTTTACATAACGATAGTATAATCATAAACTTTATGCGTATAATTGATATCAATATCAGAGTCAGGTTTTGAAATCAAATACCTTAGATCATAAAAATATTTTAGATCTATTTTTTATTTAGATCTATTTATTAACACCATGTTCTTGCAAAAATATGTTATCCGATTTTGATTTATGATGCTTGAACAATTTGTTTGTGTTATCGATCAATTTAGTTTATATTGTCGCTTGCTTGTAGGTAATACAAGATTTTTTGTGTTTAATCGATGGACCACTTTCGATAGCATACCATTGACAATAGTATCGTTGAGGGTAGTAGCTCAGTGGTTGCAAGCCCAGTCACATGTAGTGATTGCATATGCATCGAAAGTACCATGGAGTGTGACAACCTTGTGGTGGTCGACCTGCCATAGTCGTAGATAGTTGCAGCAACATCGTTGCATGTGACGACTATAGTAGTGCCACTATGGTATTTGCTAATTGTGGCAAAAAATAAATGGATGCCTAAGGACAATGGTTCTATCAGATGGGAGTATTGGCTGAATCGTGCTTTCGACGACCCTTGGTGCGATAGTCGGGTGGTGTGTGTGCACAGTGTGTGGGGGCATGATGACATAGCATTGCACAACAACCATAGAGGTCGTCGGTCGAGAGTATAAGGACAACTGTCGACTAAAGCGATGGTAACTGCACACTGCGACAACCACATACCTTGCACAACAATCGTAGAATAGGAAGTGAAAATTATGTTTTTTTCAAAAAGATATTTTTATCCCTCAAAATTAAAAAATTAAATATTTTTGTGATTTTTGCCCATCATAAATAAAAAAAATCATTATATATCATAAGGAGAATTATAGTTTACCCATTAAATTTTTAAATTTTTTGACTTACTTCCTCACTTATAAAATGAGCTAATTTGATTTATTCTAATCAAATATTTTGATCACACTAGATTATATTTGTGTTTTGACTGCTTGATTGAATTTAGATTCAATCAAACAAGTTTTGATCAATTTCAAAGAAAATCAAATATTGATCAAATACTGACTTTAATGGACTTTAATTTTTATGGACCTAATTGGAGAAGTGGTTGGCTCCAATGTATGAGCCTAATTTGAGTAGTACAATCTGAGATTGTCTAATTAAATATGATTTACTAGTCCAAGGTTTCATACTGAATTAAAAATTTATAAATTATAATTTTTTTTATAGTTTTGTCATATGATATATTGATAAAATTTTGTACGTGATAGTAAATTTTTTAATTATTATTCATTGATATTTATTTAGTTATTCACTTATATTTAATTGAAATTATAAAATAATATTTATTTTTCATGTAACACATGATTTATAGTTTATCATAAATATAGTTATCATATGAGTTTTTTATATTGATTAATATTTAATAATTATTATGACTATTATTTATTATTACTAATTAGTTTCAATATATATTAGATTGAAAAAATTTAGTGAACATTATTTGTAACTCATGTATCTAAGTTTTATCTGATTGGTATATGTTAAAGGATGTGAATTATACTAAAGATCTTATTATTTATAAGATATTAAATTATATTCTATATAATTATATTAATCTTATAGCTACTAATTATAGGTGTCATGCAAGCTAATAATATGGGTGATGACATGCTACTAATTATAGGTGTCGTGCAAGCTAATAATGTGGGTGATGACATATGTGATATATTGTATAATCTCTTTTGGTTAATTTTAAAAATAATATTTTTTCACTTTATATGATAATTATATATTGTGATGTCATTTGATATGTGCAATGAGAATTATATCATGATAAAATTATGATAATGAGATCAATTAAATTTTAAACATAAATCCTAACTATTTTTTATCATAGGTTATTCTAGAAGGATATCGAGGTAATCGAATAAGCCGGTGTACTATATCCTCATCCATATGATAGAGGCGACTGGTCTCATTATTGTTTGTGTGGTGACATTAGGGACTAGGGATACGTGCAAGTGCTCATTGAAGAATACGTTCACTAAATGATCCACTTATATAATGCTAAATGGTTAATGATATCTCATCGTCCTTATATAATGCTAAATGGTTAATGATACCTCATCGTCATATAACGATTCCGTAATCTCAGTTGTGTATCTGATCCTTAGACTTAAAATACTAATGATATTTTGTTTCAGTAATTCATTCTTTCATACAAGATTTATATGTCTAAAAGTTTCAAATATAGTATAGTCGATCACTGGAAATGATAGCCAACCTTACATTATAATTTTGTGTCAATAAAGGATCGTCCACTCTTGATTTCATGAGAGAAATATCTTATGTTCTAACTCAAGCAAATCTCTGGCTAAGATTAATCGGGTTGAGGGAATATGATAAAAGAGAGACTCAAGAGAAAAGAAGTTTTTCTAAAGAGTTCCATAAGATTAAGACACAGATGGATTCTGTATGGGCCTAACAGTACAATCTCCAGTATACGATCTCTGGGATATTAGATGAATGAGAAATTATAGACACAGGGTAATTGAGGGCAGACAGGCCTAATAGATTAGATCCCCTTATACCATTTGAGGACTATGGCGTAGTGACCAAATAAGTCCATAGTCGATAAGTTGAGTGAATTATTATGAGAATAATAATTTACTGAGTCAGAAAGAGTTTTAAGTCAGATGAAGTTTTAATGGGTGCAACTCATGACTAGCTAGGTATTGAGCCTAGAGGGTCATACACATATGGTAGAAAATATGATAAATAGAGGATTGAATATGAGATATCCAATAAGACCATGTTTTAATGGATTCATTGGGTGAGACCCAATAGAACTGGAGCTAAGAGTGGTTATTGGATGAGAATAAGTACCTACTAAGCCAGTGGTTATTGAATTGAGATCTAATAACCATTAAGAATGATCCATTAGGATTTTATGAAGAGACTCTTTATAAATAAGAGTGGGGCTTCATGAGTCATAGGCTTAGATCCTTAGAGTCATCGGCCTCCTAATCCCTTCCTCCCATCTTCCTCCTATTGTGAGCCTCTCTGGTGTGAGAGGACAACAAGAAGGTCAAGCCCTTCTTGCTTACTGTTGTCACCCCTTGTTGCTTGGTGGTGCACTATTATGAGGAGAGAACCCGTTGTGTGAGCAGGTGCATCGTCATTGCGTTCGCTGTGTGGATTACCACTAGAGAGGAGTTTGCTAGAGCTCCTTCATCCAATAGACCAAGATCTACAAGTTAGGGATTTATGATCTCCCCTAGGTGAGAACATCTCTTAATACTATTTTTCGTTATGAGTTTTACGCTCTCGACTATCACATGATGATCCGATAATATCTATTTTAAGAAATAATTTTTATTTTTATTGTTTACTGTTCATATGATGCTCTCTAAGATTTCACAACTGTGGTATCCGAGCCAAGTTTCTGGTGCAATAATCGATTGTTAATTGCATGGTGTATAGAATCATATTTTTACGTAGACTAGTTGCATTTTTTCGTCAATTTCAGATTATGACAACATATGTTTTTGCATATGAAATGTTTAGACAACAAGAAGTATTTGTCATCAAAGAGTTGATGGCAAAACTAGGAAAGGGCAACAAGGGTTGCTGCCTACAATTTGCCTGCAAGGGGCTATGCCCAAGGGCTACTTGTAGCTCCCTAACCGAGGGCTCTCCCTAGTTGACTGAGGCCAGCAAGTAGTCCTGGTCGGCTTGCAACCATGGTCGGGGGCAGCAAGGAGTCCTGACGGCCAAGGTTTCCTAGTCGCTAAGGACTCTAGTAATTAGGGTTTCCAAATGGATTAAAGGTTAATATAAAATTGACTAATTAAAGAGTTTAATTAATTATCACTTAGTTAGTCTGATATATAGATATATGTTGTGGATGGATGATGATGTACCATATTTAACGATTGTGTATGTGTATGCAATTATTTATTGGGGCCTCAAGTCTCTGTTCTTATTAAATCTAACATATAATTCTATCTCCCTTATAATTGTTCCTCCCTTAATAAGATTTTCTATTTATGTGATTTGTATATTTTTGGGCATGTGTGCTTGCAATTAAGTTGTAATTGCAAGAGAAGGCATGACGAGAACGTGAAGATGCCGATAGGATCGATGAGGATGAGATGGATGATCATGTGCCGACGAGACCAATGAGGATAAGATGAATGATCACCAGGCATAGAGATACATTAAGACACACAGAGCTTTTGTTTATGAACTAGCCTTTTGGCTCATGCTTGATCACGATAGGTGTTGGTCTATGATCATATTGTGTGGATGTTTATATGTTTAATATGATCAAACATAATTATGAAGTCATTGAAAATACTTTGTATATTATAGTAGTTTTTTAGCATTGTTATGTATTACGATATAAAATATTTAATTTTTAAAGAAAAGAGTTCAAAAATAATTAATATTAATTAAAATTTTGAGTTTTACTATATTAATTGTTGATTAATTCATTTAGGACTTATAAGTTATAGTGTTTGAAAAAAACATATTCTTATGATTGGATTTGTGAGCAATCTACAAAAAAAAATATAATGATGCATGTTTAAGTGGATATTATAATTGATATTTTTATTTATATAATTAAAATTATATGTATAATATAATATCATTGATAAGATAAATTATAAAAATCATTTTGGACTATATTAAGAAGGGCTAATAGTATCGTGATACATAGAAAAAAGTATGACATTGATGATATACTACTGTTGTAACTCGTATTGATTTGTAACTCGTATTGATAGTAAAACTTAATATAATTTTATTATATTTATTAGACTTATTGACCTATTTTATAAAATTCGTGCATATGTGTAAAATATTCTTTACAAGTTATAAAATCTAATTAAATATTTTTTTTTAATTTTTATTTATATTAATTTAAATTCCTTTTATATATGATCAATTAATGGGCAAAGTGGAAGAATGTTGGATTATGTGGCCCTATTATTATGTAAGATATATTGTAGATATGATTGGAATATGATTATGATTATCGACTAACAAAAGAAGTCCAATTATGGTAGGATTACTTAGGAGATAACTTGATGGGAGCCAATCTCCTAATTATGATCATAGACTCTTTATTCTCACCTATAAAAGGATAAAACCTACGAAACAATCAGTTAATAAGATATTATAGTGTTGGGAAACCTTGGGAAGCATCACATGTGTAACGAAAAATAATAAACAAAACAGATTTTTCAAAAAAATCATATTTGATCATCGTGTGATGATTAGGAGCGAAAAACTTATAAAATCAAAAAATTGTGTAAGATACGTGAGATGTTCTCACCTAGGGGAGATCGTATATCACCAAAATTTTAGATCTAAGTTTGTGGAAGAAGGAGATCTCACGCTCCCTCTATAACGGTGATTGAAGTGATGACTCTCCTCCTTTCGCAATATGATCTATCCTATCTTTCGCACACCACAATACTCCGATAAACTCAAGAAGGGGGTGACCCTTTTTGTTGTCCACACACCCCAAATAGGGCTGATGGTAGGGGAGGAATGATCCTTTAGTCTCTCTCCTATTTATAGAGAACCCTATTTACTTACTATAATAGATCCTGCTTTATTGGGTATTAGATCTCCATCTGATTATCCTGGCATATTAGATACTGAATCGTCATCCAATTATCCCTAGCTTAATAGAATTTGAATCTTTATCTAAATATTCACTCTAAGCCATTATTGGGTTTCACCCAATGGGTCTAATAATATAAGGATTTATTGGATATCATATATCTAATCCTCTATTCATCGTTGTTGGGAAACCAAATGGGAGCTTCACATGTACAGCGAAATATCAAAACAAAACTGGTTTCTCATGTAGATCAAATTGTCGTGCAAAGATTGGTGCACAAAAATTATAAAAATAAAAAACTACAATATGTGATAGATTGTTTGCCTACAGAGATTGTATATCCTTGAATTTTTAAATCCAGATGGAGAGGATGAAGGTGGTCAAACGTTGTTATCTCTAGCGATATCTATATAATGATTCGCTGCAGCAATACTCCTTCAATCACAACCACAAATCTCACAACTCTTGCGTAGCTTCTTGCAACGAACATGGAAGAAGATCCTCTATCTTCTTGCTGCCCTCTCGCAACAGAGAGGGGCTGGTAGGCTGAGAAGGTGAGGGAGAGGATTAGAATAGGAGGGGGAGGCTAAAGGTGCAGCCTATCACATAAGAGCTGCCCCTGCCTCTTATTTATAGAGAGCCACCAAACCTTAATGGATCCTGCCTTATTGGGTATTAGATTTTCATCCAATTATCCACTAATCTTAGATTATTTTGATCTCTAATTGGGTCTCATGTAAGGAACTCATCATTGTAGGTTCTCATCTAATGAAAACATGGGTTAATTGGATAACTCATGTCCAATCATCTATTTGCTGAATTATCTACCATATATATGTGACTCTCTAAGCTTAATACTGAGCTGATTGTGAGTCCTATCTGTCAGAACTCCTTCTAAGTTAGTGAATTATTATCTCATAATAATTCACTCGACTTACCAACTATGGACATACTAGGCCACTGTGTCATAGTCCATAGACGATACAAGGGATCTTATCCATTAGATATGTTTATCCTCAATTACTATATATCTATAGTCTCTCATCATTCTAATCTCCCAGAGACTGTATCTCATGCATGGTACTATCATGCTACGTATGGAATATATCTAACTCTCGCTTTAATTAGATTCTCCTAGAGAACTCTTTCTCTCTCATTCTGACCAACCTAATCAGATATTTACCTGAGCAAAAACATATAAGATATTTCTCTCATGATATCAAGAGTGGATGATCATTCACTCAATGACCTTCGTAAGATTGGCTGCAAATCTTGATAACCGATTGTACTAGATCTATAACTTTTCAGATCTGTAAGTATGACGTCAAATAAATAAGTACTCAAATAAGGTATCCTTGGTGTTTCAAGCCTAAGGACTGGATACACAGTTGAGATTATGGAATCAATGTTTTATGTCAGGTATTATTAACCATACAACATTTCGTAAGTGGATCAATCAGTAACTTCATTATCTAATGAGCACCTATATTGTATCCTTAGTGTATCTAGATAAGTGGTTACGAGACCAGCCGTCTCTATCATATGGATGAGTATACAACACATCGGTCTGTTTGGTTGTCTTGATGTTGCTTTTGAGTAATCTATAACCGGGATTATTTATGATATGTGTTTAAAGATGAATCAATCTCATTATCATGATCTTATCACAATCCAGGACATCACAATATATGTATTCAATAGATAATATAATATGAGAATATGCCAATAATAATGATGCAAAAAGATTGTGTAATATGTCACATGTGTCATCACTTATATGATTGGCTTGTTGGGCACCTGTAACTAGCAGTCGCATCATACACCATATGTGTGTGACTCTCTAGGCCTAATACTAAGCAAGTCGTGGGTCGCATTTGTCAGAACTCCTTCTAACTCAATGAATTATTATCTCATAATAATTCACTCAACTCATCGACTATGGACATACTATGCCACTACGTTATAGTTCTCAGATGATACAGGAGGATCTAATTCATTGGATGTGTCTATCCTTAGTTACATGCATATATAGTCTCTCATCCATCTAATATCCCGGAGATCATATATTGAGCATGATAATGTCAAGCTCATACGAAATTTATCTGAGCCTTACTCTAATTGGATTCTCTTGGAGAATATCTTCTCTCTCAATCTGAATGACTCTGATAAGGGATTTGCTTGAGTAAGAACATATGAGATATTCCTCTTGTGATACCGAGAGTGATTGATCCTCTATTGACATTCAATTACCTTCGTAAGGTTGGTTGTTATTTTCAATAACCGATTATACTAGATCTGAAATTTTCAGATCAATAAACCCGATATTGAAGAATGAAGTACTCAAATAAGGTATCATTTGTAACTCAAATAAGGTATCATTTGTATCTCAAATTTAAAGACCAAACACATAACTGAGGCTACGAAATTATTATGTGACGAATATATATCATTAACCATCTAGTATTATGCAAGTAGATTAATCAATGATTTTATTATCAAATGAGTACCTATATTATATCATTAGTGTCTATACACGAGTAATTATGAGATTAATTGTCTTTATCGTATGGAGGAATATATAGCACACTATATATTTGGTTATCTCGATTTCCATCTCGAGTAACTTATGACTAGAAATATTTAGGATCTATGTTTAAAGGTGAATTTATATTATTATGATCCAATTGTCATTGTCCAAATCCAAAAATATCATAATATATTAATTATATAATATAAAATAAAAAATTATTATTATTATTATTATTATAAAAATATATTATATAATACGTGTCATGATTGACTTGTAACGCACAGATAATCATGATATTCTTTATCTATCGATCGGATCTGACGGTAATATATTTATAGATTAAATTTCTTTTAAATTATATCAAAAATATACATTTATATTAAAAAAATTCACATAACAACAGTTGGAAGATGATTGTTATGATTACATACGCTTCGTTAGATCACGTAATGTCTCAGGAGTGAGATTGTTCGTATGATGTGGATACAGAGAGCAGCGTCTCTTCTGCACAAAGCATCATCCCATCTTCCATGCGAATGCCACCGTGCTGAACTGATCTATTTGATCGATAGTAATCGTATTGGGCCTCTTCGACACAGAGGTGGGATGATCTGCAAGATCACAGGCTTCAGTTCTGCAGCCATCTTTGACGACTGCTTCGATTACAATGTTCCACTGCAGATTAATCCTCTTGGGAGTCTCTCCCCATGTTTTCCACGAACAAAGAACAACCACCCTTACGTATTCCAAGCCGGAGAACTCTTGGATCCTTCTTCGGAGGCGTTCCCGTCGTCAACACTCGCGGCTCCGCTTTGGAGGCTCGCATCGATCGCGGTGGTGACTCCGCAGCACATGGCGCTGCTCCGCCGCTTGCCCCTCTCTTTACGGCAAAGGCTCGCGTCGATCGCGGTGGTGACTCCGCAGCACATGGCGCTGCGCCGCCGCTTGCCCCTCTCTTTACGGCAAACACGGCTGGCGTCCGAGTTGAAAGCTAAGCTAAAGCCTCTGCGGCGGCGAAGAGAAATGGCAGACAAGGAAGCGACGTGGTCGATTATTGAATGAATTGAAGGGGGGTGTGGTGTTTAATGTGTTGTATCGCATTGAAATGACAACGCTGGCGGGGGTGGCAGTAATATGGATCGGATTCTTTTGTTCCTTCGTCGGTACAAAAGGGGTGGTTTGATGTCTCCCCTACATAAACCCGTGAAGGACGACTTCCCATTCTGAGATGGGGACTTACACCGTTCTTTTGGAGGAGACAGATTTGGACATTTCTGAGCTATATTATTTATATACACTGCTTTCTCATGTGCGGTGGTGTGTACAGCGATCCACATCTATTTATTTATACTCAATATAAAAAATTATTTATCTGAATCATAATTAGCGTCACAATCGAGAGAATATAGGAAAAAGGAGATTGATTTTTTTTTTTATGAACACTTGAGTTGATTTGATAAAAAGTAAATATAATTTATCAAGTAAGTTATCAAGTAATCGATGAGCAAGCAATTTTTTGGAATGTAAAAAAATAATTTAAATTAGAATTATGATTTTTTATATTATCATAATCTATTTTAATTAATTAGACTCGGTTTAATTCATTGGATCAGTCGAATCCGACCCAAAAAAAAGGGAAGAAAAAAATAAAGAAGCAATATTATTGATATTTTTTTTCAACAAAATTACGTTTTTTTTTTTTTAAAGGAGTTCGTTCTCTTGTTTTTTAAATATATATTCAAACGTTGAGACGCGTACATCAGCCTACAGCGTGCAGTACCGCCACCGGGGGCCGCCGCCGCCGCCGCCGCAGCAGCTCTCCCACACAAACACCGTCATCCACCACAGTATGTCCTCTTTCCAGCACGACAAGTGGTACACTCCCGGTTCAAATCCTCCACCCAAGCTTCGCCTCCGCCCTCCTCCCACGACTTGCTTCCGCCCTTCACGTGACGGCGTGGCCCTCCTCGCCGAGCTTTTCAGAACAGCTGCTCCCCATCCACGCTCCCCTTCTTCGTCCTCTTTTGCACCCGCCCCCTCATCCGCTGCGTTAGCTCCACCAGGCTCCAACCTTTTCCCTGTTAGGTAAACGATGGGCCCATCGACCCGACGTCATCATGCCTGTCTGCCTCCGGAGGATTCGTGCACCCTGTCCGGATACGGACAGTCGAGCGTCGATCCTCTCGTTTGGTTTGAGGGGATAAAGGGGAGGAAGAGGAAGGAGAAGAGGCCGGTGGAAGGAAGAGGAGGCCGAGCACGACGACGACCGATTCCAACTTTTCCTTGCGTTGCGTTGTCTGCTTTCCGAACGCAATGCAAGAGCAGCCTTCGAATTCCAGAGCCCTTCTGCCATTGCCGCGGTTGATCTCCATGTGGATCCTCTTGCCGTTGTTCGTGGTTTCTGCTTCGGCCTCCGGGGCGTCCGACGACGCTGCGGCCCTCCTGGCGTTTAAGGCCAGGGCTGACCGCGGCAACCGCTTGCCCTTCTTCACCGCGGCCAACGTCTCCTCGTCCGACAACGAGCACTGCCGCTGGCACGGCGTCTGGTGCTCCGCCGATGGTAGGGTCATCCGTCTCGTTCTCGAGGCCGCGGGCCTCGCCGGTGTCTTCGCCGGCGGCACCCTCGACCGGCTCGACCAGCTTCGGATCCTCAGCCTCAAGGCCAACTCCCTTACCGGGCCACTCCCGGACCTCTCCCCGCTGCTGAACCTCAAGGCTCTCTTCCTAAGCCGCAACCGCTTCGTAGGCGCCTTCCCCGCCTCCGTTCTCTCCCTCCATCGCCTCCGTACCCTCGACTTGTCGTACAACAACCTCTCCGGGCCGATCCCGCCTTCTCTCGCCGCGCTCGATCGGCTCTACGCCCTTCGCCTCGAGTCGAACCTCTTCAGCGGCCCCATCCCGCCCCTCAACCAATCCTCCCTCGTGAACTTCAACGTCTCCCACAACAACTTCTCCGGTACGATCCCGGCCACCGCCGCGTTGTCCTCGTTCGCCGCATCGGCCTTCGCTGCGAATCCGGGGCTGTGCGGGGGCGTCCTGAGAAAGGAGTGCGGCGGCGGCAACGTCTCACGCACCGCCCCGTCCCCCGGGAACGCAGTCGCAGGGGAGCACGAGGGGATACGCCTCCCGAGCTCCGCTTCCCCTGCGCAGAAGATGCACAAGAGAGCCGTCGTGGCGGTGGGGTTCTTGGCCAGCTCGTTTCTAGTGATTGGAGTCTTGGGCTTCTCCTTGTTGATGCATAAGAAGAGGAGCAGGATGAAGCGGGGGGCGATCCTGGGCCCGGTGAAGCACCAAGCCAATGGGGCCGCCGAGGCTCCGGAGTCGAATCTCGAGAATCTCAACGCGCAGATCGAGAACGGGAGCAACGAGCTCATGGCGGCCGCGTCACTGGCCATGTCGGAGGAGAAGGTGAAGAAGCTGTCTAAAAGTGGGTGCTTGGTGTTCTGCGCCGGGGAGGCGACGGTGTACAATCTGCAGCAGCTGATGAAAGCCTCGGCCGAGATGTTGGGCAGAGGGAGTGCGGGAAGTACTTACAAGGCAGTATTGGAGAATAGACTGATGGTGAGCGTGAAGAGATTGGACGCAGCGAAGCTGGTGGCAACGGGGAAGGAGGTGTTCGAGCGGCACATGGAGATGGTCGGAAGGCTTCGGCACCCCAACTTGGTGCCGCTGCGGGCGTACTTCAAGGCCAAGGAAGAGAGGCTGCTGGTCTATGACTACCAGCCCAATGGCAGCTTATCCTCCCTTGTTCATGGTATGGACCTGTGGGTGCCATTCGTTCTTTTGTGCTGCTTTCCTTCTTGATTTCCATTAACTTGGTCATAGTTACTCTTCCTCAGCTGTTTGAAGTAGGCATGATTCTGTCATTTTCTTGTGCTGTTTTCCATCTTATTTTACTTCAATTTGGTTCTTCCTACTAGAAAAGTAAAATCTTTTCAAAGTTTTCAATTGAATTATTGGAAGTAAAATCTTCTACCTTTTCAAAAGTTTCAGAGAATCTTAAAGTATTTCCAAGAAACACAAAGTGAAGATATAAAATGAGGGAAGCAACCAAAGAAGCCTAGTGTTTTCGTCATTTAGACTATTCACTAAATCTTTACTTTCTTTATCTGATGAGGGATGAGTTATGGTGACTTGTTTGTCGAACTATATTCTAGGATTACATAGTGCCCTCGACAAACTATGAGATCTGAAAAGTCATCAAGGTATGCGATTACAACACTTATTTGTCTGAACTATTTTTGTTGTAAGATTAATGGAGCATATATGTATGTTTATGCTTGCAGATCAGCAATATGTATCAATTATCCAAATTAAATGATCCCGCATGGTTCATCTGAAATCATCAGGATCAATTGTTGAATAAACTTACATGGTAAATAACTAGAAAGGTTGCCTTTGTACTTGCTTTTTTATAACCGAGATGGTGTATGCCATTTGGAATTTTAGATATCCTACATGAAACTTTCAATGGACTTGTGTTGGCTATATGCAATACATAGTATAAATATCATTTTGATTTATGAAACTTCTTAAATGTGCATCTTCAATGTTTCACAAATGCATGAAATTGAAACATCTGCACTATGAAGTACCTGTAAGAAATTAGTTTTTGATGTGTTCCTCGTATCTCTCATTTGCTTCCTTGCTGCATCTTTCACTTGATACATGTTTGTAATTGTGCTTGTACCATACTAGTATTACTATGAGCATATATTCCTTAAAATCTCACCTCGGTACATGTAAATTAAAGTAACTTTTTTCTTTTTGTTTGTGGATTCTAAGTCAGATATTTGTTGGTTTTGTGGTCCATGCATTTCACTCTCTTCTGAGAGGATGCATGAAGATGATATGGAAAGGTATAAATAAAGTGACTATCTTTGGAAAATATCTATGCTCACTTATTTTAGAATCTGATGCAGGCAAGCAATCAGTAATGTTCTTTAAGATTACAAAAGGCTCCTCTTAAGCTATTTGTATACCTAAGGTTCTTACCCATGAGCTGTCCTTAAGTTTCAGATTGTAGAGTCCCAAGTTTTGCTTGCAAAATAAAAAAATTAAAAAATAAAGGCAGAAGGAATTTTCACTTTAGTTTATGCTGAAAAAAAGGTTAGAGAGTATAATTTAACGATTGAGTAAGCAAGAGACGAGAGGATTTATTTTTTTATCATTTGTTGGTAATGTTCTAGCCAAACGTAAAATGCTAAATTGATGTTGTGATTCATTTTTGTTGCTTGATAATTTTTCATAGTTGTCACTGGGTCGATACTTGCCAGTCACCCCATTTCAATTAAAGGAATTTTCACTTTAGTTTATGCTGAAAAAAAGGTTAGAGAGTATAATTTAACGATTAAGCAAGAGACAAGAGGATTTAATTTTTATCATTTGTAGGCAATGTTCTAGCCAAACATAAAATGCTAAATTGATGTTGTGATTCATTTTTGTTGCTTGATAAATTTTCTTAGCTGTCACCGGGGTCGAGACTTGCTAGTCATCCCATTTCAATTAAAATTATAGCTACTCTGGTTAAGTTTAAATTCTGACGTTTTTGTTGTAGGTTCAAGAACCACAAGACCAAGGCCCCTCCACTGGACCTCGTGTTTAAAGATAGCGGAAGATGTTGCACACGGCCTTGCATACATCCACCAAGCTTCTCGATTAGTCCACGGAAACATTAAATCTTCCAATGTCCTTCTTGGTTCTGATTTTGAGGCTTGCCTGACCGACAACTGTCTCGCTTTTCTTATGAAACCATCTGACAATGAAGATGACATAGGATATAGAGCTCCCGAAACCCAGAATTCTAATGGAGGGCTAACCCCTAGATCAGATATCTATGCATTTGGTGTCTTACTGCTGGAGCTCCTGACCGGGAAACGTCCTTCGCAACAGCCAGTGCTCGAGGAAACCACTCTGCCTGTTTGGGTTCGATCAATGAGGGAGGATGTAATTGAAGGAGCAGATGATGAACGCTTAATGACGATCATCGACATTGCTGCAGCCTGTGTTCATCTTTCTCCAGATAGCAGGCCAACCGCATGGCAGATTTTGAAAATGATTCAGGAAGTGAAGGAGGTTGACACAGGAGACCATGATGGTGGTTCAGCCTCGCCTTCCTAGTTCTGGCCCTGATGCCCATATCTAATGGACCTTGTTGAAGAGATCTTTCTATTCTGAGGACAATTGGAGCTTCAGTGTCTATAAGTGTGATGTCTACCCTCAGTGTGGGTGGATGTGCTAAGATTGTTGGATAGTTAAAAACCTGCTTCACTGTTGCTCATGGAATTGGAACCATGGAGGCTGCTAAAATAGTCCATTGCTCATGTACTATCAGTATTAGCTCAACTGTAGCATAGAAGATAAATTGCAATCAGGGTAAATAAGGATCAGATTGTGCCTTAAGCAAATGTCAAAGACAAAGTATTCTAAAGCCTTGTAGAAGTATTCTATGAATTTATATATAATCTCTAAATTTTTGGAGCTTGGATTCTTTTATGCTGTGGACTGTGATGTTGCAGTTTTTGCATGGAGCAAGACTCTGTCCCTGAAACACCATGATGATGCTTTGCTAACCTGAACATTGTGACACCTCATGCCAACATTCTTTGTTTGGATCAGGTGAAAAAAAAAAGATAATGGATTGTTTATTTCTTTTTGTTATTTTGTAGATCCACTCATATGTACAATCTTTAAAAGCTTTTGAAATTTTCTTCTCCTAAATTTTCTCAGGTGATTACAGTTCTCCATTGCTCTATCCATCTCTTATTCCCCATAGGAAATAGGAAATGAAGTTTGCCTAAATTGTGGCTGATGTCATATGAGCCAATTTTCTTTTACTTATTTTGCTGTTTTAAAAAAATAAATGATTCGTTGGTGACTCTCAGGATCAAATATATTTATATTTGTCTTATTGAAAAATAAATATTTTTTTAATTTTTAAAATTAATAAAAAAAATAAAATTAAAAATAACCCGTGACGTAACCGCTGTTTTCACGTCCCGGTTTAAGTCACAACTTGGCTGGGCGACGCCCGCGCGCACTCGGGGGGAACGTTCGGAGTTCAGCGACCGAGAGAGTGAGCTATGGAGGGCGGCGGCGAGGCGGAGGCGGAGGCGCAGACGCTGGTGGAGGCCGCCCTGGAGGTCTTGAACACGAACGATCCGTTCGAGAAGGCCCGCCTGGGCGAAGTCGCGGCCGCCCGCTGGCTGCAGGGCGACATCTCCGTCCCCTATCGCGATGATGGCCCTCCTCCTCTCGTCCCTGACCGACCGGCCCGCCTCTCGAGTGTAATGTGCACTAGGACTCTGCTCGATTTCTGTGTGAAAAAGGTGAAAAAAAGGGGAAATTGACTGTTTTGTGCTCACTCGCAGGTGAAGCTGGTGTCGCCGAGCATGATGCCGAAGCTGGGGAAAGCCGGGAGTTTGCAGAGCCGGCAGGCCATCCTACATAGCCTTGCCCACACTGAGAGCTGGGCCATCGACCTTTCCTGGGTGAGTTTCGGTTCAGTTGCTACTGCCCACCACTCGTTTGTCAAAATGTCGCAGCCAACCGGACCCAAAACTGTTACTACTATTCTGAGTGCAGGACATCATCGCTCGTTTTGGGAGGCAGGAGGGGATGCCCAGGGAATTCTTCACCGACTTTGTGAGGGTGGCCCAGGACGAAGGTCGACACTTCACACTCCTTGCCGCAAGGCTGGAGGAGGTGGGGTCACACTATGGGGCTCTCCCTGCCCACGACGGCCTTTGGGACTCTGCATTGCAGACCTCCAAAAGCCTGTTGGCACGACTCGCCGTGGAGCACTGCGTCCATGAGGTTGGTGATTCTTTTTTCTATGGCTTAAATTGTCTGCCCGGTCTTATGAAAAGAGCTGCAAAAACAGTAGTTAAAAGAACAAGTGTTGTTGCAAGGGAAGCATTATAATGAACACAAATGAGAACAAAGACAAAAAGATGCTGCAAAGACCACACTAAATTGAGACTCCTCAACCAGTATCTCCTTTAGAACATCCCAAAATTTGTTCAGGTGAATGATGACCAACTCAAGGGTATAACTTCTTACCTTTTGCTTAAAGGAGTTCAATTTAGGGACCATGGAACTCTTAAGTTTGAGGCTAGCACTCATGGATTTTGTACAGTCTTTGGCATAAAGTACAAGGAAGGTGCCCAACGACATGTGTTACCGGTGGATAAACTTTTAATATACATAAATATGTAGACTAGCCTGGAAGAAAAAAGAGCAAATACTTCCATAAGGGGATGTAGTGAGTGACATAACTTGCTGTTATGCACTTTTAACCAGAGACTTTTTGTTCGTATTGTTGCTTGATATTTAAGTGCTTGTCTAATTCCCATGTTCGGTTTGTTGCCAACTAGCTGCATAAGCATCACCTAAGACTGCAATAAATTGCCCACCATGTCACAACCAACTGCTGTTTCTCTATAATGGCTGGCAATGGTGTTCCTACAGAACATAACAGCAAATATAGTGCAATGGTGGCCATCTGCCAAAACAAAATTAAATAATTTATTCATCAAAGTTAGCTATAAGATCAATTACAACACATCAAACTTCAGCTGAAATCAGTTATTATTCTAAGAGAAGTGATCTGACACCATTTTTGTCACCCGGTATTAAACCAGATATGATTCACTGTTGCTGGCTGTATATTCCTCTTAAATCTTTCATTTAGATTATCATTTGCTTTTTTTCCCTTGTGTTTTATTTATTTTTTCGAAATAAATAAAAATATTGTGTCAATGTTTTACCCTTAAAGAAGGGAACTTTCCTTCAACTGTTTCTTTTAACCTTCTAAGTTATACTTCCCTTTCCTCCCTCTTTTCCTTTGTATACTTAATTTCTTCTTTTCCTAATTTCTCAAAATTTTGTTCTTCTTGCTTCATTTTCATCCAGATATATAAAGATAAATGAATGGCACACACAACCTTGACTTCGCTGATAGTGTTAACATCTCCAATGTACATCTTTTTCGAATTAGATTTGCCAATGGAACGTTAGTGGATAGACTATAGTTCTTGTTATGTGACAAAATGCTAGTTTAGAATTTAAATAGATATGATGAGAGTGGAGAGACAAGGTTGAAACATGAAGGTTACAGCCAATATCCATCTGCTATAGACCAAGTTTCCAACTGCCTAACACCTGACCGCTCGGTTGATCCAAATATTGACAACCCATGGCCAATATATATTTATTAACCTCGGTCTGATAAAAACAACAAGCCCTTGAAATCAATTATCTACTTCTTATTTCTCACTCAATCCGATGTCCTTTAGATCTGGTGACAAATTTGCAACAAGAACAATGCGGTAAATACATATGTATAACGTGGAAGAGAGGGGTACAAGGCAATGAAGCCCTTGAAATAATGAGAAATTTTGGCAATTCTAAAAATGCTTAAAATATTATCTTTTCCTCAGGAGAAGAAATGGAACCTACATGAACAATAACAAAACCGTAAGTCCCAACAAGTGGAACCTAAAGGATGTCAATGTTAATATCGTAAGATCAAGTTCATCTTTATGCAAAAGCTGTTCCCTATTTTATGTTCATCAATGAAGTGATAAAATATCAAACTAGTAGGACTAACTCTCATATAATGTTGTTGCCCTTGCTAAATTATTCTGTCAAAATTCAGATTGCATTAATAGAAGATGCTAAACTTAATTGTCTGTTGAACTTCTTGAATCTTGACTTCTTTGTTGCACTTCTTTCTGTGCTTCAAGTCAATTCAAAACTCTGAAATATTTATGAATATCTTCTCTTCTTTTTGGATTAATTTATCTTGATTCAGGCTAGAGGGCTAGATGTACTTCCCACCACCATCTCCCGTTTCCGGAATGGAGGGGATGAACAAACAGCAAATCTGTTGGAAACGGTTGTGTATCCAGAAGAGATCACACACTGTGCTGCTGGTGTCAAATGGTTCAGATATTTGTGCCTTCGGACACCTAATGAGCATGACGGTGCAGCACTAATTCATGACAGTACTGGATCTGCACAACCTTTGGAGGGAGTAAGTATCCCAAATCAGCATGAGGTCGATCATGGTGGTGACGCTGACCTGACACAAGATCTTGCTCAAAACTTCAAAACCACTGTAGCATTATGCCACGGCGAACAGGAGATGGTAATCCAGCATTTTCATGCCACCGTCAGAGAATACTTCAGGGGTCCACTTAAACCCCCTTTCAATGTGCAAGCGAGGAAAGCTGCAGGGTTCGGACCCGAATGGTACGAGCCCCTGGCACAGAAATAGGCGAAGACCCAAAAGAAAAAAAAAAAAAACTGATTCTTTACCTCTCTTCCATATTATCCATTTCTTGATTCACAAGTTCTAACATGAATATTCTACTCTGCAAAGCTTCATCGATCACCCTGCATTACAGCAGATACAGTATCGTCAGTTTTGCCCATTGATGTTTGAACTACATACTGATTTTTTTTTTCTTCTTTCTTCAGTCCCTGTGATTTATTGTGATATTTTGAATTGCAAGCCAGTAATGTAGGACATGATTTGGTGGCAGAATAAGCTGCTACAATACAAAACAACTTCATATGAGCTACCAGCCATGATGCTGTCGGTGCTGCCAGCCTAGATATACTGCTTCCAGGACTAATGATTAAAATGTGAAATGAGAACACTTGATCGTAAAGTTTAATCTGCTGCTCTCCATGTCCAGGTACTTTTCACAAGTTTGGTGGGAGGTGGATCGATGACCAGCCTGTGGACCAGCAGGGGGAAGGAGAAGTTGAGACATCCTCATCATCAGGCTGAGATGCCACCCAACCATGTAAGACAATCCTCTCCTCTCTGTCCTCTTCATTTTCTTATAGACAACAGTAGATGCAAAATTAAATCTTTCTTTTTTTTTGTAAGATTAAGAAAAATACATCAGAAGAGTCATAAGTATAGTGAAGTCTTGTTTTGTCGGTAGAGTAATATCTTAAGAATCTCCTTAATTAAAAGGAAACCCAGAGTGACAGTTTAGAAGTCGCATTCATCTCGTCACGTTTGTATTAAAATCTGTGGTTTTGACTTGGAAAATTGATGGAAAGATTTAATTTTTGAAAAATAGATTGAGATCATGTTTGGATGGTTTCATATAATCCTATCATTCTCTTGTAAATATATCAACCACGTGGATTATTCGTACGAAATTATAAGATAGGAAAAGCAATATGATTAATTTTTTTGATTTGTATAAAGAATTTACCGCGGTGAACTCTCGAAGCAACTGCTTGAGCTGACGTGGCGAAGATCCAACGGCTGCCATTCTTGTTCAGCTTTCTCTGTCGAATAAAGAGACAGTCTTCCGTCGAACAACGCCCACCGACACCTCTCTCTCTCTCTCTCTCTCTCTCTCGCTCTCTATTAGTCATTTTAGTTCGTCTTGTCCTCCAATCCAACCACAACATTTTATCACTCTTCCTCGCCTCTCTCTTCGATTGCCTTCGAAGAGATCAGATCTGGTCTGATCAGGGACTCTCGATCGGGGGGAAGATGAGGGCGTGGTCGACCGTCCTGCTGGTGGTCGCTGTAGCCTTCGCGGTAGCGGCGGAGGCGTCGAAGTCGAAGCCCAAGGTGTGCAACAAGGGGTGGGAGTGCAGCGGCAGCATCTACTGCTGCAACGAGACCATCAGCGACTACTTCAAGGTGTACCAGTTCGAGAACCTCTTCAGCAAGCGCAACTCCCCCGTCGCGCACGCCGTCGGCTTCTGGGACTACCAGTCCTTCATCCTTGCCGCCTCCGTCTACGAGCCCCTCGGGTTCGGCACCACCGGCGACAAGGTGACCAAGATGCAGGAGGTCGCCGCCTTCCTCGGCCACGTCGGCAGCAAGACCTCCTGTAAGTATCATCCCTCCTCTCCTCCTCCCATCTGATGGATCTTGTGCGTGAATGTCGGATCTCTGTCGTTATGCTTCATTTCCAACCTATTTGCTTGCATCCATGAGAAATTGCATCGACACTAGACTGTTTGGTAAACGGGAATCGATGTTTTTGATGGATCTTGTGCGCAAAATGTCGGATCTCTGTCCTTATACTTCATTCCGACCTATTTGCTTGCACCCATTAGAAATTGCATCGACTGTTTGGGAAAGGGGAATCGATGTTATGATGGATCTTGTGCGTAAATGTCGGATCTCTGTCCTTATGCTTCATTCCGACCTATTTGCTTGCATCCATGATAATTTGCATCGACATTAGACTGTTTGGGAAAGGGGAATCTATGTTCTGATGGATCTTGTGCGTAAATGTCCTTATGCTTCATTCCGACCTATTTGTTTGCATCCATGATAATCTGCATCTACATTAGACTGTTTGGGAAAGGGGAATCGATGTTCTGATGGATCTTGTGCGTAAATGTCGGATCTCTATCCTTTTGTTTCATTCCGACCAATTTGCTTGCATCCATGAGAAATATCATCGACATTAGATTGTTTGGGAAAGGGGAATCGATGTAGAACCATGGATCAGAGTAACAACTAGGTTTGGAACAATGGGAAATCAACAACAAAAGAAAATTTGTGTTGGCAATTTCATGTTCCATGTTAAAGACAAGCTCTTTAAGACATCAGAATTCAGGACATAGTGGACTATGAGAAGATGTGAAGCAAGCCATTTACAATTCTTGTTTTTTGTTTGTGATGTCTGTGAAAGACATTGAATAAATCTAATTGTGCTTATTAACAAATTCAAGTTGTTTTCACTGCTATTCATATCTGCATCAGGTAATTTGTCTTTTAAAGAATTAATAAAGAGATGGGCAAAGAGGTGTAGAAACAATATGGAAAGAAGCATAAGATCCTGTTTGTGATACATTCCCAAGAGGTGCTCTAAGTGCAACGGATTCGCAAACTTGATTTCACATCGGATCTCTCAATTTCCGATGGTATTGTTTCGGTGAATAAAATGTTATGCATTGGGCAGTAGGCTGTAATTGAACTAGAGCTATGATAGACCTGATGTAACGAATCAGCAAATGGCTTCTATTCTAGCTAGATTTATAGAAAATTGTAGACTTGATGCATGTAATTAGTGATTGACATATGTGGTATTCCACAATAGCAGGTAGTTTAAGCACAAAAGGAAATGTCTATGTAGGTTAACAGAGTATGTCTTAGACAAGGAAGAAATTTAGGGGAGATTTATTTGCATGAAACAAAAGAAGCCTATTATGGAGGGAAGGATCACAAGGGCTGTAGTCTCTTTCTGTGATGTTAAGTAGTTTCTCATACAATGCTATTTTTAATAGTTTACCTAACCTCGTAATCTGATTGAGATGCTCGGGACTCCTAACAATTCCGAAAGTAGATGTAACCGTACCAAAAATGCATCTTTGCACTAGTAAAAATATCTGGCCTAATGACTTCTCTGCAATAGCAAAATATTGATAATGATGACACTATTAAAGAAGAGATATTGGACTCATTCAAACTGATTGATTAGAAATGCATCAGTAAGTTAACTGAAAATAAAAAACTAATCTAATGATATTTATTACAGGCTTGTACTGACATCTAATTAAACCCTTACCATAAGTCCTTTTCCCTGCACGATCAGATATCGAAATTGGCCGGGATTTGAATGATTACATGAGGACATTTAATTACATCATTTCTGAGGGTTCTAGGTTGACCAAGCAACCGAGAAAGTATTTAGTTCTAACAATTTATATATAGGATTGGGATGTTCTATTGGAGAGGCGTTGAGCTGATCCCACCATAGGCTGCCTATTTTATTTGCTTATTTCTGTTGACCTCTCTCTCTATGTATATACCTATGTAATTTGCATGTATATTGCCAATGATTTTTGTTGCAGGTGGATATGGTGTTGCCACTGGTGGCCCACTTGCATGGGGATTATGCTATAATCATGAAATGAGCCCAAGCCAAGACTACTGTGATCCAAACTACCTTTATCCCTGTGCCGACGGAGTTCAATACTATGGACGTGGTGCTCTGCCCGTGTACTGGTATGTCAACGATGTTTACTGTCTTATGTTTCAATCGAACAAAATAAGTAATCTTGTCACACATGTGATTTGAATTGATGACCTTCAGGAACTACAACTACGGACTTCTTGGTGATGCCATAAAGGTAGATCTGTTGAACCATCCAGAATACCTAGAGCAAAATGCCACCCAGGCTTTCCAAGCCGCCATGTGGAGGTGGATGACACCAATGAAGAAGAAGCAGCCTTCTGCCCACGATGTTTTCGTCGGAAACTGGAAGCCCACAAAGAACGACACCTTGTCGAAAAGGTTACCTGGCTTTGGGCTTACCATGAACATTCTGTATGGTGATCTTATATGCGGCCAGGGCTTTATTGATCCCATGAACAATATCATGTCTCACTACCAATATTACCTGGACCTGATCGGAATCGGGCGTGAAAAGTCTGGAGATAATCTAGATTGTGCTGAACAAGTGGTTTTCAACCCATCTTACAAAGCTGATACAGCAACCTGAGCCATGATTTAAGTAAGCTGTAAGATATCGGTGGAATCAATCAGTGAGAGTGCCCCCAAATAAATATGGACGTCGTGTGGACGAATGCTCTGTGTTATAAGACATGTTTGTTTAAAGATGTGTAGCTACAGCAGTGGTTATTATGTTGAGTGGCTCTGTTATTCTTCTTAGTAACTGAATGGCAATTCTTATTATTATCTGTAATACTCCACCGTGCCAATTATATTGTAGTCCGTGGGGTGAGTATCATTGTTTTGGAAACTATGAAATATATTGTGTTTCAAAGTGATGTTTGGTTTTTTAATAATTGCGAATGACATTTCTGTTGAAATCAGATGTCATTCTCATTTGTAAAACCTTCCATCTGTCAAATAGCTCTTCTTGTTCACCTCATTATCCTTTTGCTTGCTCTCAATTACCGGGTTTTTTGTTTTTTTGTTTTTGTTGATAGAGATAATGATTTCTTATCTGGCTATGTTTGTTATAGTGCTAAGGATGATGGGAGTGAAAAGTCTATCAATGGTGCATGTTCATTATAGTGATTTAAAAAGTACTAGACATTGTAAAAGGTGTCAGAGTCACACGATGCTCGTGGCATTAGGTGCTCGTCCAAGCGTTTGCCCGAGCGAAATGAGGCATTAAAATATAAAAATATATATAATATAATTAATAAATATAATTATTTAAATTAAAAATATAATATTAAATTAATAAAATATAAAGTACAAATTATAATGTCACATTAACAAGTCTTAAAATTTAAAACAATAAAGTTTTACATCAAAGTCACTCATCATAAACAGTATATTGTTAAGTGTTAACTATAATGTTAACAGTATATGTTAACCGTACATTAACAGTATAATATTAACAGTATACTATTAATAATAAGTTAACATTATATTATTAATATATTGTTAACAATAGAGACGAGTAGAGACGAGGCGAGGCGGTTGACCTGACTGAGAACGAAAGCTGCTTACTGAGAGCAGCGACAATGGCGAGCAACAACAGAGGCAGCAACAACAGCAGCGACAGCGACAATAAAGAAATGTCACCAGTGTAATCGTGATTCGCGAGTGAGATTATGATTGAGGAAGTATATATCGGTGTAACTAACGTGAATGCGACCAAATAAGGGCTAAAAGCCTGGTTCGGTTGCCTAGTTTACTCCGGGCGCTCGACCGAAGCACCCAACGCCTGGGCTCGGGCGAGCGCTCAGGTGGCGCCTCTTTGAAGCATGCCGCTTGGAGATTGAGCGAGGCGCTCAGGTGGCGCCTCTTTGAAGCACTCATCATAAACAGTATACTGTTAATAATAAGTTAACATTATACTGTTAACATATTGTTAACGATATACTATTTACAATAGAGACGAGGCGAGGCGATTGACCTGACTGAGAACGAAAGCTGCTTACTGAGAGCAACGACAACAGCGACGACGATGGAGAGCAACAGCGGCAGCGACAACGACGAGCAACAACAGAGGCAGCAACAAAGGCAGCGATAACGATAGCAGAGAAATGTCAGCGATGTAATCGCGATTCGCGAGTGAGATTATGGTTGAGGAAGCATATATCGGTGCGTTAGTTGGTTCAATCGAACCTGGTTTGGTCGTTTGGTTTACTCCGGGCGAGCACCTAGGTGGCGCCTCTTTGAAGCACGCCGCCTGGAGATTGATCGAGGCGCTCGGGCCTCGCCTCGCCTCGCGTAAGCGTTTAGGCAAGTGCCCGAGCGCCTTTTGGGTTCAGCATGACTGATAACAAAGCTTTGCATACTATAAAGGTATGAATAGTCTTCGCATAAACTTCTCGGTAGTATAATGAATGGTTTCTGCACATGTGAAGTCTTTGTTAATATTCTTAACTGACTCCAACGATCCATGCAATCGATCTCAAATAATTAAAAATTATATATATATATTTATTATTGGTGTTGTTCAAGACATGTATACCCACATAACCAATTACACTGGCAAGGATTCCCTCTTGCAACTCCAAATCTAACTTGGATTCTTCTCTCTAGGTTTTAGTATTAACCAAAGAGTTGTTATGCATAATTTTCAATTCGTTGCATGCCCATGTTAAATTTCCTTTTCCGATACCAAATTAACAAGCAACACAATCAAAACCTCATGACAGTCAAGGGTTATAAAGCAATGACACTTTTTTGAAGTCAATTTGAAAGAGCAAAATTGTATAGAGCTCAACCAAAGTAGACAAACAATTCTCATTGTTTATAGAGTTTGCACCGATAATTCCGTTATCGATTTGCTGAATGGCCACAAGGTATTTCTACTTTGGACTAAGTTTTTTCAAAGAGGATCTCTCATTCTGAGTATATTCCATTATGATCATATCATGGTTTGCATATACTCACCTGATGACAAAATGAAAGCTAATCAGATTGTCGAGAGCAACAAAAGCCGCAGAAAGAGAATTAATAGTAATATGTTCAAGAAAACTAATTTGTTTTTCTAACTTTTGATCTGCAACAGCAAACCTTTACATTAAGATGACTGCTGCCAAGTCTAAACAAGCTAGTTCAAGTGGTGCAACAAATCAGATGGTACAAAAGCTTGATCATGTTTATCTCACACACTCATGAGCCAAAAAAAACTCCTGAAAACTTTTATTGTAGCTCCAATAGTCAAAACCCAGAATACACCACCCAATCCAACAAGGAATGACATGAAACGGATCCCACTATGGTCCTGTTTGGACCCTGAATTATATTCTGCCCTGTTCTAAAACTTGAACCACATTCTAGTGTTAAAAGGCATTTTATGAGGCCAGTGCGGGACTGCTTGGTACAGAATCTAACAAGGTTGAGAGAGCAGAAGTTAGCCATGATTCCAAGGTAAGTCTAACATCAGAGTTTGGCCCTTGGTCTTCTCAATATTGGATGATGAAGCATTGGTGACATCTGATAGGATACATTTTGGCTCATCCAACGTATACTTCCGTGCCACCTTCCAAAAATTCATGTAGGCAATGTCGATTCGGCTCATATTAAGGTATTGGGAAAGAGCATTACCACGGACCACCGCTCGAAGGACTAGGTCCAGGCTACACCACATGCCTCCCCCGCAAGGTTATCTTTCATTCGTCCCCTACACAGTAGGAGGGCCTATTTCAACTCAGACAACGATCCTAGGAAGGATCACACCTACTACAAATACGTAATAAAGGCAACCAGCGTCACAGCGGGACTGACAGACAAGTCAGAGGTTCAACCACCGATCAGCATACGAAATGGACCTACCACCCACGCGCATTAACCCCTTTTGTATGATTTTTGCTTCCCCAAGTAGTATAAAAGGTGCCCAGGCAACCGCACCTAGGGGGCCTCTTACACAAAAAATAGACATACAACACAAGACGATTCATCGCTAACTTGATCATTGGAGGGGTCGCGTTGAGGCAACACTTCCCCCCCTCCCCCACTTCGACCGTGGCCTTAGTGCAGGTATCGACGACCAAAGAATCAACCGAGGAATGAAAAGACACACCCGCAAAGGAAGGAAGCTTCATCCTCAGTGACCGATCGAAAGAGGTCCCCCGACCAAGGGTCAGACTCCTCCCGGAACATCAAAATAGACCTCAGACGATTGTAGCTCCATCGAGGGCTGGAAGTCGACCCCAATATGAAATGACCGCCCAAGTTCTCGACCTATTGGGCGACATCCCGAAGAGCTTGCACATCCCTCGGGCGTCAACAAAGAATCCTCAAGCGCTCACGTGTACGCATGCAGGACCAAGCCGAGGCGACACTTCGGCCTCGGTACGTGAAATGCATAACACCTATGTATTGAGTAGCACGAACGAATGAGCAATAGCACAGGTTAAAGTTGCAAGGCCTAATTTTTGTAAGGTATATAAACTGGAACATGCAAATGCAAAATGATTAAGCACCTGCTGCTGGTGATGCCATAAAGACCTGGTTTGGATCTGTGTTTGAGACACCAAAAGCATCATCATGTTTCCAAAGTTCAGCAGAGACATGATAGGATTCGCTTGGTATCCCATCAGCACCAAAAACACCAAGCTATGAGTTCTGTGCTGTTAGGTCCAGAAAGTCATCAGAGAAAGCCAAACGGGGATCAAAATAATCATATGAATCATATATTCCATCAGGCCCATCAATCTGGTCCCTCTTACTTGAACCACTCCCGCTCCATATGATGGATTATGGATCATTGACTATTCATCAGTTTGCTCTTGACTCAATTGGGGTTTTAATGAAGTCATATCAGGATTCTCAACAAACCTCACAAAAGCGGAAACTGGTCCCACAACTTGAAAGATTGCCTCTCACACCAAATGCCAGTGTCCTCAGAAGAGCTAGCTTTGCACAAGTGCAGACCAAAGTTATGATTTCCAAGTTCCGTGGCAACATCAACCTGCACAGGAGTAACATTCTAATAGAATGTGATCAACTTATGATAGAATCACTTTAGATAGAAACATATGCAGAAGATTCAGGATACGGCCGACCATGTCTTGCCCATCAGTATATTTTAGCAGATCTTCGAGATCATCAACTGGAAGAGTGTTTCCAGCATCACATATCGTGCCAGGAGATGTAAAATCATGAGAAGGCTTGGTCACTGGTAAGTAGATGCTTCTCTGATTCACAGGCAATTCAGTGTTATCCTGACTCCTGAAGCTCTTATCCATTTCATCACCATCATCATCCCACTCCTCTTCCCTGAAGGGCGTTCCATACTGCTCCCCATTCTTAAGACCAGGTCCACTTTTCCGAAAGACCTTGTAGAGAGCATATGAATCCTGGAAATTTTGATGATTCAAGATGAGGGGTCATCTGAAGTCAGGCAACAAAGAAAAGATAGAAATGGATGTCGGACGTCAAATTGTCACTATCAGTTCCACCAATTTTTCTCATCAATGAGTTGCCTGCACATTGTTGCAGCTCAAGAGCACCCGTTCATCCAATCTATACTCATGCATCACCCAATCAGTGTGTTATCTCTTAGGTACAGGTCCACTGTAGCACACAAGTGTTTTCTTGCTGCCTGTTCGGGAATTTGTCATTGATGTCTGTATCCACTTTTCCGAAAGACCTTGTAGAGAGCATATGAATCCTGGAAATTTTGACGATTTAAGATGAGGGGTCATCTGAAGTCATGCAACAAAGAAAAGATAGAAATGGATGTCGCACGTCAAATTGTCACTATCAGTTCAATTTTTCTCATCAATGACTTGCCTGCACATTGTTGCAGCTCAAGAGCACCCGTTCATCCAATCTATACTCATGCATCACCCAATCAGTGTGTTCTCTCTTAGGCGCAGATCCACTGTAGCACACAAGTGTTTTCTTGCTGCCTGTTAGGGAATTTGTCATTGATGTCTGTATCAGCATGAGGTGACCCTGATCCGAGTACGAGAAGCCATCTGGGATGATGCGAGGTCTTTCTAGCCTTCTTCCTGCACAAAGACCAAGGTTGAGGATTCTCCCGATCCGGTACCTCCGACCCGAACTGTCCTTTGATTTTCTTGAAATATTTTTGTGGATATTCTGTAGAGAAGCTGATTCGTAACTAATCCGAACTATCTTTTGATCTTCTAGGAGGTGTGACCTGAGTCGCTTTTTGGACCGTGACCATTATGAATAAAAGAACGTCTTGATATAGTATGACGAATGATGGCTAGCTGGTCTTATATTCCCTTTCACTGCCCATGGCCTTAAGTGTTCTAAGAGATGGTGCGGTCCTTTCCGGTGGCCTTCCAGCAGCCAAACTTGGTAGCTCGATTGGATCTCGACCCATTCAGATACTTCCTGTCCCTTGGGCTAAACAAATACCACTGCTTATCGCCACTCTTCAACACTGATTTCTCTGCAAATGTCAACACGGTTGAGAAGATCCAATCATCAAAAGAGGAAAGACCAAAAGGGCGACAACTTGAGAAAAATATGAGATAGCAATTCTTACTTGATTCAAGCGGAAGGCAAAACAATGTCTATGAGGAAATAAGAACGGGTTTCCAAGTTGTGCAAAGCGAGCAACTTGAGAGAAATATGAGATAGCAATTCTTATTTGATTCAAGTGTGATAGGGTGCCGAATGGGCCGGTCCAACTCATCCAAGCTCGCGCCAGATGGACGGCCACGGCAACACTTCGGAGGAAGCCACGTCAGCCCGAGGGACCAAGTCGGCGTCCGATCTGGAATCCGAGGTGGAGGTGCCCGAACACGACGCAGCCTGGCCCATGCCCATTAATGCGGCATGGCGACCCATGCCCCCGCCCCATGCCGCTGTAGCCGCACGTCCTCCGTACGTCTCGGCCATATCCCGAGGGACGACTAAGGTAAGGCTGGGGGTACGGGCAAGTTCCCCTCCCACAGGTATAAAACACTTACTCCGGCAGCAGGTAAGGGGGCTCGCTCTCTCTCTCTCGAATTCAACTCCTTTTCTCCAGAAACCCAAAACTCTACCCGCTCGAGAGGGCTATTCGGGATACTTGCTAACTTGGGCGTCGGAGGGGCTCTCCGGGTCACCCCCTCCCACCTCCAAAGAGGCCTGTGTGAAGGATCGCCATCCACGAGACGGCCCCAGGGACACACCGACCGAACTCCCCGTCGAGGACCCCCGAGAGAGCCTCAATCCACGGGAAGTTTCGACCCCCACCGACATTGGCGGACTTGCGCACTCGGACGAGAACAGGTCGAGCCGACACCTCAGCTCGACTCCTGAAAGTTTCGTAACATTTTTTGGCGCTAGAAGGAGGGCCGATGTCGCAAGAACGCCCGATGAGTAACCCAAACGCGAAACACCCCGGCAGGTCCATCCACGTCTTCCCATCAACCTTACAGCCGGTCGGTCAAGCCCCACACGCGCTGGCAGAAGAAGCAAGCACGATGCTACCCACACCGAATCGTTACTGGAGGCTGTTCAGCGACCCGGGGCTTGCTCCCCCGGACCCCGGGCTCTCTCCCATCACGCCAGGCCTTGGGCCTCCCGTCGGCAGGTCCATCCACGTCTTCCCATCAACCTTACAGCCGGTCGGTCAAGCCCCACACGCGCTGGCAGAAGAAGCAAGCACGATGCTACCCACACCGAATCGTTACTGGAGGCTGTTCAGCGACCCGGGGCTTGCTCCCCCGGACCCCGGGCTCTCTCCCATCACGCCAGGCCTTGGGCCTCCCGTCGTGACGACAGGCGTTCCTCGGTCTCACCCAACAGGTCCGAATGCTGACCGGGATGATCCAGGCCATTGTCCCCTACATCTCTTAACTGGCCCAGGCACCGACGCACCAACATCCCCATGTCCCCCGGCAGACGGTGCAGCAAGAAGCACCCCAGTCGAGGCCGTCCCAAGGAGAACACCCCGGCGGAGCACCCCGCCCGCCAGTCGAGGCCGCGATCGAGAACCCGAACGCCTCGGTGAGTCAACCCCCGAACCGCTCCCGAGATGTTATGCGTCTCCCACCAGAGCCGGATGTTGTTTCCTCAGACTCAACCAACTCGGTGAGGGAACAACTTCGCCAAGTTAACCAGAGGATCGACGAGGTCCAAAGAGACTTCGTCAGGTCCAACGAGGAGGTCGGAGAGACCACCAAAGGCGGATCCCCATTTGCCCCCGAGATTCTGGACAAACCAATCCCCTCCAGTTTCCAACTACCGGCTCTGGAGCCCTACGACGGGAGCACTGGCCCGACTGAGCACGTCGCAGCGTTCAGAGCACAAATGGCTCTCTACGACACCTCCGACGTGCTGATGTGCCGCACCTTTCCCACGACACTTCGTGGACCGGCTCGGATGTGGTATAGCCGGATAAAGCCATTTTCCATTTCCTTCTTTGATCAGTTCGCCAAAGAGTTCGAGCTCAACTTTATAGCAAGTTCCTGCCCGAGGCCGACGGCCGCCTCACTGCTCGGCCTCACGCAAGGTTACGACGAGCCACTAGCTCAATTCGTCAGCAGATTCTCGGCGGAGATTCGGAGGATGCCCGACACTCATCCCACTCTGGCAATCCAAGCATTCCTCATGGGACTTCGGCCCTCACGGTTCTTCTGGTCATTAATCGAGAGGCCCCCGTCCACAGTGCCAGAAATCGAGAGGCCTCGTCAAAAACACTGTTCGTATCGTTCGTTGTGGTGGCGCTCCCTTCGGCATACAACGCCATCATTGGCAGGCCCACTCTCAACAAACTCAGGGCAGTGGTCTCGACGTACCACCGAGTCATGAAGTTCCCGACCAGGACAAGGGTAAGAGAAGTCTAAAGCGACCCCCGGGAATCCAGACAGTGTTATCTGACGGCAACCACGCTTCCCAAAAAACTTAAAGTCTCGCCTCCTACCCACGGCGTCCGAGACTCGAGCAAGGCGCCCCTGAAGCCCGAACCAGTAGAGAAGGTAGTCCAGATTCCCTTGGATCCAAGGATCTCGGACAAAACCATCCAGATTGGCTCAATGCTCCCGGAGGAACAGCACATTCAACTGATTGAATTCCTTGGGAAAAACGCGGACGTCTTCGCCTGGTCCCCAAAGGACATGCCCGGAATCGACCCTAGAGTGGCTCAGCACCATCTCAACATAGAACCTACCGCCCGACCCGTGAAGCAGCGGCCGAGGAAGTTCGCCCCCGACCGACAAAAGGCCATCGAAAAGGAGGTCACCCGGTTACTAGATGCGGGACTCATCTCCGAAGTGAAGTATCCGACTTTGCTGTCAAATGTTGTTTTGGTCAAGAAAAGTAATGGAACCTGGAGGATGTGCATTGACTACACCAGCCTTAATCGGGCTTGCCCGAAAATTGTTATCCCCTCCCGCGGATAGACCTTTTGGTCGACTCTACCTTGGGGTACGAACTGCTTTCATTCATGGACGCCTTCTCGGGATACAATCAGATCCGGATGGCCTCGGAAGATCGGGAAAGCACAGCCTTCATTACCCACCACGGCACCTATTGTTACAAAGTCATGCCTTTCGGATTAAAGAACACCGGTGCAACCTACCAAAGAATGGTCAATCGGATGTTCGACGAACAAATCGGGTGGAACATGGAGGTGTACGTCGACGACATGATAGTCAAAAGCCGGGAAGCAGCCATGCACTTGGAGGACCTAGCCGAGACGTTCCAGACGTTAAGGCGATACAAATTGAGACTGAACCCGACCAAGTGTGTATTCGGGGTCGGATCCGGGAAGTTCCTAGGGTTCATCATCCACCGAAGGGGAATCGATGTAAACCCAGAGAAGGTAGACGCCATCCTCCAAATGCATTCTCCCCGAATGATCAAAGACATCCAACGGCTCACCGGGAGACTGGCAGCACTGAGCCGGTTCGTCTCCCGAGTCGGAGATAAGAGTTTCCCCTTCTTCCGAGCCTTGAGACGACAAAAAACTTCGAGTGGGACTCCCAATGCGAAGAAGCTTTCCAACAACTAAAGATGCATACAGGCCACCTCCCGCGCCTCACCTCAACCAATCCTGGAGAGCCCCTCGGGATCTACTTAGCGACCTCGGAGGTGGCGGTCAGCTCGGTCCTAGTCCGGTTCGGAAAAGACGAGCAGGAATCGGTATATTACTGCAGCCACATCCTGAGCGGTCCTGAGGAGCGGTATCCACAAATTGACAAGCTCGCCCTCGCATTAATCTTAGCTTCAAGGAAGCTAAGACCTTACTTTCAATCTCATCCCATTAAGGTAATTACCGACCAACCTTTGCGTCAGATACTCTCAAAGTTTGATGTTGCAGGTCGGATGCTCAAGTGGTCAGTCGAGCTCGGGGAATTCGACCTCGAGTATGTTCCTAGGACCGTGATAAAAGCTCAGGTCCTAGCCGACTTCATATCAGAATCAACAAGTCAGGAGGAACCGCCGCCGATCGCGAAGTGGACGCTGCACGTGGACGGTTCATCCAACGCGGAGCGCGGAGGGGCCGGGCTCGTCCTCCAGGGCCCGGACGGTCAAATCTTCGAGCATACGCTCCGGCTCGAGTTCAAGGCCACAAATAACGAAGCTGAGTACGAAGCATTGCTGTTCGGCTTGAATCTCGCCGCCGAACTCCGCGTCTAGGACATTGAAGTCTTCACCGACTCTCAGCTCGTCGCCGAGCAGGTCAGCGAAGAATTCGAAGCCCGAGACCAGTCGATGATCCACTACCTGACGGAGGTACGACGTGCCATCCAACGGTTTAACCGCTTTGTCATAACAAAAATACCTCGGACGGACAATATGCAGGCCGACACCCTGGCCAGACTACCTTCAACCCGCGGTTCGGCACCGTGCCCGACATGGGTGGCCAGGATCGCGAAGCCCTCGACAGCCCTCGACACCCTGGCTCGACTCCTGAAAGTTTCGTAACAAAGCGGAAGGCAAACAATGTCTATGAGGAAGTAAGAACGGTGTTTCCAAGTTGTGCAAAAGCGAGCAATCTGGATGATCGCAACCAGTGTCTGAGTCGATCGAATGAATTCCCTCAGGATACGGTAAATTCGACGAAAAGAAGAGGAAGAGGGAAAAGGGGAAAGTGGTAAGAGGGATTGGCCGAAGTGGGTTTTGGCATCTGGCGATGATCCACCAGATACAGATGCAATGAGCATATCATAGCAGTAGCAAAGAGTACCAGGGAGTTCCCAGGGCTCTCACTTGTGGACGTCGACGTCGCCGATCATGGGGAGCTTGAGGCGACGACCGCAGATCTTGCGCTTGAGGTAGTAGAGGACGAGCTCCTCGTCGGTGGGATGGAACCGGAACCCTGGCGGCCACCAGTTGGAGTCCTCCAGCAAACCCAGCGAACAGCGGTGGTCGCCCGCCCCAGACGGGTCCCTCGCCCCTCGCCGCACCCATCCCTGATTCCCTTCCTTCGGAAGCTATTCTTTGGCAGGTTAACTGTTAACCAAGCCCCTCTCCACTTAATTTGATAAGGAAGAAGGAAGATGAAGAAGGGAGAGGAGACGTCGGTGGTCGCAGCAGGCGACAGATAGCAACGAGAAGAGAAGGGAAGCGCTTCTCTTCGCCCTTAATCCTCCTATTATTGATCCAAGGTTTTGTAGCTGTTCGTCTTCGCCTCGCTCGAAGAACGATGATGATGATGATAATAATATAATGGATAAATAATAATAAATAAATAAATAAAACAGAGTTTTTCTAAGGAATTCGACCTAATAATAATAATAATAAAAGTATAAATAGTAAAAAATAATAATAATAACTAGGAAAAAAAATCCCAATATTATATATAGTATGATCGATTAAATTATCACAATGGCATACAAATTCCATCATTCATATCAGGCAATGACGACGCTTGAAAGCCCAAACGCACATGAAGAAGCCACCTAACAGAGAACAGCAATCTAAATCAAACCCATCTCGTCTCTTGAGACACAACACCGCTTACGGTCGATCACCTTCCTCGCATTTCCGTGAGCTGCACGTACATCTCGTTCGCCATGGCCGTGCTCGAGTTCTCCACAGATTGGCTGACGGCCGGAGCCGCCGGAGGAGCCTCAGCGTGTTCCTGGTGCGAAGGCCCGGCGGAGGCCGCACTGTCGACGCTCGTGTCCTCCTCCGACTCGGTTGGCTTCACCGCCTGAGGAGAAGGGTCGGCAGGATTCGCATCCTGCAGCTGGAGAGCATACTCGAGGTTCCACAGCACGTCGCCCATGGACGGCCGGTCGACCCCGTGCTCCGCCAGGCACTTCTCCGCAGCCTCCACGAACTTGCTCAAGGCGTCCTTGCTGATGGTGCCAGCGATGTTGGGGTCGATGATCTTCTCGATCAAGCCCTTCCTCTTCCATTGCAACGCCCACTCCGCCAGGTTGACTTGCTCCCTCGGCAGCGCCGGGTCGAGGGCCGGCCGCGCGCAGAGGGCCTCGAGCAGCACCACCCCGAAGGAGTACACGTCCGACTTGTCCGTGAGCTGCTGGCACCTGAAGTACTCGGGGTCGAGGTAGCCGAAGCTGCCCTTCACCGCCGTGCTGACGTGCGTCTGGTTCATACCCGGCGCATCCTTGGAGAGGCCGAAGTCGGACACCTTGGCGATGAAGTTTTCGTCCAGGAGGATGTTGGTGGTCTTCACGTCGCGGTGGATGATACCCTGCGCGGTGCCAGTGTGGAGGTAGTGTAGCCCGCGCGCGGCTCCGATGCAGATCTCCAGCCGCTGCTTCCACGGCAGCGGCGGTAGGTCGCTCCCGTAGATGTGGTCTCTGAAAGGCCCATTGGCCATGTACTCGTACACCAAGATCATCTCCGAGTTCTCGTCGCAGTATCCTATCAGCGACACCAGGTGGCGGTGGCGAAGCTTGGACAGAATCTGGATCTCGGTCTGGAACTCGTTGATCCCCTGCTCCGACTGCGGATTCCCTCGCTTGACCGCCACCTTCGTCCCGTCGTCGAGCTCGCCAATGTACACGTTCCCGAAGCCGCCCACCCCGATCACCGCATTCTGGTCGAAGTTCTTCGTCGCGGCCTGCAGCTCCGACAGGGACATGTACCGGCCGAGACCCATTGTGGTGGAGAAGGTGTAGCCACTCCTGTGCGAGCCGTAGCCGGACCCCTTGCCGGTCATGAAGGTCGAATTGCCCGTGTGGACGGGGAGGAGCCACGAAGAGAAGCTTTCCCTCCTCCGCCAGTCATGGGGTCTCTTGTACCACTTCATCACCATCGCCCCTAGGCCAGCGAATGCGCCAAACATCATGGCGAACCCGACGGCGGCGACGGCGCGCCTCTTCCCGCTGCCGTCTCCCGCCCTCGAGCCATCGACTCCGAACTCTCCGTCCAAGCTCCCCACCGAGTTGTTCATCTTCAGAATCTCAACCCCGTTGAGCAACGCGTCGATCCTGCCGGTGTCCTCCTTCATGGGACCGATCTGGATGATGATTCGGCCCGTGGCCATCGAGGCATTCAGAACGAAGTCTTTGTAGTAAGGCATCGCGAGGCCGGAGGTGACGGTGGAGAGGTCGAGTCCTGAGATGGCCATCAGCCCATTGATGTACACGTTGAAGTAGAGATCGTTGAGCGACTTGCTGATGATGTCGCAGAAGTGCAGTCGGACGAAGTAGCCGAACGAGGAGTCGACGTCGAAGAACCATGTGACGTTGAAGTTGGGGCTCCCGACACGCGCGTCCGCCATTTTGACGGCCGTGGCGTACACGGAGTTGGGTGCGATCAGCGGCGAGGTTCCCTCGGGATACTTGATGATGCTGGGGGACACAGACACGGCCTTGGAGGTGGACCTCGACTGTAGGAAGGGCTCGTCCGGCACCCACGCGCGCCCGAGCGTGTCGTTGGCGGAGGTGACGATCGGCCCGCCGACGTTGATCCGATAGGCCACCTGGTACGCGGACAGTGAGAGCCCGTCGGTCTGCCCCACGGGCGACACCGTGGAGGCCGTGTTGGGGATGAGCGCGTCGGGAGCGGAGACGACCTCGATGCCGTTAATGAAGGCGACGGAGTTGCGGAGAGGGGAGAAATGGATGGCGAGGCGCGGGGAGGTGGCATTGACGAGGTACTCCTTGAGCACCCACTTGGAGGAGGAGTCCACGGTGAAGCTGTGGAGGAGTACGAGGTCGTCGGTGTTGACGGAGAAGACGGCGCTGCTGAGGTCGAAGTCGGAGCTGTTCACCGGGAAGAAATGGAGCCTGATCCAGTGCCAGCCGGGGCGAGAGAGCGAGAAGCTGTAGGAGGTGTCCTCATGGAAGATCCTAGCCGAGAGGTAGATCGGGGAGGGGACGCCGGGCGCGGACGAGACCGATGCGCGGACCTCGTCGTGCGCCGAGAGGAAAGAAGCAGACTGCGCGTCGGTCCTAAACGCACGGCCGTCGGGCGTGGTGACCGTGGCGGTCGCCCCGCAGTCGATCAAGAAGTTGTCAGCCGGGGTGAACGGTTTGGAAGGTGCTTGCGGTTGACCGGAGGCGGACGTCGCGAAGGCCAAGCAGAGAACGAAGGGGAGGAGGAGGAACCTATCCATTCTAATCGGAGACACGTTCATCATCTCAAGCTTCTTCTAGTACCTCTGCCGTCGCTCATATGGGCGGAGGATTGCATCCTTACTCCTTTCTCGATGCCTTTCCGATCCCAGGACGGGGCTCGGGAAGGTGGAAGAAAGGGTGGAGGAGGAGGAGGAGGTAGAAATGGCTACGTAGATGAGGCCTCTGGATTTGTTGGAGCGACCTGCTCAAATCCATGAACCTGCCTTTGACCTCTACGTGCTATATGTGGTGGCCGTAAGACCGGGTCAAGTCTGCAGAGAAGAACACGGAGTAACCTTTGGCTCGCCCGCTATATCTGCCCATCTTAGTTCTCTCCTCTTTCTCCTCACTTCCATCGCTAAATTGTAGTATATCTACAATTAAAATTTTGTATGTATATTAATAGCTTAACCTTTTGGAATTAACAAAATCTCTATATTAAAAATATTTATTTATATATCCCATAAGCAACTCATATCCATCATTATTGAGTCGTAGGATTGCACGTCGAACAATATTAATGAACGTCTAAAATATATAATTACGTTCATAAGAAACCGAGTCGATGGATGACTGGATTGAGCGGAGACACGATTAGTAAACTATAACTATAATCGTGGGGCTTTATACCATGTCACTCATTGCAACTTTAATGCACACGAGCTAATCTTTGTCCTGATAGAGGACAAGACGGTGAGGGATGAAACAGTGGGGGCCAACTACACATGACCGCATGAAGCAGCATTATTATTCATCAAAATATCTATACAATTTACAATCCTAAAGCAGACTGCAATTGTGGATTATTAAATTAAAATTTAACTCCGAAATATGTACCAATATCGTAAGTAATGCACAACATGTGGATTATTAATATTGGAAGTTGTTTAAAAGAAATAAAAGGGAATAGAGGAGAAAATAAAGAGAAAGAAAAAAGAAATAACGTCCTGGGGATCCTCGAGCTTTTGTTGGGTAGCGCCGTGGGGCCCATATGGGCACGTCCGCGTAACAGTTCCGAACTGTCACATCATGTGCTGGGGACCCCCCCAAATGAATGTAACGGCGCATATCATCATCGCCCGTATATAACGCCCGTTATTGTTATCCTTCTGTATTATAAATAACATAATAGATGTATCAACGTCATCCAATATATTTTTCAAAGTATTAAGAAGTAACATAGTTCAGTTGTTATATATATATATATATATATATATATAGTTCTTAGTTGGAAAAATTCTGAAACTGCATGGAATTTAATATTCTATTTAACAATCGCTAGGGAAGAGATTAAGAAATTATTTTATCTCTTATTTTATATTTTATCAAACTTATCACTGTTTTCATCAGACCTATCTCATCACTTATAACTTGGGATGTCACCACCTCCACTAACCCCATAAAAGAAGTGGGGTAATAATTATTAAAAAAAAATAATTTTTTTAAAGTAGAGGTCGTATGTGAAAAATATAAACAATAGATTTTTTTTTTTCGAGAATTCGCCATCTTATAAGAAAAAAAAAAGAGCAAACAAAAACTACCTTCGGTACTCACTTCTCGTTACCCGTTTACTTATCTTTTCTGTAATCGACGAATTATGGTGGGACCCGGTGAGCCCTGCTGTATGGGTGGGTGGACGTCTCACGGACAGAAAAAAAGCCTTTAGATCAATGTAACCGTTACGATGCGTGCCGGTATAACCGTCACGACGCATTGTAACGGTCCCAACGGGAATCCCGTTATGGAATAAAGGGCGTCCCCAGCCGGCCGTACCCTAATTGTTTACCCCTCCACAGCAATGAGGCTTTCCTCTCTCTTCTCTCACATAATAAATACGGAGTCGTAACGGGACGGTGCTCAACGCCAAGCACGAGACGAGTAGCAGCAGCAGCAGTAGTAAATTAGCAGCAGCAGCAGCAGAAGCAGCGGTTCGGAGGAGGAGGCGGAGAAGAGGAGGAAGCGGACCCACATTTCCTCCTCTATCGATCAGTCTCCCTTCCTCTGACTAAGACCAGAACAAAACCCGAGCAAAGCAGACGAAAGCGGGCCTCCCCGCTCCTCTTTTCTTTCTCGTCCCATCTCCTTCGTCAGGAGACCGAGTGCGCTTCTCGAGATCTGCGGTGGAGCAGCGCAGATCCAGCTCGATCCAGAGCGGAATATGTGAGGGGAAGCGGGGAGGAGGAGGTATGGCGGGGAATGGTGGAGGCGGAGGCGGAGGCAGCACCAGGGCCGGGGGTGGTGGTGGTGGTGGTGGGGGGACGGCGGCGTCCATTAGCACGGCAGCGGCGGCCACGGCCATTGGCTCCGTGGAGCCGAGGCTCCGTCCTCCGGAGAGGGTACGCGTGCTGCTTCTCCACACTGTGCTTCTCTCTCGATCTTGGCTCTGGTTTGTTCTTTTTCTGTTTCCTGGGGAGGCCTAGCTTTAGGAGCCGCTCTTCGCGCATTTAGTCTCAGATTTGTAGCGATTGCAGCGAGAGGGAAAAAAACTGAGACCATCCGGCACCTCCGTTTCTTTGATGCGGAGATCGGGGAGTCAGATCTAGGGTTCCCGGGCGCAAATCATGCCGACGTTGCGTGTGTGAAGTTTTCTTTGGCGTCTCTTCTTGAATGCTGCCTATTCTGTTGGGGATCGGAACTTATATTGTCGATTTAGGTTTCTAAAGGGGGTTTTCGCTGCTCAGATGTGGGAAACTAACACAGGATCTCTTAGTCATTGATTAGTGGAGAGGCCTTGCACAGATCTTCTTCCTGTTAAGCTTTAGGAAGCTGAAATGTTAGGGTTTACATCAAGCAGAGGCACTTCAAACTCCGGGTTCCCTTTATGCTAGTTAGTACTTTAGACTTGGGATGAACAGTAGCATCCTATCCATATAGATGCTCTCTTAATGGAAAAGACTGATTTTTCCGTAGATGCTTTTGTTGGTAAATTAACACATCTTGCTTTAATTTCTCTCTGTTTTCCCTTTACTGAGATGCAAACTATAATGGTGATATGATGCACAGCTAGTGCTACTGTCACAATCCACCCTTAAAACCCTTCCTAGGTGACTAAGGTAATTTACTCACTCTGTTGAAAAGCCAAAAATAAATGTGTACTTTGCTTTAATCATCTATGACTTCATCTGTGCACCAAATCCCAGATTTGTGGCCTTCTAGAATGAATAAACTAAAATATTATGATGCAAATTAATGTTGGCTTGCATCAGAGTTACCTTTTATCCTTCACCGTCATTACAAGAAGACAGTGAACAATATGGTTAAACTGAGAAAACATACGCAAAGCTTTTCATGTTTCATTTCCTTTTCATCTAATCTTTGCTATCTACCCTGACATGTCAATTATCGCTGTTTAAGTTTATTGCTTTTACCAGCTTGGGTTCAGTTGCTTACAGGTCTTCATTTGTTTTGATTCTCTGTTTTATTTGCAATTTTTTTATTTCTATATATCTATCTATCTTATTAGCCTTGAATGAACACACGGTTTTTTTAGTGGCTACCGTACAATACTTCAAAATTTGCATGCTGGGAAGAGTTCGATATGTCTTGAATTTTCGAAAGTTCTGTAACGTTCCACATTCCTGGCTTGGCCTCTTGTTATTGTTTTCATCATAACACAGCAATTGTTGTCCAGAAATTCTACACGTACATTTCTCGTGAATTGGAATTTTTTTCTTTCATTTTCTTATTGTATGATCGCTATCCTATGTTATTTTGCAAAGAAAATATCATCCAGTTTCATTTAGTTTCTCATTGCAATAACATAATCTCTTTCAGATAATTAGGTGTATCTAGTCCTATTCTTCTTGTTGCAAATACAGCAAAATCCATGTTGTCAATTGGAAGGGTGCTGTTGAATGTGCTTTGGCAAATAAACTATTGATTTGGCTTTTTTTTTAAAAAAAATTCATCAGTAGTCATATGGATGATATCTACATCTCTCATGTCTGCCGATGTGATTTCAAATATTTTTCTCATATTTTGGTTTAATTTAATGGTCCGAATTAGGAAAATCACATATAGATGAAAGATAAGGTTGCTGCATCTTGTCATGATATTATTTTAAATGAGGCCATGCTATCATAACATTTTATAAGAGTTTGCTTGGACGGTTGTTAAAGCCCTAAAGATTATGATGATAGGTGTTTGTCCTTTGAACCAGCATGCAGCTTTTTGAAATAAACGAAGAATATGTATGCGGTTGAATGAAATATTGTGATTGTTCATGTGTTAAAAAATTTAAGTACTTGGGGATAATATCTGAATCGGTTGAATTTTGTTGTTTATGTTAGGAATTCTATGTTGTGTCACATCATGTCCTTCTATTCTCACCTTGACTTTTCATTCTCTTTAGATGCCTTTCTCTTTTTGACTGTTTAGTTTATCAATTGTTTGGGGCCTTCACAATATGATGTGATATTGCCTAATATCGGTGGCCACTTTCGGGTGAGTAGACCAGTCAACTTTGGTCAGACCTGATTCATTGCCAAAGGTCTAATGCCACCTGAGATGCCAAAAGCTCCTGATGTGGTTTCAATTCTGAAACTCATTTCCTTGCACAAAGATTGATGCCAGGAAGGGTTTCCGATGTGGTTCATTCAATGCTTAAGCCAGATCTCCTGAAGTAGGGGTTTTGAGGAAGTAGAGAGAATTGTGTCCGACCTCGATAGACATGCTCCCATTCACCTTTTATAGCTGGTCTTTACTTGAGTGTTTGCAATTAAGGAAATATTTTCCATTCAATTTTTCTGACATGACATATTGATTGCTTAACTTTTGTCGTTTCTGGTGGTGTGGCAGCCATGTGTTGATGAGTAATGGTTGTCTTCATAGTTTCTATGTCTTCTTAATGGGTTGGATGTCAATCGAAATGTCAGGAATATTAATCCATGGATGAAACTTGCAGAAATGCTTATTGATCCAGATTAATCAATAGAAAATGTCAAGAATATTAAATTGGTATAGTTTTAAACACTCGAATCAATTGGTCAGCCTATTATGCATGTCTACAGAAGTGATCGGCTGATCATTCCAGAACTACAAACCTTGCACGGGAACTTGATCTCCACATGAAATAAATGACATCATAACCAACTGATCTGCAGGGAATGTAAATGACATTGTAATCAACTGATTCACAGGAAATTATAATTACACCATAAGTAACTGATCTTGCCCTTGCTGAAAGCAACTGTAACACAGAATCTTATATTTTATAATACATTTCTAGATGCCGTGTATGGTTATTACATGACAGCATAGTATAAGACATATGAATACTTGATATGCAGTATTATTGCATATGAAAAAATGTGTTGAGTACAATACAGTTACAGCATCATTTACCAATATGCCGCAAACATGGCCCCTACAATCATGAAAATGCAATTTCATATGTTGTTTATATTTCTTCATTAGAGCTACTTGTTTGTGCTTGTATATCCTTTTATAGGACATGTCTCATGATAATTAACTAGCTTTTACTAATTTTTTATAACTTGGTTTGGTTGCAGCATATTTTTAACTTTTTATTATTTATAGTCCATCATACATTTCTTGTTCGTCCTTGATTACATGTTTGAATATTTTAATATGGACTACATGTTCACCAACATATGCAGCTGCATGCCTTATATGTCCTATGTGGTACCTTGATTGCTTGATTGTTTGCTGATGGAAGCTGTATTTTCTGTGGTTTGTCTCAAGACGTTGCTATATTGGCTGGTTTTTTGTGGATTTGTTGGGTTTGGATGGCAGGGAACTTGGCGGATTATTGTGTTTAAACTCATCCATGTTTACACCATTAATAGAAGGAACTCTCATGATACCTTTTCGAATAACACCAAGTCTTAACCAGTACAAACTGCCGAATTCCACTAAATCTTGCACAAGGATTGCCATTTGAGCTTGAAATTTTAGCTCAGAACTCACTGATTAAACTTTTGTTAGCAAACTGTCAGTTTGGTTCATCATGCCTCTTAAGTCAGCCTTTTCCATATCCACTATTTTTAAAGAATTCCACACATAATGACAGAGAAAATGTTGTTGAAACAAATATAACATAATGGACTACACGGCATAGTCATCTTACCACTTGATAATGGTTAATATATCTTACCTGAGTAATGTTTCATTAGGATGCATGGCCTTTAACACATCCTTTCAACTGATGATTTCACCAATGCACTAGTAATGACACCAAATATATGGCAAGCCTGCAAAACATCTGTTGTCATATCATTACTTATGGTATTTGACCAACCTTGTGTTATCTTGAATGCCCAAGATGTTCAAACAGGAGCATTGACATGAACCCACTTCACCGTAAATGATATGGGTGACTGAACTCCGTATCAACCATATTACCCATGCTAGGCAGCTCGGGTATTGGCATCAGGCATGGGCATATATAATTGCATGCCAACGACCGTACAGACGTACACAGGTTTAATAGTAGAGCATGCTTGAACACATGATTGATGGAAAATTATATGTTAGACATGCATTGGCATATAAACAAGAGGGCATTGTCAAATGTTCTGGCATCATGACAATAGAGTACCAGGTATGTTATGCCACAATGTGAAGGCAGTTTTGAACTACCAGAATAAGCTAATATTCATGAGTTTGATGTTTATAATTCTTTGTAGAAAGAGAAAATTCTGTTTTGCACCTTAGATTGTCATTCTTACAATTCATCAGAAAAAACTTAAGAGCATTAAGATTCAGCTTATTCTACTCATGTAGTAGTGTAAAATCAGTTCCTAACTTGAGAATGAAGAAAGAAAAACTATTTGCCTTGTCGTCCTTTTCACTCTCAAGGACATCATTCATTCTGAATAATTGAGGAATTAAGGTTTGAAAAATAAAGTTGGACCATCAACCTGAACAAGAACTTACTGATATAATAAATAATTCTCAACATGTTAGCTTTTGCAAAATTAAGCAAAACCAACCTAATCATTGCTTCTTTATCTTCGTTTTGGTAGTTTAAGACCCAAAGCAAACTAAGACTATAATTTTAGGCTTCAGAGTAAATATTTTAATTCTTTAGACAGCATTTATGGTTCTTCCAGGTACGATTGTCCAGCATTTCTGTATGATTGATTCATGTTTGTTGCTGAGTGGGATTGCAGATATGAAGATCTTTCTTTTTTCTACTATCTAATACATGTTTGTTTTTGTGCCAGCGGAGTAGATGGGGGGGCTGCTTTGGTGGGCTGTCCTGTTTTGGATCACAAAAGAGAGGGAAACGAATTGTTCCAGCATCCCGCATTCCCGATGGAAATGCATCAACTAGTCGTGCAAATGGGCCCCAATCTGCTGGAATTTCTAATGAAAATACAACACTGAACCTATCTATTCTTGCTCCACCTTCATCTCCAGCATCTTTTACAAACTCTGCAATCCCTTCGACAGCTCAATCACCCAATTGTTTCTTGTCAATATCAGCAAACTCTCCTGGAGGACCATCGTCAACCATGTTTGCAACTGGGCCATATGCTCATGAGACTCAATTGGTCTCACCACCTGTGTTCTCTACCTTTACCACCGAACCATCAACTGCTCCACTAACCCCTCCACCTGAGCTTGCTCACCTTACAACTCCCTCATCCCCGGATGTGCCTTTTGCTCGTTTTCTGTCATCATCACTGGATCTTAAAGGTGCTGGGAAAGAGAATGGAGTGCATTATTTGTCATCAAGTTATGGGGTCGGAAGTGATCTCCAGGCAACTTATCCACTTTATCCTGGTAGTCCTTCTAGTAGCCTTATATCACCAGCCTCAGGAACCCCGAGAACTGGGCTATCTTCACCTTTTCCTGAGCGGGATACTCCCGCACAGTGGGATGCTTCTGCATCTGCGCAGGACTCTCCCTGTTCCAGGAATGGGGCATCCAAGCTGTTTGGGCTTAATTCCTCTACAACCAGGAATTTCATCATGTGTCCTGATTCCAGCTTCTTTTACACTGCAACAGCTGCGCAGTTTCATTTGGACCAGGCACAGCAATCGTATCCTCATGCTGGGGGGAGGCTTAGTATCTCCCGGGAAGCAGATGTCTACTCCAATGGTGGAATTAGACATAATAAAACTTGCAAACAGGACGTGGAAGAGATTGAAGCCTACAGAGCATCATTTGGATTCAGTGCAGATGAGATCATCACAACGCTGGACTACGTGGAGCTATCTGATCCTGTTGATGTGTCCTTTACCATCACTCCATTAGCAAATGGTAGAACTGGAATGGAGCAGTACTCTGTTATGGAGTTTGATGACAAAGGGAAAAAGGTGTCCGATTTGCTGAATCCTATAAGTCCGAAACAAGTGGCGGTTCATCATGCAGCTGCAGTTGATTGCAAATCTGATCAGAACAACATGAACGCAGGTAAACCTTTCCACCATGCTTCTTTTGCTTTCTGCATTCAAAATAATACAAGTATCTTCTGTTACTGAAAATTGAGTTATATTTTCTATTATATATATATATATGTGGGGGGGTGGGGGGGGGGGGGGGGGGGAGCTGCTGTCTGGATCATTACATCATCAAGATGAGTTATATTTTCTATTATATATATATATATATGTGTATATCACATAAGCCCTTGTTGTTTTATACTATCCAGGTGCGGAACCAAATATTCAGTCTGAAAACACCTCTCCTGTAGCTGATGCTAACCCTGACACAGATGGTGGTGAGGAAAGTGACTCAAGGGCCTCGGACCACCGGCTTGGAAAGCGATCTCAGCCGAGACAGTCTTTCTCAGATGCAGAAATTGATTATCGAAGGGCAAGAAGCTTGAGAGAAGCCAATGCCCAACTGGCGTGGCGGAACACATTGCATTAGCTGACCTGCTTCCTTGCTGTGGTTAGGGAGGGGATGATCAAACTTGGTAGTTATGAACAACCTGTTAGGGCTGGCATGGAATATGTTCTCTGTTGACTCTGTGCATGGCGATTTAGTTACTGATAGCACAGGGCTATGGTGGTGATCGGTGAATTCTACTTCTGATTCCGATCCTGTAGCTATATAGGAGGAGGTCTTAGCCGGTGATGATGAAGACACTAGTCCTTGGTGATTGTTGTATAGAACTCTCTTGTGGGCTATGTATGCTATTTATGAGATGTAGCTGTTGTTTTCAGGAATGCTAACTGAAGAAGAAACACCTGCCTGCAGCTCACGATCACACTGAATTGCTTGCCCATTCGATCGATTTCAATACAAAGATTGATGTCATACGGCTACAACTAGAATTTTGATTTCGTGTTTGATCAAAAGGGTAGCAGCTTTGCTTGATGACATACGGACTCGGCTTGCTTGTTTAGGTTGTGCTGTTATCAGAGACGATTCATCGATCTAAACTTTTGAGATCTAAATTTCATATTTCCATACTTGTTGGAAATGTAACGTGCAACATATCGTACCATGCCAACTTTGTTGGAAGCGAGACACCAAAAAAATAATAATAATACCGAAAAAGATGTCGAGCCTAAGTTAATGTGGACTAATATTTTTCGAACAATCTGGCCACCTTCTTTTGGATCTGTCTGTGTGAAAGCCAACACAAGCAACAAAATAGCCGTTGACCAAAGCCTTTCCATCAATGATTTCACAGACACATAAAATTCCATTACTGATTGTTAATCGAGGAAGATAGATACTGGCAAACGAAATCGCTAAAAACCCAGGGTAACAAAACGTAATTTTACTTCCTTCCATCCCTCCCACTTGGAACCTAACAGAGCATGACATGACCAAAATACTAAACCGCTGAAACATCACATACTAGAAGCAACAGCAAGTAAGAACGCCCAATTTGAGTAGAAACCATGTTTCCCAGACTCAACAATTACTTAAGGGGTATGAACCTTGAAGAGTGAGTGGCACCAATGCCGGGCCTTCCATGCTTCACGGGCTTATATGAGATGGAGAACTCCGCCAAGTAATGACCAATCATCTCAGGCTGCGGGCAAGAGATAGCAAAACACATTCATTTAATTATGGTAGGAATACACCTCCTGAACAACCAGCATCTTTCTTTATTCAGGTAATATTTTCTTCTTTTTTTTTTTTTTTTTTATCGGGAGAGGCCATCTTAAGTTGGCATCCCACATCTTCTGCTAACATTATTACTTTTGTTTGCCAGCTAGAATAGAAGGATAATGTGGAAGCAGAATAAAACTTGCACAAATTTTTTAGGTTATATCACCAAAAAGGTCTTTGATAAATCGCAAGATACTATCTATTGGGGGTTTAAATGATTTATGAAGCATACCAGACAAACATGTCTCAAAAGTGTTCTACAGTGGGGGAACAAAGAAGTTACCTTGATTTCAACTTGGTTAAAGGTTTTGCCATTGTAGACACCAATGATGCTCCCAATCATCTCCGGGACAATTATCATGTTTCTTAGGTGGGTCCTCACAGGCTCAGGCTTTTCACCAGGGGGGGCATCACGCTTCTGCAAATGAGAGAATATGTGAAAAAAAAAAGGCAAATACAAAAAAGAAATATATGCACAATCACAGGGTTCTATTTGCAAAAAGAAAGACAAATGAGAGAATATGTGAAGTAAACGCAAATACAAATGAGAGAATATGTGAAGAAAAGGCAAATACAAATGAGAGAATATGTGAAAAAATGGCAAATACAAAAATAAATATATGCACAATCACAGGGTTCTATTTGCAAAAAGAAAGACAAATGAATGACAACTATGGTCAAGTTGCCTAATTTTGCTTCGCAATTTACATATGAAAATGGTAGCCAGCAATGACTGGATATGGTTTACTACATGAAAGAACTCATATGGATTCCAAAAATTTCAAAGGTCAAAGAGCTGGCTCTGACACATCAAATGTCCTTTTCATATGCAATCACCTTACATCAGGATTAAACTTAAGAATTAGTAGATATCTATCATGCAATAATTCTACTTGGCAGACATCCTCCCGTTATATACATCATATCAGTCAGTGATTAAGCAGAACTTATTTCCCCTCCAAGGATTCCCTCCATAATATTCTTGCCTGATAATTACATTTCAAGCTCAATGCAGCAACGATTGTAATACACCCATTGAAATTAGCGACACTCAAGTACTAGGTAATAATTTGTTTGTTAATGTTCTAAGGTAATATCACAAAAATGTGTATTTTCAAACATTTGTATCCAAAAATGTCTTTTAAGTTTCGATAAATAAATAGGGATATGGCTTGAGCTTAATCATATCCAAATAATCAAATAATATGCTTCAAAGTCTAAAAGAACATATTTGGATCCCTATGTTATGTTATGCATCTGATCCATTGGAACAGACCTATTTAAACCCATGTCTAAGTCTAACAATGTTCCTATGTTTCAGAACTATAATCTTTTTGCAAGTAAAATCTTAAATATAAACATCCATTACTTTACAATCTCTAAAAACCACAGCTTCATACCAAAACTTTCATCTGAGTGAATTTCACTAGTTGGATATGTTGCTTTCTAGCAGCCCAATGTTCTGACCACAAAAGCATAACAGACCCTGAAATTTTCTTACAAAACCATTACTCTCTAATTGTGATCTAAGAAACAGTAAATCTCACTTATTATCTCCCTGCTCTATTGAAAAGTAATATCTATTTACTACTTAGTGTCGAACACTAATTTATAACATACAGTTGTAATATTTAGTATCCCATGGTATCTTTATAAATATCTATATAAAATCGATATTGATATCATTTCCCAATGTTCATCCACCCCAATTGTTTCCAAAACCAATGACAGCAGTCTGATCACAACTTCCATGGTGTGTATATTGTGGTTAGTTGTTGGTGCAATTTGTCATGAGGTGCATTTATCACAAATCATTCATTGTCACTCGTGCCCTATTTGGTTCAATATTGCATATAGATATTTCTAAAAACTATGTTGGAAGATGCTCTTTAGTTTGTCCTCCCTCCCTCTGTGTACAATATTGTAGAGAGGCCCTTCTATCAATTTTGCAGTATTTTTTAAATAAGAAAAGATAAAGCTACTTTCTACTTCGGCAGACATCAAAACAAGAGAAATGACATAAAACAGCATCAAACAAGGAGTGTATATATTTATCCCCGCAATCCTAAATCAGACCAGCAACATAGAACAAGAGACTGGTAACAAGAAGGCTAGCAAAATCACATGACAAAATGTGCTGGCATCCTACGAACGAAAACGAAGCTAAACAAAGGAAAATAGGCAACACAAAAGCTGGCATCATACCGCCTTCCGAAGCTTCTTGATCAGAGCCATGGGTTTCCTCTTCAGCCCTCTTTGGAACCTGCACGCATCCTCCCACGATTAGAAGATACAAGCACATCAATACATCCAAAAACGAAACAAGAGTCCCAAAAGAGAGAGATCTAAACCTTCTGCGAGCACGAGCATCGAAGAGCTTGACAAGCTCGTCAAGGCCCATGTCGAGGAGCTGATCGAGGTCAACGCCACGGTAGGAGAACTTCCTGAATGTCCTCTTCTTCGGCTGTGCCACTCCCACATCCACCGCGTCCGAAGCATCCGCCTGCTCTTCACCCACATCGAAAGAGAACGAACTCATCAACAGCATCAAAGAGATCGATCGATCGAACCAACAGAAGAAAAATCTAAAGATTCAAAGCGAAGGCATTCGTAGTAACCATTTCCACTGAGTTGTTCTCCTCTCCGAGACGGATTAGGGTTTGCGGCGGTCGGCAGCGGCAGCGTAACAAATACGAAGATTAGGGTTGCCACTTCGGGAGGGCGGGCCTCCTATTTATAGGTGCGAGAACGTGTGCTGTCTACTCGTGCATTTACCACCTTACCCCTAAACGTTTCTTGACACATTAAGATTAATATAGCCTTTTAAAAGACGGCCCAAAAGCCTGGTTCTTAACGTTATCTGGGCCGGCCTCTTGTTTCTAACTGACATCATGCATAACTCATTGTCTCAATTGAATTGAAAAGGGATTCTTTTGATTGATATAACATATTAGAATTGAGTTCAGTTGTTGTTCTGCAAATCCCTCTATTGGGTTAGAATTAGGAACGTAATAAGAAGAAAAATAACATTTTAAATGCGTATATATAGGTTGAATTTAAGATTGATCGGGTCGGGTCGAACTCAGATCCGAATCCAATCCTTGAGACCGCAAGGGCAAAAGTGAAAATTTAACGCATTGCGCATAGCACATAGTCTAGTTATGAATAAGAACTTAACTCTGCTCACCCGCTCGTCTACCGCGGCCCGCTGGTTAGAAGCCACGTGTCTCGAAAACTTCCTGCAATCACGTAGCAGGTAGATGAGAGGGTATGGCGAATAGTGGTGCAAATTAATTTATGCCAAGTGCAGTTTCCGAATAATTAACCGAACGGGTCTGGTTCGACCACGTGGCATTCAAGATTGGATCAAATGCCGTCGTAAAGTCGTTGGCTGGTGGTATCAACTGCCTACCCAGACGCGATCGATCAATCAACCAAATCGATCAATTTTTAGTCGATCAACGAACCAAATCGATCGATTGGCTAGTCTAAACCTTGCTGACGTGGCTTGTTCGGGTTAGGTGTCATTAACTATAGTTTATATAAAGGGTAGCCCTTCTTCGTTCTCGCCATAGGGAAATCGTACTCTTCTTCCTCGTCCTTTTGATCTCTCTGTACGTCAAGTCGAGAGCACACTTCTGCTTTGGTTCTTCGTCGTCAGGATGGCGACACCTGGGGGTACCTCGTGTTCCGTCCAAGCCTGCCACATACTCCTCCTTGTGGCCTTTGTAGCCCTACGTTCGGCTTCTTCATCTTCGCATGGTGACCGGTCTCCCCTCTCCGTCGTCTCGCGCATCGGCTTTGGTTCCTGCTCCAACCAGAGTGCGCCGCAGGTGCCATATCTATCTGATTTCTCTTAGGGAATCGATGACTCTGGTCACCGCGATCGCAAAACCACCTTCTCTTTCTGCATGTTGCTATTTTTGGCTTATATGGACGGCTTGATTGTTGATGCTATGGTTGCCGGTCTCGATACAGCCGATTTGGGATGCGATCGTTGACTTCGATCCCCAGGTTTTCGTTTGGTTAGGGGACAACATTTATGGCGACAACAAGCGTCCCTTCAGGGTGCTGGGAAAGGAGAGGACCATCGGGCCGTGGAAGAACGTGCCTAGATTCTTCCCCTCGACGGAACAGGAGATGCGGAGAAGGTACCAGTTGGCTAAGAGCAATCCCGGTTACTCTAAGCTGAGACAGACGGCTCAGGTGGATTCCTCACACCCTGCTGTTTCGTTTGCAGGCTCCAATTCATTTTTTCTATTAGATTTGGGTATTTTCGGTAGTAAAGAATTCCTCTCTAGATGTCGATACAAATAAAAATGCAATTTCGTATAAACGTTTAGATGGTTTGTGTCTATAATATCAAGAACTTATCTTTCTTTGCAACATTGCCTATCGAACTGAATTTACTTCGTTAGTATTCTCATTTGCTGTTATGTCATCATTGATTTTCTAATACGTTTAATTATAGTGCTACCTTTATTTTGCATGCTAATATGTCTGCAATTCTATGGCATACACATGAACTTGAGTTAGTCTAAGCTTGAAAGCATCTCTGCTTCAACAAGAAGAATGATCACAGCTTCCTTTAACATAGCTTTAAGCTATTGGGGGGATACTTACGAAAAAGGAACCTTAAAAATGGATTTTAGAATAAAATAGAATAAGCCTCTTTAATGAACTTTCTTAGATTTACATTGTGTCGCATGAGCTGGTAAGGTATTATAGTTTAAAAATCTAGGCATCAATTTCTGATGATATTAGGTCTGTGATGCATTTGGATATGTAATTTTTCATGTTTCCTAGTGGTGAAACTCTTGCACGGTGGTCAGCACTTAACTGGGCCAACTGGCATTTCTATTTCTGTTATCTGTGTGTAAGAATATTATCTTCTGTCATGTTGCACGTATATCACCAGATCTATAACTTTGCAGGTAATTGGCACATGGGATGACCATGATTTTGGGTTGAATGATGCAGGAAAAGAATTCAGTGGGAAAAATGCAAGCCAGAGGCTCCTCTTAGATTTTCTGGATGAAGCTGATGATAGTCCCCGGTAAGCACTCACAAATAGCTGATACAAATTTGTCACTCATGCCAGTGTTGTTTGGAGTTGGTCATTGATCAGTCACAACATCAAGAAGCAATATTATGTCACATATTATCACTTTAATACTCCTCAAGTGTTGTTTGTCCTATCTACTGAATGTGAATTACAATGTTGTAAGAAACACATGCTCACCTTTGTGTCTCCATTAATTTTGTTGTATATTTTTCGTGTAAATATAACTTGGTAAGATGTCTTTACATGTTGTTGTCTAGCAGCAAGGTTCTGATCTAGGTGATTGCTCCTATCAAAAGCCTGATATGACAACACTTATACCTTGGGTTCTTTCTTGTAGCCGACAACAAGCTGGGGTTTATACCTCGTATTTATATGGTCCCAAGGGAAAACAAGTAAAGGTATGTTAATGAACCTCAGAATTTGCCAAAGGGTTGTTATTGTTGAAGGTTCCCTTCCAAGCTCATCATGTCATATTTAATTGTTTAACATGATAAAAATTTAAGCCTCATGACATTCTATTTTTACATAAGTCAGCTGAAGACAATCTATTGGTTCCTCTCTTGGACTTATCAAACAAATTGAATGGCTAGTACCCAAACATGTAGTTCTCGGACCTTGAATATGTTATAAACATGAACCTATTTCATAGTTTTTCACATCATGTATTTCTTTTTTGTATAAGATGCAATATGAAAAGAGAAAATTTAAAAAAAAATTTACGAAGTTTAGAGACTGGCTGTACTACAGGTTATTCTTTTGGATACGAGATATCACAGGGACCCCCTGTCCAGTGATGGAACTATTTTAGGCGATTCTCAGTGGGAGTGGCTAGAGAAAGAATTGAATGGTCCTGAGTCAGAAATTACAATCATCGCATCTTCTATTCAGGTACTAGATATCCATGCATTTCTTTACACTACAACTTTTTTATTTCTAAACCTTGGATATTGAATTTGAAGATAGTTTTTATTTCTAGCCAATCTATGCTTCAACTTTTTTTTTTTTTTGCAATTAAATGCATTTGGTCAATTCATGCAGCTAGCTCTAGACTGGCACATGCGATAATTGTTATGTGTATCCAGATGGCTTTTCTTACAATCACGTTCCATGCTTAATATTATTCTCCTATCAATGTTCGATCTAAAAGTCTTAAGGTTGAAAAAGTGTTGCCTGCTGCCAGAAACTAGGAACCTCATCACTAGTCAGAGGTTATTGCTATAAAATTAGGAAACTAGTATCTAATATTTTGATTGATTCTGCCTGTTGTGTAAAACTGTTTTCCATGGATAAAGAGGATATTCCAGATCTTTTTTATGTGTTACATGTCCTTCATTTAATAAAATGAGCTAAGTATCAACTATTTGCTACATTGTTGGAAAGAGTAAATGCCTGTGGTGGGAGCAGCTGTATCTTGCAATAGCATGATCAAAATCTTGAAGCATGGTAAAGAAAATTTTCATGATCCAGAAAATGACAACTCAGGTAACATGATTTAAAACTTGTAAACGGTGAATGACTGTGAACAACTTTGCATAAATCCATATGAAAAAATTTTCATAATCTTAGTGTGCAAAATTAAGGAAAGTAGTATTACATTAATCCACAAATTTCAAGAAAGGGCAGTATGAATAAAGAACAATTGGCTATAAGTGGTTGAAAAAAATCCACTGCCTGATTTCCAGCACTATTCTAGGGAGGGTCTAGTATATACCACTGATTGTTGTACCATCGGAAACGGTATGGTATGGGTGTTCCGTATTGGTTTGAGCATGGACCGATACGTGGACCACCCCTGTTTCAGACGGTCTGATTAAAATGGTAAAAAAATTGGAAAGTGGTCGGCCCCGGTTCATTTCAGCATAAAAAAGAAGAAAAAAGGGAAATGAGGGCTTGCGAATGCGATGCTTCTTCTCACGTATGATGTTGCATCCCTCGCCATCGTCTCTTCGCCGTTGTCACTGCACTTCTTCTCCTCCTCTTCTTTCTGTTTCTTTCTTTCTCCTTTTTCCTCCTCTGTTCCTCCACCGCCCCTACCTCTTCACCCTCTTTTTCTTCTTCGTCGAAACATTAGTATACACCAACGTGCCATGTGCCGGTACATCAGTATAGACCGGTATGTACCATTCCAGCAGATTGTTGAAATGGGTCCAGTACCCGAAAAGGCAAACCCTGGTATATACAACTTAATTGCCTGAGCCACCAGACAACCCACCTGCTAGAGAAACAAAGAACTTTTTTTTTTTTTTTTTGCAAGGTTCCAACTTTTGGCTTACTATCTAACTTTGACCTTGCTCTGACATGGTATTTATACCTCACAGCATTCTTTTTCTATTGTGTTTTCAGTAGTATTTCTTTGTTCAGGTAATATCAAATCTTTCTGCGACTACAGGCCCATTGTTTCATACAGAGTCTTGGGGACGGTTTCCAAAGGAGAGAGCGAGATTGTATAAATTAATACATGATAGCAAGGCAGGTCACCTTTTATCTTCTGAAGATATCTTGTTCTTTAAGTTGTGATATCATGTTTGTTATTGGTTATTATGACATGTCAGACTGCTGAATGTTGTTCTTTGGTATTGTGGATAACATGGTGCGCTATAACTGGTAGTGATTCCTCAAGCTTGATCTCTGCATTAAGAAGACTCTTGTTTCTGCTTTCCAAGTGTTCTGTTTAGCATGGTTCATATTGAGTGGCTGCCTGTATCCCAGCATCTGTAGATGATGCAGCAAAATATTTTGCTGGTGTCTTCATATACAGCACTAGTTGATGTATTAGTGGTTGTTAGATTTCCTGCACTTTGTTATTTACATCTTGTATTATTTAAAAAGGTATTATGATGCGGGAAAATAGTGGTCTTTTATATCGGCAAATGCCTGCATATGGAACAAATGCAAAAATCCAAACAGTTTCTGAGTTTCTCAGTATGCTATATGTTACTAATCTCTTCTCTATCCTGCTAGCTAAAGTTGCAATTCCATGAGACCCTGGCATAGAAGCTTTGGATTATGAATAAGCAAAATAATTTATGAAAATGGTTGGAAAAAATATTACAGTAATTAAAAATTGGAAAGAATATACAAGGTAATGCATGTAAGCTTGTTAAGACATTATGCAACACAGTTAAAAGGGTAGATAGTTAGGAATTAAGATGTTTATGTTCTTCTTGATGTGAAAAGGATATAGAAAGGACAAGAAATAAAGATAGACAAAGACCCATCATGATATATTAGTAATTCATTTTCGTATCTTAAGTTTGTTATTTATAATTCATATATATATCTTGAAATATGTAACTAACTTAGAGGTTCTTGCTAATCTGTTAAATGAGAAGAGTAGTAATGATTTGGTTGGAAAGAAATTAGGTGATGATTTTATAAGAATTGTGGAAATTCTGTTGCTTTTCTGTGTTGACAAAAAAAAATACACGTGGATTTATCTCTTTCAGAGCTCAATAATAGTTTTTTAGCCTGGGATGTTGTTTTTAATCATGCAGAGAAGTGGAATATTCTTTATAAGTGGTGATGTTCATTTTGGAGAGATTACCCGTTATGATTGTGGCGGGCAGTATCCACTGTATGACATAACCTCAAGTGGACTTACTCAGGCTATCGAGAAGGTCGTGCCTCCATTTTTTGCCTTTGCTGTGAGAGCTATAGCTTGGTTGACGCCTACTACCATGAGAGTTTCTTCAGTGAAATGCCGGTACAAATCATGCACATATGGTATGACAGCCAACGATAATATTGGAAGCACCATTTTTACTAATAGCTTGGTTTGACTTTATGTAATTGTTATTCGGCACCTTACCCTCATATGGTCCATATGGTAGAATGTATGTATTTGGTGTGTTTTATGTAACTTAATTTTTTCATCTTGAGTGCATTTTCATGAATTATTTTAGATAAAAACTGAACGTCATGCTAATTGAACAAGTTGTTTTATGAATCTATAATTTTGTTCATCGTATTATAGTAACTCTATTTAAAACTTCAGTTTTGAACTAAAAAAATTTCTGGAAAAAGTCATTGTAGTAGGGAATGCTGCATGCAGATTATATTTTATGAATCTCAAATATAACTTGACCTATTCTATTTTCTCACTATTAGTGCCATAATTCTCACTTAAAGCAATCAGCTGTTGATCTGAAAAAAAAAAATTGATGCATTGTTGGTGGAATTTTTTCAGCTCAGCCAAATTTTGGTGCAATTCAGATAGATTGGGATGTTGTACCACGAAAAATCAAAGTTGAAGTGAGAGGCGTAAATGGAGATCCTGTTATTGCTGTAGATATTTTGCTTTCTGATCTGCAACTCGGGAACACAAACACTTTGGAAGGAGCATGGCAGCATCAACGTCACTGCTCCCTTGAAATAGATCTTCCATGGTTTTGGAGACATTATTTTGCCTTTACTATTCTGGCATTGGTATCTGGTATGCACTTCTCTTTTTTTTTCATTGGTGTTAAGATGAAAGTAGTATTTAAGATACATGTGGGGTAATATGCTGTTACATTGAGGATATAAATGATGTTCATGATTGAATTATGGTGCACCATAAAAGGGCATGGAGTCTTATCACAGAGAAATAATTTAAATTTTAGATCAATGACCAATAAGGATTTATCTCATAATTGTTATGTTGTGTGTGACCTATTTTAAAAATGGTTTAATGCTGAAAGATTTGTCTCATAATCATTATTAAATTATGGTGCGCACTATAAAAGGGCATGTTGTGTGAATTTAGGGAAATCACATGGTAACCAGTATCTTACAGAAAAAAACCAGAATTGTCTTTGTAAATTGCAATTTCTGCACTAATAATAATAATAATAATAATATCCTCTTGTGACACTATTGAGGCTTTGTTGCCTCCATTTGTCCCTCCTTCACTACAACCAGAATTTTTTTGGATTGAATTTTATTTTATTTCTCTTTAAGTGGAACTTTTGTTTCAGATGGAACTACATTTTAAATTCAAGTGACTGACTTTGGCATTCTAGCTGGTCCTAAATGATAGAGAGATGGAACCTATGATAGATTCCTGTTGAGTGTCTAGCTACTGCTTTTCACTTTCCTACTTTTTAGAGTCATTGTAGCATTTGGCTCATTACATTTTCACTTTCACACTTTCAATCTTGCTTTTTAGAGCTGAATTTAGAGAAATTTACAATCTCACCAGAAAAATCATCTCTTTTAGCTCTGGAAATTGAAGCACCAAGTTTACTTAATCTTACCCTCACTTAAGATTTTCTTGAAAATGTTTTGCTAGTGATATTAGTTAAGTATCTGAAACTTTTCATTATGTTCTAGTTTATGGCACATTGTGATTGGTTGCTCTATTCAAAGAGTTTCAATGGTCTTAACAAATCTCAAGAAGGTACTATCATAAGATCAGTGTTTGCTTGTACCTATGCAGCTTTTATTGCAACATTATATCGCCAAATAAAAGTTTGAATTTGTGTTATTTTTTATTGGCACTTTTTTTTGGATTTGCATTGACTTACTACTGCAAAGAAATCAAGCTTACATGCTTACCTCAGTTAAATAATAGATAAGGCTTGGTTGTTTATGGGTGGTGTCATTCATTGATTGGCTAATGTACAACAAATTCTACATCTCACTCTACATTGTTCAATCAAATGCAAGCCCTGAGAGCCTTATATTGTTTATGAACTTTTTTTTGGTGAAGTTCCTGCACAGTTTACAACAATATGCACATAGTTCTTCATTCATATTTGAAATAAAATTCTGTTAAATGCTTTCTTAACATCTATTTATCTTCACCGCAGTTCTTATTATCACTTTCCTTCTTTTTGCCTACATCATTGTCTCGGTTAGCAAGAAGTTCCTCCTCAAGTATAAGATCGATTGACAACACAAGCAGCAGAGCATAGGAGAAAGAAGTCTGCCTCCATCATCATCATGTTGGTATTCTGAGCTTGCAACTGGAGGTAGCCTTCATTCTCCCTTGCTTCGTAGAATGACCTCAGTTTGTTCTACTAACATCACTTTGCGCTTCATTCAAACCATGGTTCAACTTGAATCATGAGTTTGTTTCCCTTGATGCCATTTGAAAGCTTGTTATACATTTGCAGGATTATTTACTTCTTGATTGAAACTTTGCTGTTCTGTGAATAATACTTTGTTATCTTACATGAAAGACAGAAAGAAAACTTTGGAATTAGACAATTGGAAGTATTATTTCATTTTACAAGAAGGAAAAAGATCACATCATCAGATTAGATAGCAATTTAGTACACTGTTAACCTGCAGAACCAAACAGGATGATCACATAGAACAGCCATGAGAATTACCAGTTCACTCTTAACCTGCAAAATCCAGAGCATGATTATTGATACAACAAGTTTCTGCATTTCACTTCAATCATTGTTTCAACAAAATGCCACCAGTAGTATCTCATTCATTCTTTTATTTGGCTGATTCATTAGAAATTACTGAGCTTAAGTTTAGATCATGATCTTCATATGTGTCGGCAAAGACGAGAAAAAATTCAACCATCTCGGACAATCGCGGTGGCCGAATTTTGAAAACAAACCTGCAGACCATATACCAGCAGAAGAAAACCAACAGAGGAAACAATCCAAGAGGCACAAGAAAATAAAGCATTCACAAAGTCAAGATTGGAACATAAAATGTGCAATTCCATGATCAAATGCTCATTACATCTCTCAAGAACCTTTCCAACTTGTAACACAGCCTGAGCAACTTTATGGGAAGTGATGCAAAGAATCATCAAACCCAAATCATGAGAAATATTTCCACAAGTTTGTCAGTTGACCTCAATCTATAACACATATCAATCTCATGATGTCTACAGCTGCACCTCATCAGAATTCTGGTATAATAAACTTGGAACATTTAGTAATGTGCTTAGAAGAGATGCATCAGTTTATTAGCACCAGTAACAATCCTCGAGAACACACAATAAATTCGTTTGCCAGACCTACTTCTACTTTACCAGCAGTGATAAGGAACAAATTGGAGATGCCCAAATCAACAGCGAGGAAGATAAGAAGTTTGTGAGTGCACCAATTATCTTGAGGAAGAGATCAAAAAGGTCCTCGCGAGTTCTTTTTCCCGAAGAAGGCATCCCAAACATTCGGCGAGACCGGTCCCTTCTTGTTCAAATGCTCTCTAACAGCTCCTTCATCAAGAACAAAACCTCTTTCCCGCAACCTTATGATGACATTCTCCGCTTCTTCCACCCCTTTCTCTTTACAGAATCCATCCACCACACCGATTAATGTCGCCACGCTTGGTGAATGCCCAGCATCCAACATCTCCATACAGAACTCGACCGAATCCTCCAACTTCTTCCCTTTGCATAAACCCTGAATGAGAACCTTGAAGCTGAATGCGTTGGGCGCGATTCCGTTCTTCTGCATTTTCCTGAAGATCCTCTTTGCATCGTCAAATTTTGCTGCCTTGCAGAACCCTTCCACTACGGCAGTGTAAATTACAACCTCCGGTATCGTGCCCTTCTCACGCATTAATCCAAACAGCTTCATGGCATCTTGAACCAGCCCGTCTTTGCAGAGCCCATCAAGCATGGCGACAGCATTAGGTATAAGCCCGATCTCCTTCATCTTCTTGAAAATATCGTCGGCATCTTCTGGCGGCGCCTCCTGCGTGGCAGACTCGGCCACTGCAGGCTTTTGATCGGCTTCTTCCACCCTCTTACGCCGACCAGCTTCTCCGAGATTAAATTTCTGCGCCAGGGAATCCCCAATTCGATCGCTTCTTCTCTCCTCACCACCATCGTCCAATTCCTCTCCCCTGAATCCGCCAGCAGACCGTGACGGCGATCTCTGTGGCCCAGTCCCGAATCCGTCCATAGTGTCTCGACGACCAAAATCCTCTCTAGGAGTGTCTCTCCTCACGGGTCCGTTGCGGGACCGCCCGCGAAGACCTCTACTCTCGTCGCCGAACTCCAGGTCGGGAAAAAGATCACCTGACGCGATGTCAATGCTGCCATCCCCTCGGAAAGACGGCTCGTTTCGACTCTGTTGGCCACCGCGCAACGGTGGCATAGCGGAGGGTCGACGCGGAGGGGCTTCCTGGTGCGTCCTCTCTTGCTCTTCACCGCCGCCGTCCCCGAAGTTGAGACGCGGTGGCCTAGCGGAGAGTCGACGCGAAGGGGCTTCCTGGTGTGTCCTCTCTTGCTCTTCACCGCCGTCGTCCCCGAAGTTGAGACGCGGTGGCCTAGCGGAGGGTCGACGCGAAGGGGCTTTCTGGTGTGTCCTCTCTTGCTCTTCACCGCCGTCGTCCCCGAAGTTGAGGCTTCGAAGGAAGAGATCTTCGGAGCCGTCGTCGCTGCGCCTCCCGCCTCCCGTCTGTCCGCCAGGATCGTTACTCGTACTGAAGTCGATCGCCGGCAGACATCGCCCCAAGATCGAAGCTTTAGGCATATGGCAGAGCTGCCTCGAGAGATTGTTGAAGAGAAGCTTGGAGAGCGTAGTCTGCATGGCTGTCTTCGACCGGGGAGGGAGAACGAGGACGACTCTGTGAGGATCTTTCAAGGGTTGGGTTAGGGTTTAGAGGTAAAAGAAACAAGAACGATTCCTTACGTCCCCGCAGTTACCCAATATACACCACTATTCTACCAGAGAAAAGACAGGGCCCACACTGGGGCCCACCTGGGTCTAAGGTTGCATATGAGTCTTCGTCGTCTCCTCTCTCCAGTTTGGGATAAGGTCTGCAGCGGATTCAGCGAAACATTGATTCTTTGAGCAGGCTTCGATCACACTGGATGTTGGTGTTCTGAAGGACAAGGTTAGCAATTCTGTGCAAGCAAAGTTCTTTTCATTGGGCAACTGTGGGTCAGTGTTTATGCCTCTCGCAGTTATGTTCTTGATGTAGTGATTCAAGTCCTGTGTTTCCTAGTTTCAAGCTAATCGTGGAAAGTAGATTAAGAATTCGTAGACTAGATTCGCGTTGGAATAGATAAGAAGAAGAAAGGATGAATTGTGGCTACTCTTCTCCTGCTGATCTGTTTCTAATAAGCCTGTTCTTGCCACCATTGGTATTGATTTCTTGATCATTTCCAGTTCTTAATCGACGCGGCGACGGTTGATTTTAGATGTATTAGTTTGAGCCACTCAATCTAAAGCTACATTGCTGCCTGCACTGTGTCTTCAGGAAGGATGGAAAGGACGACAGACCAGAAGCACAGCACTGTTGAGTTCTTCAAGGAGAAAGGGTTAGATGATGAAAGCATAAACAGAATGAGGAGGAGATACAATCGGCTGGAGAACACAGGAAGGGGAAGAGCTAGTGAGAGCTGGGATTCCTTGGGGAGCTTTGGGATTCAAAAGAGGAGACTTCCTTATGTTGTCTCCAAGTGCCCCCAAGATCCTCACAATGGGCTTAAATCAGAAGCTTGTTCCTACTGTCCGGTGCGGGCAACCTTGGGATCAAAGCCGGGAGAAGTGGCCCTCTGCCATCACCAAATTTCCTAACATTTTTTCACGCAGTGTGGAAGAGAAGCTCTGCCCATTACTAGCTTTCTTCCAGATGCTAGGAATATCGGAGAAACAACCGGGTAAGATGCTCCTGTTGAATCCAAGGCTCATCAGTTGCAGTGTCGAAACAAAATTGACTCAGATTACTGATTTCCTTGCATGCATTGGCCTCGATAAGGAAAGGTTGATTGGTTAAACTCTGGTGACAAATCCATTCTTGGTAGGTTACAGTGTTGAGGAATGACTTTGACCAACAACAAAATTTCTCAAATCAACAGGCTTAGTTGAGTCCAACTTGCAAAGGGTGGTGTGTAATCGAAAAGGTTCTGAAACCCAATTTTAGCATTCTTGAATAGATGTGGATTTAACAGTAAACAAATTGCAGCATTGGTTGCCGGATATCCCCCAGTTCTGATCAAAAGTGTCAACAAATCCCTGGAACCAAAAATCAGATTCTTGGTTGAAGATACGGGAAGGGAAATCAATGAGATAGCAGAGTATCCAGAGTTTTTCCGGCATGGTATAAAGAAGAGCCTGGAGCACAAGCCTTTGGCACAAATGAACGTTCCTTGTCGTTTGAGTGAAATGCTCAGCTGCAATCATCAGAAGTTCATTGCTAAGTATGGGTTAGCTGCGGGCTTCTCCTGACTTTATGCTTTCTGCTCTTTTCGATCTTTGTATTACATTTCTGGCTGGAGTCCAGTTTTCAGTCTTCGAGAGTGAGAGATGTAAGAGCATGTTCTTTGAGGTAAGTAATATAGTTGTTTCTTTACCTCCTCTCATACCACACTTGGCATTGTTAGATAGAATTCATCTTCAAGATTATTAATTCATTTCATCACTTAAGGTAATGCTACAAAATCATTACTCATTGTAATCAATACCAGGGCACAACATTAATTTGTTGTCATTCATCAGTTCTATTTGTTTATAATTCCTTCTACTTTGGTTTGCAATGTACTCAAATTAGTTCCTACATTGCTACAACATGTACACGACTGGCATAAATTTTTGTTGTTGGTTCTATTGTGCAGCGTACTCTTTTGTCAGATTTCCTAGGGTAGTTACAACATCTATTGCCTTGTGTTATCTCTCTAGCTTGTATTTTGCACCATCCAGCCACACATTGTAGACATATCACAAGACATTAAGATAGATCTGATACCCTAAAATCCCATTTGCTGTGTTTGACCTTCTCAAGTTGAAGGATCACAAACATTGCTTTTATCAACATCTGATGGACTTTTCATGGCTTTTTGCTGAACTTTTGGCATGTTAGTCATAGATCATGTTGACAAGATTAGGAAAAACTAGGAAGACATGTCTTTTGCATAATAGTGTAAAATCTTCGGCATGATGATATTCCATTTAGGTTCAGACAGCAGATCAAAAAAACTGGCTTTTGCAGGATCCATGCCCTGATGGATTATATTAGCTGTATAAAGGTAAAGCTGCAGAAAACAAGCAAGGCATACTGTTATACTATCTAGATGGATGTTGATAAAAGCTTATAAGAAATGATAAACATTAATTATATTTTGTTGAATGCCAATAAGAATAATAGTAATTTTTAGACCAGGATCTGCTGATGCTCCTGAACAAAGATCAAAATGAGCTATAGTGGCTTAGGATGGACATGGATTTTTGCTGTTCCCTTCAACTTTAGTGCTGCAGAGTATAGTTTGTCTGGCCAGTGCATACATGTATAGATATACCAGTCAGTATAGATTATATAGCCGTAGAGGAGTATTTTTCTGGAAGCAATTGACAAAAAAAAGTCAACTATCAATAAACAAAAAAGTTGTTATTGTCAATTATCATGAACTTTAAACCAGAAAACTGATATGATCATACAGTTCTCATGAAGCTTAACACTCTTACTGGTTAGACCAGTGCACACTGATCATTCATATTGGATACATACTGTAGGCAAGTGATATCCTTCCCTGAAAGCCTTCAGCATCTTGAAAGCATACCCAAATCATGCATTATCCATATTAATTATTCTGTGTGTCACTTCTATCATAACAAGGTGGATCATGCAAGCCTCTGGTTTTGTTGTCGTGGCTTTGGCTATCCAGTGATCACCAGGATTAAGTGGAAAAAATGTGCTTGATGATGGGATTTTTGTGGTTGATATCTACTCTTTTGAGTCAATGAATTCGTTTCCTGCCATGTTTTACATTGCTGCAGCATGAATCGATTTGACCTACTCTTCTGGTGCCCAATCACACCGGTTGAGCTGTTCGACACTGCGTCGCGTCTTTGTAGTAACTGAGTTGCGCTCGATCATATGATTGGGTCTCTCTTAGCCACACGGGTTAGATCGTACCGTTGAGCCAATTTGTAGTAACTGAGCTGAGCTCGATCACATGGGACCCGGGTCGATCCTAACCACACGGATTGGACCTCGCATGGTTCACAAATTAGGTTATTCTTAGCCACACGGGTTAGGTCACACCGTCGAGACAACCTAAAACACAGATCCAAGATCACACGTCATAAAAGCTGCAGGCTTTGGCTGACCTGCACCAGATCCGGTCCGACTCCAATCAGACCTAATTTCAATTAAATCAAGCCCTCAATTCTGATTTCATATAATATTAAAACTAATTAACACAAAATTAAACTAAATGTAATAAACAATCTCATTTAAACATGAAATTTTAAGATTTCAATTAAATAAACACATGGATTCGGAACATTCAACATGCTATCCAATAATTAATTCAATTGATTTGAATTCATGAAATTTACTGATCAGATAAATCAGCATGTCAAGTTAATTAAATCTACTTAAAATAATGAAAATTTTATAAAATCCATCTAATATGATTTCATGTTTAACAACATTAATGCCATCATAATTCATGTATTTTTAAAATCTAAAAATAAATAAAATCTTGAACTAAATATGTAATCTAAACACATAAAAGATACAACAATTAAAATAATTTTTTTTTTTTTTAAGAAAGACAGATAATCTACCTCAGCTCCTCATTCCTAATGTCCAGTCCTGCTAGCAGACTATAGGGGTGTGACCTTTTTAACAGTAGAAGTTAAGCTATTCCCCAAAAATAAGAAATAAATTACATTTTGTTTTATTTTCCCAGCAAAATATAAAATTTGAAATATGCATTTTTTTTTTAAATTACATCTGATCTATAAATAAATAAATTAATAATTTTCAGATTATTTAAAAAAAAATTAAATATTTGATTGAATTCGTAATCTGCCCACATGAACGAAATCAATTTTAATTATTTCCCTACGTAAACAAAGAAGTGAATAATCCAAATTAAAAAAACTCCAGAGGAGAAAATTCTCCGGGAATTGCAAGAAAAAAAGGACACTTAAAAAGTAGAGTTTAGATCTGTTTCCTGCACTGCTGGAGTGGCAAAGTCTTCGATCAGACAACTCAATGCTGCAACCAAGTCAACGATGAGTCGATTGCTCTGAGGACTTTGGCGCCACTGCGCTGCTGTCTCCTTCCCGGTGGAGAACAGCAATGATTCATGCTGGTTGTTCGCACCTGGTTCACCAGAGACAATATTCGATCGACGCGACTGATCAAAAGACTTCCGCCGTCGGTTCATCTTAGCTTCTGTCGTCAACCGGCCTCCGGCGTTCTCATCAATCCTTTCCTTGCGCTGGTACGTTCCGGCAAGCAGGCGAGAACATTTGGTAAACGTCATCTCAAGCTCAGACTCGGTTAGATTCTATGTCGATGCTGTTGGATTACGATTCATGCTGTCGTTGATGCGTGTCGCTGGGTTTGCCTCTGCTGTTTCCCGCTGCTTCATTAATTTTGCTCTCATAATTACTGCTTGATAAATGTAAAATTTGCTGTGATAATTCTGAACGGAGTACTATAGATGTGGACAGAAGCAACATTTCGATCTGAAAAAGAAATGGTGTGGAGATGAAACAAATCCATCATTGTCTACTGCATTATGAGACACTGTATTAGATGGAGATCTCGGAAGTTTGAGAAAGGTCTTGTACGTGTGGATATCGACCAGCAAACAACTGAAAGGAAAACCCATCTCCTGCAGATTCTCTTTGTCTACCCTCGTCTTCTGACGTTGCTGTGGTTCTTCATGAACAGGCAAAAGAATAAATGTCTGCGAACTGATCATATGCAGCCATTAGCAGTAGCAGGAAACTAGATGGCGGTGAAGGAGATTAAACGGGCATGCATGGCTCCCTGCTTGGTAATGGAAGCTTTACGGGTGGTGATTCTTCGGCCTTGCAGCACAGACGTGCACGTCCGAACAACCAATGAAAAGGAAAGCAGCAGGCGAGCGACGGATTAGCCGTCAACGAAGACAACGCCATGGGTCTGGTCATGGCGAAGAGGGCCCCCGCCCTTGCTTTTGAAGCATGGCCTGGCCCCGTGCACCTGCTCCTCCCACTGCTCGTGCGCATGTCGTCTTCTTCCTCCTCCTATGGCGGCAGCTCACCGCCGAAGCAGGCCCTCACCGCCACCGCCACCGCCACCCGACGTTTCGGTCTCTCGTGCGTGCTGATGGATGATGGCAGCTGGCAGTCACGATGGTGGCGGGCCCGGGTCAGCCCCGACCAGCGTCAAGGTCAAACCATGGGGCAATAGCAGTAACGTACATGACCATGCTGGCGTCGACGATGAAGTGAATTCTTGGATGTGCCGACACTGGGAGCAATCAATAAGCTTCAGCAAACCACTAAATTGGTAGAATTGGGTAGTGAATTGATACAAGATATGATCCTTCTTGACATAAATGTTGAACATTTTGGATTGTAATGTATGATACAAGCCAAGATTTCTCTGTGTGTTCCCTTCACCGGCCATCATCTTTTACAGTATGTGTACAACGTTCCAAGATAGGGTTCATCACTCTGATTAGGTTCTGAGGAGGAAGATGCTCAGCTGCTGCCCGGTGCTCCCCACCGGATCGATCATGTGAAACGACTCCGAGTCCATCGAGCCGATCACCCTCTCGAAGCTGGCTCTCAGATACAGAAGATCTCCATCGCCCGTCTTGGGCGCACCGGGAAGAACTCCAGTGCCGACTGATATCGACTTGATGAGCTTGAAGATGGCGGCGTCGGCTTCCGTCATCTGCCGCCGGGTCGCGAACCCCACCTTGCGGCCGTTGCAGTACATGGACCAGGCCGGGACGGCGAAGAGCGAGGCGCACTGAGCGGAAGCCCCGCGGCACTCGAGCGCGATGCGCAGCAGCCCGTGCTGCATCTCCTTGGCGAGGAAGGCCGTCGGGACGGTAAACTCGAGCAGCAGGAGGGGCGCGGCTCGGGAGTTGTCGTGCAAGCAGAACCTGACGCGACCCCGGCGGTACCCGAAGAAGGTGCCGGTGACGGTAGTGGGGGTGGGGGTGGAGCTGCCGTGGCTGGAGTCGGAGTCGCCGACGTCGGAGGCGTTCGACGACAGCTGGAAGGCGCAGCAGGGTACCATGCACTCGATGAGGCTTCGGAAGGAGCGGCGGAAGCGGACGTCCTTGGTGCAGTCGACGGCGGTGGCCGTGTCGATGATGTAGAGGGAGCCTCTTTGGCTACCACCTAAGTCTATCATAGTCCTCATCCTCTCCACGACTGTGCAGAAAGAGAAGGGGACACGTACAGAGCTGGAACAACGAGAGAAGGTAAGGTAGTGCTGCTGAGATGAGGAGAAGAGGAGGGTTTAAATAGGGATGAAGATGGCAGGGTGTTGGTGAGTGTGTGGGGAGGAAAGGGGTGAAGAAGAAAAGAGTGAAAGGAATGGTTAAAGGGTGAAGCGATTCTGTCCACGAGAGGGAAGTATGAAGAGGGTCCATCCGACGTGCCTGCTGTTGGCAGCCCCCGTTCTTGTCGAGTTCAATTACAGGAAGAGAGAGAGAGAGAAAGGGATAGTGGCATTCATGGAGAAGCGACGAAGGGATGATAAAAAGTAAAAGATAGACGCGCACAGTGTTGTGTAGGGTTCTTTAGGAGCAACTTTGAGAAGAAGAGCACGTGGAGATGGGTTCACAGATGGGTCAGGTCGGATGATGAGGGCCATGCAAGGATTTCTCAGTTTTTCAATTTTTTTCAGGGGCGATTTTTCTGAAAAAAATCTTTTTTTTTATTTTTCTATAATTTTTTATTTATTAAAATTTTTATAAATATACTTTCATTTTCTTTATTGTCGTCATCTTTGCCTATCTTCTTATCACCTCAAGGTTTCATCATTTTTATTTTTTTTCATGGATTCCATACTTCCTTATTACTTGTCATGCATCTCTCTGTGTCTGTGCCTTCTTTTTTATTGTGACTCACTAGCTAGCGATACCTCTTTTCCATTGTGACTCCATTTCGTAATGTCTAAATGATCGTTGTCACTTGTTGTGCTATCGTTAATAGTAAAATGTTACGAGTGATGTAAGATGAAGTAAATGAGCAACGAAAAAAAAGAAGAAAAAGAAAAGATATATATATAATTTTAACAAATATAATGTATTATCCAAGAAAAATAAAAATAGAGTGAAAAAAATAAGATTTTTTTTTTAGGAAAATTACGTTATTATCTTCTGGCCTTAAAATGAAAAAATAAAATAAAAAACGAAAAAAAATCATTAAAAGAAATTAATTGGAAGAACAAGTCGAGATGCATAAGCCATGCACGACAAGTAGGAAAGCTTAGGGGGCATTTGGATTGGGGAAACAACACCTTTGCTTGTGTGGCACCTACATGGCCCTCTCCCATTGGCCACCTCAAGTTTCTTCGCGTGTCTCACACATACACATCATCCCCTTTCTGATACAGAGAGGGAGGGGGAGAGAGAGAGAGAGAGAGAGAGGCGGGGGCATGGCTGATGCATGACCTGTGCAGGCTGAGACAGGCCAAGAGTCAAAGCTTTGAAGCCTCCTTTTTCCAAGGTTTCTTTCTTTTCTGCAACCAAACAAAGCAGCTTGTGGTCCTCCTGTGTCTCCCTTACCTCATCTCCTTCTTCCTCCCTCAATTCCCCAGCTAGGAATCACCATGGAGTGAGTGATCCTGTCATCCATAACATCACCGGTTTCCTTTAGCTCGTGTAAGCAAGCAAGATGCTTTTTTTCCTTCGAAGCTGATGCTTTGTTCCGGTGCTGCCTTTTTGTTGTTGGAAGGAAGCATCAAGCTGAAGCCTTTCTTCCTCATCTTTTGGCTCTTTGGCTTCTGCCTTCCATGACTCCCATATCATTTGCACGAGGTGGTCCTCGAGTGCATGCGTCTCCATCGATCGCCTCGCCTCGTTTGTTGGTATCGGCTAGCTTTCCTCTCATCAGTATGAATGATTGGGAAGAAGAAGATAGGGGACCCAGGAATGTAGGATGATCCATAAGCTTCTTGCTTCTCTTCCTCTCCTTTTCTCTCTCTCTCTCTCTCTCTCTCTTTCTCTCTCTCAGTTGCAGGGCAGATGCAAATTTCCTTACCCTTGAAACAAAGATTGTGCTAAGCTCTCTCTCTCTCTCTCTCTCTCTCTGTATCATTGCAATATAGTAGGAGACTCTTAGACACAACACTAGGAATCATTGATCAGATGCGTGGATCATGGGATGGTACATTGCACCCGTGCACAACAATATAATATATGTTAGATTCAGAATAAGAGTTTAGAGTTCCATAGGAAAGGACTGTAGCATTCTTCTTATCATCTCAATATCAATCATAGAGGGGTCCAAACAAACATCAATGGCATTTATGATGTTCTATCAGTCACAAATCAGGATTCGTATCTGGACATATTCTATATTTTTTATATAAAATCAGCATAAAAAATATAATTTATGCTAGTTTAATAATGGTCAAAATAAGTGATCATAATCTATATATTATTTGACAAATAGAAAGATCCAACTTATTTTTATGCCCTAAATGTTTTTAAGGTTATGATTAGCATTCATTTCTAACTGTTTAAATTGTTGATCTTGTTCCACACAATCATTTTTAATAATTTAGTATATCAAAATATGACTTTATTTTCTGATCTTAATCCTCATAACAGTAAGTATATCAATGTAACCACAGTAGTGCAACCACCACTATCTTATGTGCATGGAAAAAAGAGACAGTATGGTATTCTCTTCTCAATCAAATCTAACCCTCAAATAAAACCCATCTCCACGAATAAAATTAATTTAAAAATATATGATTTAGAAATAAAATAAAAAATAATTATTACGAAAAATCATCATCGTTATCTGAGTCAACTCGACTTGGTAAGTGTTCAAGATGATGACTAAAGTAACTCTGAGGTGGTTATAAAGTGTTTTTGAGGTGAAATGTTAAGCTTTCGATGTGACACATGCATTAAGACTAATGTTGAAAAAAAATTGATTTAATCTCTCTTATGCTCAAGTTAATGATCAAAGTCTCTTAGTGAGTATGAGTTTTTCTAAAAAGATATCTCGCTAATGTAGCATCGAGGAGTAACTTTTTGTGCCTGATCTTGGAGGGGATAACATTTTGTCTACGTGAGTGGTGATGAGAGGGAGACAACTTCTAATGATTTATCTTAAAATTTTATCCATATGGGCGAATGAATAGAAGGTGACTTGAACCTTTTCCTTTCATGATAACTTTCATATGATATATTCTCTATCACTTGTGTTTGGTGACATAGCTTGGGTAGTGGCAAATTTTACTAAATTTTGTGGTGAATTATTATGTGAATGGAAATTTAAGAGTGGAAATGGTCAAAGAACATTTCGGTTTGTTTTTGTCTCTCCAATTCAATAGTCACTTGGGAACTAATTGAATGGTTGCACTCTTGCTTTCAGCTAGTTGTTCTATAACTTTTGCCTGTGTCTTGTACTTGTCGCATAAGATTTTTGCGTTTGTCGTTGGCAATCATAGTTTGATTCTTTGAGATTATTGTCAATATAATTGTTGAGTCGCACCCATTTTTGGACCATTGTGACATGTGGAAATGCTTCTTATCTTATGGGATTGAGTTGTCTCATACACAACTCATAAACATATGTTCACATCCCACATTAGGAATAAAATTGCCACCAAAAATCAATTTCTTGCTGCCAAAAAAAATTTATGCATAAAAAAGGGGTGATGATCAAAAGAATTAGGTGATCAATATGGGTTTAACCCATGATTTAATAATATTGATTTTTTTTTAATTATATTGTTATCGAATCTCATGTATGTTAGACTTGTTGCCAAAAAAAAATTATGCATAAAAAAATGAAACTAATTTTTCATTGTTCTAAAATTTAGCAACAAAAGCCACTGGAAAATTAGAACAGTCTTAAAACTTTTCTTACAATATTTTCATGAGTTCTTTTGGCTTCTTTTTTTTTTCACTAAAACAAGCAATGTAATAAAAGCATCAAGAAATAAAATCATATAGTAGAAATGGAAAATTATAACTCCTTTTTTTATCTTCATCTCATGCATAAATAATTTTCCAATATAAAGATGAAACTAATGTTTCATTGTTCAAAAATTTAGCAACAAAAGCCACTGGAAAATTAGAACAGTCCTAAAACTTTTCTTACAAGATTTTGCATGAGTTTCTTTGGCTTCTTTTTTTTCACTAAAATAAGCATTGTAATAGAATCATCAAGAAATAATATCATATAGTAGAAGTGGAAAATTATCTGTATATACACTCCTAAAAACTCAATAGCAAAAATATTATTTCAGACAAGTATAAATAAAAAAACAAATCAACAGTACAAATATTTCTTTTTCATGTCACACTGAGTGAGTGGCCCAAAATATGTGCTTTCCATCTGTGAAGACATCCTCTTCTCCCTTCAGTTCAGAAAGGAGCAGACCACAATGATCTCCATTTGCATTAAATCTACTTTCTACATTGATCTCCATGCAGACAAACATGTTGCATGTGTATGGGTGCCCCACAGTCAAAGATATTATGAATGATGAGGATGATGGGACTCATCACACTGAGTGTGCTATGTGCATCTATGAATAATCTTGTCACTTTGTCACTTTGCTAGGGAGAGAAAACCATCCCTTCTTTTGCTCTTCATTAAGATTATGATGAACTATATGTAGGTAAAAAAAAAATCATATGTATATTTTCAAAAAATGAAATTACTCTTCACTAGATGAGTCTGGTTCAAATTAATCAATACTGTAATACACCAAGGTAATATAAAAAATGAAAAATCTTGTGATTCTGTGTCCAAAGAGTTGCACTTACTATCAATAGTCAAAGACTTATCAATAGCAATATATCTTCCAAGGTTTTAAACCTTCAATTCATGATAAATGGATCTGATACATGTCAATCTTTTACTACAAATTTGAGCATTCTATTCTACCCTCTGTTTGCTATTTGGAGAGTTCTATAAGAGGTTACTATTCCTCATGAATCATTCAACCATGTAGATTTTGATATATTATGCGTAATTACTATTATTATTATTATTCTTTCAACTTCCTTTTCTTGCTATAAACTCTACATATATGTTGGTATTTTTGTTTAAGGATATATTTGCTGCAATCTCTCTCTCTCTCTCTCTCTCTCTCTCTCTCATATATATATATATACACCGCACCTGGATGGCCTCCTTGCTTAGCATCCATCTTTTATGTGCTTCATTGGGTGGATTCTTTGAGCAGGGGAGTCTTTTTTGTGGTTGGAGTTGCTTGCTCTTGTTGTCGTAACTCGGCAGTCAAGGGTAGCTGAGACCAAGGAACAGCGAGAGTACGGGGCATGTTCGACGAGATGTTCTGCCACCCCCCATCCTGCATCTGGACAAGGCCGCGGTCGGAAAAGGCGGCGGTGGCCACCATGTGCTCCGGTGGGAGCAGCTGCGCAAACCTTTCCATCGTGCCATATGAGCGTAGAATTTATTTATGGTGGTCTGGACCCATGCGTGTGCAAACTCTAGAGCCATTCACTGCACCTGGTGTCTGGTGATCGCTTTGTGGTCGCTGCAGTATAGTGTGCATGAGCAAGCATATGATGGCGAACGAGGATCCAGTTATCTTTTCATGTAAGAAAAAAGCAGGGAGAAACGACTTGGGACTGTCAATCTTTGCCGGGCATTGTGGTGGCGGCATGGGGTCGGCTGTTGGCTTCAGTGGCCAGCAGAGACTCCCTTCTTCCCCCCCCCCCCAAGGTCGTGTTGTCGCTTCTCACTTTGGCATTACTCCAAGATTAGCGCAGGGCTGCCGCAGCGGTGAGTACTGTTCTTCTAGCACACAACCTGCCACAAGCAGGTCGCGGGCCAAAGTAGCAGCAGGTTTCCGTGAGCTTTTTTTACTGGACTTGGCCTTGACAACTCGGCCTCCATTCTTACTTGCTTCAGATACCATTAGATTCATCACCACGTACCCTCGAATCGTATCCATCGTGTCTTTTGGCAGCAGCTCGTCCTCGGTAGTCTCCTACCGCATGCACGTACGAGCATGGAAGGCCACTGCCGCTCCGATGGCCTGCTCTGGTACGCAGTTCCAGAACTGTTGTCCATGAGAAAATGACTGGTTTCCTTCCATCTTGAAATGTCCGACTTGTAATCCTTCAATAAACTACGACAATTATAAGTCGTCGAGCTTACGTGAGGAGGGTGCACCTCACATCTCGAGCATCTCTCAGGAGAACCTGAGAAGAGAAGGAAGAGAAGATCCGTGTCGCCGTGTTATTTGTCTGGTTATTTTGGTTGGAGTACCGCCACCCATTTGTCATGCGAGACAAGGAAACATCGGTGAGGAGAATGCAAGAAACAAAAGAACAAACACGTCCTCCTCATGGAGACGATAATGTGAGCTTACGCAGATGTGATGGTGACAAGAAATGTAAGCACTCAACCTACGCCTGTGCCTTTTGCGTTCCTCACGGACAGACTTATCAGATTAGCCTTACGATCATCGCCTCTTTCGTCACCCTTCACATTCGGAAGGATCAGGGAAGCCGGAACCCACGCCATCTGACAAAGCCAACATGTCTACTTTACCGCATGGTCCAAAGATGGACGATAGCCGGTACTGGATCACAACAACATAGATGGGTAGAGAGAAGGACGGGATGGAAAGGGAAGCAGCAAAAGGCTTCGAATTAAAAGCTCTCAGGATTCCTCACGGCACTCCACTGTTGATGGCAGCGCAGGGATCGCAAGATAGAGGAGAAGAGCAGCCTGCCCATGGCGGACGTCTCTGTCCATCACTTTTTGCCTTGTGGCCTCTGCGTCTCCACCAAGGCAGCAGCACTGCTCGATGTGATGATGCTCGGAAGCTCCACCGCTCGCTGTAACGCCGTCGCGTAATCCTTTGGATTGGCATGATGTAGTCTCAGAGAAAACTGGACCTTCTCTTCCACCAACATAAAAGGATTCGCCAGTCAAGACCGTCGGATCGACCGGAAACCCACACCCAACCCCGAAGATGCATTCAATACTTCTGAACCTTCACACACGACAACGGATGTGATCATCTCCTCCTCGTGTGTACCAGCAAATGAAGACGTAGAATTCCAACATGAATGAATGCTCATGGCAACAGAAGGCAAAAAACAAACACCGAGAGAAGCACCGATGGATAAGATTTGTGTACTGTATATATGTTCACAAAACATGCATGAAAGCCACTCCCCTACTAACATTTCTTCTACCATGAACATTATGAAGAAGAAAACCCTAAGAGAATATGCACAATAGAACCTTTGTTTTCTTTACTCTTAGTCCTAATTGTATCTACTCTTTCTGCAGTGCCTTTAAGCTCATGCAGTGGGCATACACTATCTACATTTTTTTGTACAGATAGTAGAAGTTTAACCTTGGATTACTACAGTCCCTTAGAATGGAGCTCGATGAGGTATACCCTTCCGCCGTGATGTCCGGTAGCTGAGGTTCGGAGGAGTCCCTGGAGAAATGCTGCCACCTTCGTTGCCGGCGGTAGCGGCGGCGGGGACTTCGATGCTGCGGCCGAAGGCCAAGGTCTTTCGCACCTTCCTTGGGGTGGATGACTCGTCGGATTCTGAGCCATGCATCCACTCGCGGCCGGGTTTGGGGCGGAGGGCGAAGGTGAGTTCCGGGTCCGTCTTCATACCTCCCAGCTGAGAAGAGCAAAACACAACATGATGAGAGAGAGAGAGAGAGAGAGAGAGAGAGAGAGAGAGCATGTGGTTGAGGGAAAAACCTTGCAGCCAATGGAACAGAACCGGAAGGAATCCAAGAGGCTGCGGCAGCAGATCTCACAGGTGTTGGTGACGCCCTTTCCAGGCCTCGGCTGTGGCCTCTCGTTGAGGAAGACGATTTTGGCGCTGTTGATGATGTAAGTCTGGATGTAAGAAATGTCTATAAATTTCGACACCTCCGACACCCTGATAACATTGTGATACGACGATCTCCGAATCTACACAGTAGAACAGATCGCGCTGATTCATTTCGGTGGCAAGAAAGGAGGAGGAGAAAGAATCTACGAACCTGGACAACATGGTGATCCTTGTGGTCGGGGAGGCAGTAAGAACAGAGCGCGTTGCCCATGCACTCGAGGCAGTACATGTTGCACTCGCTCTTGTTGGAATCCCCATGCACCTCACAGTGCGTGAAGAAGCTCGTCTTCAACAGCGGCCTCAGCCATGGCGGACCCATGTCCTCGTTCCCCAGTCGAAACATCGGGCTCACCTGCACAAATACCCTCAAAAGTAACCAACAAAATTCCCAGCCATCAAACAAAACACATAAAGGTGTTGACTTTACCATAATTTTCTTCTGTTTGGCCCTCAAAAACCCAATCTTTTGGTGGTTCTCAACAACCAGCTCGCCGGGGAGTAATCCAGTCGCTCAATCTAAAACAGAGGAGCTCCAAATTGGCACCTTTATCGCATCATATCGGAAGACGAAAGGAGAAACCTTAGGACGAGGCGCACGAATCGACCGAGGCCACCTCTCCTAAGTCGATTCTGAGGACAGAGAGCCGCCGGCGGGATGAGAAAGGGGCAATCGGTGAGGAAGGAGATGGGGGAAGTTCTGGAGAACAGAGACGGGCTTATATATGGCGGTCTGTCCAAACTATTTTGACCAGCATCTTTCTCGAAGGAAACAAAGAAAACAAAAACAAATTGCTACGAGATAATTATATTTGTTAGAAAAGAGATTTTTTTTTTCTTTCTTTGTATTGTCAGACAGTGTGTATATTTTATGTATATGCATACATATTAAAGGGTAATACATAGTAGATTTGCTTACATTTATTCAGTGCATGCATTTGTTCAGGTCAAATTTCCAGATATTATGGATAAGTAAACCAAGAATTGCATACATTTATGGGTGCAAGAAAACAATAATGGTTCAATTATTTGGAATTCGACTATTCAAATCATTGACTTTTTAGAAATCTAAATTAAAAGGGTTTAAAGTGGATAGCAAGATAGAACAGCTCAATTGAATGATGGATTCAAAGAATTCCCTTTTCCCATTTTCTTCATCACAAGAAGAGTTGAAAGTGGGGTTTGGCCAGATTGAAACAATCCAATCCAATAATATTATTTCTGTGCCAAATTGGTGGAAAGAGTTTAATGAGCCAAAGTTTTAGCCTTCATGCAAGTGTGGCAATGAATAATCAAATCACTCTGCTAACATCCTTTTGTTTTCTCTTTTCAGCAAATTAATCTGACTGCAGCTAAATTTGCCACTGTCTACAGCCATGAAACAATCAAAACTGTTTTGTTGAGATCTATAAAATACTTTTTAAAAAAAAATCCAAATAAAAGATCTCCAAAAGGATCATCTAAAAAGTTGAGATATATATATAGTATGTAATCATGAATGAAAAGGGAGAACAGTAGATGTTTTCACATGCAAAGAAAGAGGCTAGATTTACTATCTTTTCATCTGATCTTGGCCACCCACCTCTTTCCATGGTTCAATGTTTAGAGATAAAGATGAAAGGGAAGTGCAACTGCAATCATCTGCAGAGTCAAAAAAAGATTTAAGAAGAGTGGAAAGGGTAAACTGATGCTAGCTAACATCATTGATCACTTCAAGTACATGTAGCAGCAGCATATTGAACAATTCTAAGTTTTGAGCCCTTGCTTGGTAGAACAATCCTTGATCAAACATGGCATGTCCCACTGTACTTGGTTGATGATCATCATAAAAATGATGGTTGCTAACTTCAATTAAATTTGTATAGTATGTGACTATATATATATCTTCAAAATCATTGCTTTGACATACAATTTGTTGCTGAAAGATTGAAACATGCTTCAAGAACTCATGGAAAGATTCATATCTGACTATATATATCTTCAAAATCATTGCTTTGACATACAATTTGTTGCTGAAAGATTGAAACATGTTTCAAGAACTCATGGAAAGATTCATCTACTGATTCCTGAAGAACAAACATATGTGGTTGAGCTTTTATGTCTCCTTGTTTGGGCACAACAAAGCTTTACTTTTGTATAACCAAATCTGCTAAAGGTGGCCTAATTAGCTATTCATTTAAGCTGAAGTCACCAGTCACCTCATCAGCTAAGCAGCAAGTACTAATTAATGAATCATGTAGCTGAGTCACCCCCAAGAGAGGATGGTATGTGATGTTTCAGAGAGATGTGAAGTCTGAGCTCCTTAAATGATGTCCATCAAAACAGTGGTTGGGTTGTGGCAAGAACTCACCAGAAATCAAATAATTGGTGCAGGGTTTTCTGAAGTTTAGGGACACAGGATGAGCAAATTGTTGTTGCTGAGGTTTCACAAGTAGCCATCACTGGGACATGTAAATGGACAGAGAGATAATTTTAATGTGCTCCTCTCCTTTAAATGATTCCTGTGCTGGCTCTTATCCCTTGGAAGGTCCCACAACCACAGGTACAGTTTGTGTGTGGATTAATAACACTTATATATATTGAAGTGTCTAAGTACAATAGCATTCATTACATGGAACCCTCAATTAGTGCTGCATTTGGAGGTTGCCAGTAGAGATCAAATCTTGTTGCTTTCTTTGATATGCTCCATCCCCACTGTGTGACCTGTTCCCATCATGCAATGCCCCATCAATCCACAAGTACACTTGTTAAGCAGACAATGCATTCACAGTGGAGTATCAAAATCCAGTATTTATTTTGGACAACTCAAGAGACTTGACTTTGAATCTTATCTCAAGCAAGAGAGAGAGAGAGAGAGAGAGAGAGAGAGAAGGAAGGAAGAGTTTATAGACTACATTGGTAGTTGGTGTGTAGCTTTCAAATTGGTATTTAACTTAAAAAGTCTAAAATTGACAAGAGAGAAATCTGTAATGATAATAATAATAATAATAATAATTTTGGAAGTGATTTTTTAATTATCAAGTTTAAGTTTTCTAATTAAAAAAGGGAAAAAAGTTTTCAGAGTTTTAGAAAAAGAATATATATAGTCTTATATTATAACAAAAATAAAATTTCATGAGTCAGACATGATGACATAGATATATATGTTTATTATAAAGATTAAGATAGGAAATGTTTAAGTCATTAGATTACCAATGTGATGTTCTCAAGGGGGAAGTGTTCAATGTCGACGGCACACGTGCGGACCTTAAGCCGGCCCATGATTGATCTAATGGGCCTTGGATGGTCACAGATGGGCCCATTTATTTGCAGCGGGAGCCACGTGTCTCCCCGTGGCCAGTAGTATACGCATGCTTCCAAGTGCAGCTTTCTTCTTGACGACAGAGAGAGCGAGAGAGATAGAGAGAGAGAGGGAGAGAGCTGTTCGAAAGAAACATGGAAATTTCGAGGAAGGATGGTGAAGTGGGGTCTCTGCGAGGATATAATAGTCTTCATCTCTAATAAGATGTGAGGCTCTGCAGATGTCTCCCACGAGATAGGGTTCGACCTTTCTCCCTCCACAGTCAATGTGAGGTTACACAACAACCCTGATGAGGGAGACCTACGCGCAGAAGCGAAGACCGAATCCTCCCCGTCTGACTATGGAAAAAAAAATCTTGACTTTGTTTAATTAGTCGACGCACGGAACAACTTCTCAGAAATTGTCCCAAACTAATTTCTAGTATTCATGTGACCATTTCATCTCCCTCTCTCTCTCTCTCTCTGGCTCACTAATGCATTTGAGATGTGTTGCCTCACAAACTTTGCACGCCAAGCATTGGATCTCTGTTCTTGTCGAATGTATGATGAGCATTCGTGTCCACAAATCTCTTCAAAACACTTGTTTATTCATCATGTATTTACTAAGAAAACGTATTGAGATGATGAAAAAAACATCACGTTATCTAGAAAAGAAAAGAAAGGTCAACTTCGCAAACACGAGTAATTGGGAAGGTTCGGTGCAATTAGCCTACAACAAATGCGTGAGAGTCACTAAGTCTTGTGTTCGAACCTATATATGCCAGCAGTATTTGATCCAGGAGATACCAAAGAACGTGAGGAAGCCAAGATGAGGAGGAGAACAAGATTTAACCATCCTTCGGCCGTCGCCACCACCCTTCTCCTCGTCATCGTCATTCTTCCGGCCTTCCATGCCGCTGAGAACATCAGCTACAGCTTCACCTCCTTCAACGATAGTGTAAAGTCGAGTTTTGCCTTTCGCGGGGACGCCACCATCTACCAGGGAGCGCTTCAGCTCACGCCGGACTCCCGCAACGGCGACAACTTGCTCATCAACAAGTCCGGCAGAATCCTCCTCCCGGACCCCATCAAGCTTTGGGATTGGCAGCAAAGCAACAACACCAAGCGCGTGGCCTCCTTCAACACCGCCTTCACCATCAACGTATTCCGTGACAACGGCACGGTCCCCGGCGAGGGCCTCACCTTCTTGATTGCTCCGAACGTCGATGAGCCTCCGCCCGGGAGTTACGGCCCCTTTCTCGGCCTCACTAACGCTAGCCTCGATGGGAACAACTCCAACCACTTCGTTGCCATAGAATTCGACACCGCGAAGCAGCCCTACGACCGCGACGACAACCACGTCGGCCTCGACATCAACGGCGTCGACTCGAACATTACCGCCTCCCTCACGCCGCTAGGCATCGAGATTGCACCGGTGAACCCCACGAACCACACCGTGTGGATCGACTACGACGGCGTCCATCGCCATGTGTGGGTGTATATGGCCGTCGAGGGCAGCGAGAAGCCGGTCGCTGCCGTGCTCAACGCCTCCATCGACATCAGCGACTACGTCCTCCAGAGCTCCCATTTGGGGTTCTCAGCGTCCACGGGAAACAACTTCGAGCTCAACTGCGTGATCGCATGGAACCTGACGGTGGAAAAGCTTCCCGACGACGGCGGCGGCCTGTCATTGGGAGCCATAATAGGTGTGGCGGTCGGCGTAGGGTGTGTTCTCGTGGTGATGACGTTGACCACAAGGATCTTGGTGGTGTTTTGTCGCAGAAAGAGGGCGGCAGGGAATGAGCGTGACATGTTGAGAAAGAAGCTGAACGGCCTTCCCGGGACGCCGAGAGAGTTCGAGTACAAGGAGCTGAAGGTGTCGACCGGAAACTTCGATGAGCGGCGGAAGCTGGGACAGGGGGCCTTCGGTGAGGTGTACAAGGGGGTGCTTCCCGGAAGCAGCATGGAAGTGGCGGTAAAGAGGTTCTCGAGGGACAAGACCAAGGGACAAGACGACTTCCTCGCCGAGCTCACCATCATCAATTGCCTCCGCCACAGGAACTTAGTTCCTCTCCTTGGTTAGTTCCACTTCTCTCTCCCTTATATCTCCATCTCTCTCACACACAAACCCATTAACAATGAATCATAACTATTACTTAGCATTTACGGAACACATTTAGATACATACTTGAATCTTCGCACATGTTGGCAACAGCATAGCCCAAAGCATATTAGTATAAACTTCAATTTATACTAATTGATTTTATAAAAATTCCATTGATATTTAAGTGTATATGAAGGGAGAAAAGAAAGAATATGACCACTGCACGGTATTCTAACTTCATGCGTACGTGCATGCATGCATGCGTGCGTGCGTGCACGACTGACACAGGGTGGTGCCACGAGAACGGCGTCTTGCTTCTGGTGTATGAGTTCATGCCGAACGGGAGCCTGGACCAGCACCTCTACGGCGGCGAAGGCCTCGTCTGGTGGCGGAGGTACAACATCGTCGCTGGCGTCGCCTCCGCCCTCCACTACATCCACCACGAGTACAACCAGATGGTGGTGCACCGCGACCTGAAACCCTCCAACATCATGCTCGACGCCACCTTCGACGCCCGCCTCGGCGACTTCGGCCTCGCCCGCGCCCTCGATACCGATAAGACCTCCTTCACGGAGCTCGGCGTCGTGGGCACCCGCGGTTACATCGCCAACGAGTGCTGCATCACCCAAAAGTTCACCCGCGAGTCGGACGTGTACGCCTTCGGTACCGTGGTGCTCGAGGTGGTCTGCGGCCGTCGCCCGCTGTACGACGTCTCGGGATTTCACCTGCTCGTGGACTGGGTGTGGAAGCTTCACCGCGAGGGGCGGCTGCTGGAGGCCGTGGACCCACGGCTGGGCGGGGAGTACCCGGCGGAAGACGCGGAGAGAATGCTGTTGCTGGGGCTCGCGTGCAGCCAGCCGCACCCGGGGGCGCGGCCCAAGGCGCAGGCCATCGTCCAGATCGTGTCGAGGTCGGCGCCTCCGCCTGGGGTTCCGAAGTTCAAGCCCGCGTTCGTGTGGCCGCCGCCGCAGGGGCCTCTCTTAAAGGGCAACCATGACGACGACAACGGGACGTCGGGCACCACCCTGGCCAGCAGCACGGCGACGTCCTCCAACGGCGTCTTCTCGTCGGCGGGGGGGTGGGCCCTAAGCCTGGATGTGGAAACGGGAGACAGTGAGAAGATCTCCAGAAGGTAGCTTCAACACAGTTTAATTCATGTTGAATGTGTTAAGCTAAGAGTTTAATTAATGTAGCATATTGAGTGTCATGAACTTGATTAAGAATAGGAGTCTGAGATGCCTACGAGTACGCCAGAGGGAGGAGCAGCATATGAACAGTAGAGTATTAGTTGCGAAGATGAATAGTTAATTTAGAAGACAAGATTTATGAGAGATCGTTGAAGAAAATTTAGATGACAAAATTTATGAGAGATTGAAAGACTAACATTCCGAATTAATCAGACTCATATCAATGATTCCGCCAGTGTGGGTGATGTCCATTTTGATGTAACTGAGAGAAAATGATCAGATAGGCAAATTGAGCTCAATCTACTCTCTCTCTCTCTCTCTCTCTCTTTCTCTATCTGTCTCTCTCGCTGCGCTCCGTGGGCAGATGGTGTACAGCCAATATAGGGGGTGAGGAATTGGTTAGGATGATGGAGGAGCCATCATCACTTGGCTGTAATGGCGAGAGCGAAGCATATGTACCGGAATAGATAAGGTTGGGTTCCATTAAAGAACAAAGAAACAGTGGTGGCTTGATGCCTCGGGTCCCACTCCTTTTCTTTTCTTTCTTTTTCTTTTTCCGTGGATTAGGTTGATGAAGACACCTCCATGACTTGGCCACCGCAACTTGGGACAACCATCTGCCTTGCTGTAGGTAGATGATAACCCTAAAAAATAGTGGCAGCAATGGTTTTAGTTTGGATGATGATAGTGTGTGTGCCTTGACATAACATATGCCAACAACAGCTATCAATCATGCAATAGGGAATCACAAGCAAAGATAGGGTTCGTTCATGTCAAGATTGGCATTCATCCAGAGAAGTGAGATGCAAATGAAGATAATGCTAAGAAACATACATAGCCAACCAGCTGTTAGGGTTTGTTATGCCCCATATATATTTGTGTCAGCAGATGCTGCTTCAGAATAAAAGAATCATGGTGTCTATCCAATCTGTAACCAGCTTCAACAAGCCACCAAGCATGAAGACAATTGGGTTATTACAGACACAACTCATTGACCTCTTGTGCTGTGCTATCCATGGATAAAATCTAACACCAACAAATAGACAGGGCCACAACATAAAATCGACTTTGGATCGTTAAGGAATTCTTCAGAATACAGGCAACGACAGCTCCTAAGTCCATTCTGCTCTTCTTTCTCCGTTTTTGTGTGTCTGAAGGAACTCATTCTTCCACTGAACTCCACTCTACAGCCATCAAGAAAGTTCCTGCTTCCACTGGGGCTCGAGCTGATTTCGCTAAACGACAATATCATAAGAGGTGCTTTCTTCACCGAACAACTCGCATCAAGCTTTGTCTCGCCTTCACTTGCCATTTCCTGTATCAAAATCTAAGAAAGCCACCAGCAAGTTCAAAGTAAGAAGGTGCCGGTGTCAAAATCAAAATGACAGCACCTTCAGCAATATGACACAGAATAAGATGATCAAAACAAACTACTCCATTTCTTCAAAGCTATCTCGGGCCAAAGTCTAGATTCTCCCACTTGAATGGCTCAATAGAACCAATCTGTGGTGAGCCTCGGAAAAATAAGCAGACACAAACGCAAACTGCAGCAATTGCAAGCATCGAATGGACATAAGGGCGTTGAAGCAACCCCCTAGAGTGTGCCATTCGTCTACGTGGTCGAGCACCCATTAATGCACATTGTGAACAAGATGTTGATTGTGAAGTTTGAGAAGCCCCATGTCTATTCGGCCCTCCTACCCATGGCTCGTCCATGGATATCTCTCCGCCTTCAACCGATATGGTCACTTGACCATTTGTCCTGTCAGCAAGCTTCCTGGCCACCAGTCTGTTATAAGAAGGATTGTTCCTCAAAGTAGCACACGTATAGGGGGACTGATCATTGTCATCCAATATCGAGTTCCAGCACTTGATCCCAATCTAACAAATTAGAGATAAATATATTAGTGAAATTCCATGCCAATGGTTCAAAAGTAACTTAAATGACAACATACACAATGGAACAAATGGAAAAAGCAATCTTTAATGCTGCATCATTCCAAAATTGGCACACGAGAGCAGTTATTTAGTTCATTTGCAGCATGGCACGTGCTGTTGTATCTAAAAATACAAGTGCAGGGGAGGATTTATCTGGCTACATAAGAATTAGCCTTACCTCTTGCGGATCATTAGTGAGTGCATCAACAATGTCCTCCGCATCCTGCATATATGCAGCCATATGCAATGGAGTCATTCCACCAGGGCCAGCCATGTTTGGAGGAAATAGATACACCTTTGTTGCATCTTCTCCATGGCATACACAATAATGGAGAAGCAAATCTATCATTTGCTTGGACTTTCTGTTAACTGCTCTGATCAAGAGGTGAACTTCTGAAAGCATTTCCAAAGACTCTTGCTTTGAGGCATCATTCCTCAAACTTCTTTCCACTAGAATATCTAGAAGAGTTTTGATAAGATTACACCAATCGCGCTCAACTGAAAATGTAAATAGGTACTTCAACCGTGTGATGGAGAAATCCGGCAAGGTCCGGCTGGATGACGCATTGGTCCTCTGGAACAGCCAACCAAGTTCATTTAGGAAATGCATAACATCCGCTCTTGACCTGGGTTGCACACTACAATGAACTTGTTCCTCTGGGATGGCATCTGCTGTCTGAACATCTTCATCAAAATCTGATTCAAGGGCTCTCAATTCCTGACAGATATTAGCATCAGCAATGATAACAGGAAAGCTGTTCCCCTTGAAACCATTTTCGACCTGAGAATGAAATTCAAAACTTAGTCGAGAGCAAGGGCTATTGAACAGCATATTCCAAAAAGTCGCAAGGTCATTCTTTGAACAATTTACTGCTATATCATCTAGACCCAATTGAAAGTGATCACCTCAATAAAACAGCGACCAAAAACCTTTGGAGATCCTCCTGGAAAGTCAAATCTTTCCACACAGGAATCATCATATATGGTGCCTGGATATGCCGAGCAAAGAACCTTTGAAATGTATTTACCCATATAAGCACAGTGGATCCTGCACAATGAAACTAAATTATGAGCAACATGAATTGGATAGTACAAGCATATTAATGGACAAACAAGCATAGTGAAGCTCAACTCACTTGGTGCCTGGAACAGTCAAATTGCGACCTTTTAGAACAAGGTTAGTCTCCTGCCCACCTACAATGGCAACAGGTGATACTGATGTCAGCTCTGGAGCACTCCAAGCTCTCCAAGTTTTAGACAGGCGGATCTTCCCTGTAAAACATACCAATTATATAGTTATTTAATTTCCACAACCTAAATATCATGGTTATACTTTTAATCTGGCAATTAGAATACTTCAACAAAGATGGTTCAATGAGTGTTACAGTACTTGAAACTAAAAAAGGGAAAGATGCTTGAATAAAGATGGATTAGGAAAGCATACCATCCTTATGTGACACCAGCTGTTTGTTTGTAGAGACTAAAAACCTCCCATTCCGCCAAAACTCAGTATCAGAATATTGAACTAGCGAACTGACACGCTGAAGAAGATCATCTTCAAGCTGCAAACCAACTTAATCTTTAGAACACTAAAAGGCTGAAGTAAAGCGTGAAAACAAATGAATCATAAAAGAATAAGACACTGACTTCTTCCCATGCAATCAATGGCATTGATAAATAAATAGAGAGAACCACACAACCAGGCCGAATGTAGCTCTCCATCTCTGATGGGCTGTTTGAGAGCCAACTAAATACCTGCAATAACAGAACTATAAGTGTTTAATTCAGCACTAAATAGAGGCATGTTCATGGGAGACATATGTAATAGTATTTCAGACCAAGGTTCGCTGTACCATGGCATACCACCCAACACAGGGTGATATATACCGGTCCGACAGGGAACCGGTATGGACAGTACATACCGGTTTGTTGGTATATACCATACCATGTACCGGTACATACCGTACCAACAGTCGATCGATACAACAGTACAAACCAGCAAGACAAACCATGTTTCAAACTACCTGAGCACGAAGTGTATCTGGGAAACAACTCGGATCCTTGCCGAAGAGCTTAAAAGTTATTCGCCCAGTCCGATCCTGTTTAGCCACATCAGTGCAAATATGCAAATTAGATGAAATATATAAACTTTCAAAAATGCATTTTTAGAATGTATGTTACCTGAGCACCAGAATTTGAACTAGAGGGAGAGTGATCTGAGCCAGAAGACTTGTAAGCTGCTCGACGCGTGGCACTTGGAGCTGCCCCATCTTCAACTAGCGTATCTGACTCCTTAAAGAGCTGAAGCTGTGCACTTCGACCATGGCTAACACTAAGCTCAATGGTTGCATTGTCTTCCTGACATTCTGATGCTTGTGCATATTTCTGTCTTTCCATGGTGGAATGTAGAGGGAATAGCTTCTTTGTAACTGGGGGAGAAGATGAAGGAGACCTCTCCTCCATAGGGTTGCTACTTTCAGAGGACAGATATTTAACCGTAGATGCAAGTTCTGCAGGACTCTCATCATCAGCAGGACCAAAAAGCTGCAAAGGTAAACTTTGACGGGCTTTTTGAACAATCCGACAAGGCACTTCCACCCCAGACCGATCAGGGCATTTGTTTGTAAGGACCCCCGCTGAAGGATGGATATAAGTTGATTTATTATGTGAATTAACATCAGCGGGTGGTTCGGCATTTTGGATATTGGCCTTATTATTGCCACTACTTTCACTGCTCCCTTGTGAGAGAGAGACAGGCGCTAGCGCTGCAGAGAGGGCTGTCAGCAGGTCTGTCGTGGATGGTGCATTTTCATGACTATGTTTCTTCAGTGATTGTTCAAATGATTCCAGTGCTGGAACTTGAGAAACATTCAAATCAAAACTTCCAACAGGTACAGATGATCTTGAGGAAGGGTTCGCATTGTTTGTAGCACTTAGTTTACTAATTAGTTGGACAAGATGATCTTGATCAAGCAGAGGAGGGATGCTAACTGGTTTAACTTGATTATTACCTGCAGTCAGAATGCCAAAAGATGAAGCAAAAATCTCAGAATGTCATGGATTGCCTACCTCGAAAGCAACACGGCATACCTTGCAGGCGTGCAAATATCGCTAACAAGTTGACAATATCAAGATTTCCATTTGTCGCACTCTCTTGGCTTCTAGGAGGCAATAGTTTAGAAGAAACATCATCTGGTAGTGTCTTCCTTCTGCGACGATTGTGTCCTGCTAGCCGCCTCCTACAGCTTCTCTTCCCCTCATCAAACTCAGAAAGGGGGTGAAATCTAAAACACATAATATCACAAGATCAGATGTCTCCAAGATTTTGATGAGGATAGAGACAGTAAAACCGACAACTTATAAGACAGATAAATAACTCTATGGTCGCATGACAAATGATGCAAATTCCAACAATCTTATAAATGCCAACAACATCAAAAGGAGCAGAGGAACAATCATGTCAATCCCATTTCAGAAAATTAGCAACAGGCTGAACAAGTTCCACAGACACCAAATATCCAAGTTCATAGTTCAGACGAGCCAAATACACCTGATATGAATTACAATGATAACCGGAGAAAACACTAAGTTCGAACGGATCCATCTTACCTGCTGCACTGCTGGCAGAACCTCTGCATCTGCTTCCCCACAAGTGCCTTGGCAGTCTTACTGTGCACCTCGCACACCTTGTGCCGCTTATGGTAATCCTTGGCGCTCGACAGGTCCGCCTTGCAATCATCCACCTGGCACATCGGATAGTTGCCACTACTCCCTGGCGACCCGGACCTGACCCTCTTGTTTGGCCTCGCCGCCGGCTCGTCTACCGTGAAAGCTCCGCCTCCCAGCTTCAACGCTAGGTTCTGGTCATCCTCTGCCAAGTTCCTGCCAAAAGTCGAATCTTTCGGGCCTTCATCCCCTTTCCTCTGGTCGACCACGGCAGCAGCCGCATATGACGACGGCTGGGACCCCGGGTGGAGCACCTCCGACGCATCGGTCGAGGGCTTCGCCGTGAACGTTCCGCCATCCCAATCCCACATCCTGGGGTTCCAGTTACCGCCGTGGCTCGGAAGAGAAACGCCCATCAGCCGATGCCGCTGGATCTCTTGCTCCTGGCCGTGAGGAAAGTTGGGATTGTTCTTCCACGGGAAGTCTCGCTTCTTGGCGAGCAGTGGCGCCTCATGGAAGGGTCCAGGGAGGGCCTGGTGCTGGTGAAAGAAGACGGAAGGTGCGACCTGCGCACCGACCTCTCCCTCCATTTCCCGCGACCGAATCAAATCCTAAGTTCCTCCTCGATCGCCACCCAATAGAGAGCAGGAAGAGGGCAAAAAGAAGGACCTTTTCCTCGCCTTCGCCTCCGATCCAGACCTCCTCCACCAGATTCCGACCTAAGCAACTGCAAGAAAACCCAGCAACGCATCGGGAAAACAGATCATCTACCTCACAAAACCAACCAAATCCTCCCTCCCCCAAAGATGACCCTTTGCTTACCGAATACTCTCTTCCGCCCCATAAATTCCAGAGAAGCGCCACCGAATCTACATAGATCGGCCAAAAACCCCGCACAAAAGCCCGAACTCGCGACCCCTCTCGCCACCAAACCAAACCAGAGGAAGAAATGGATGGAAAGGAATCGCAGATCCACTAGGCGAAACAAAGAATCGTTCTTCTGTCACTCTCTCTCCCTCTCCCAATGCCTTGTGTCTTCTGCCTTTACGTTCGGCCCCCCGCGGGGTGGCAGAAACCGTAAATTGGGGAGGAGATGAGGGCTTTTGGCGAACGCCCAGAGGGAGTGGAGCGTAAGGTAAGAAGAAGTACGCGTCTTACCGCCGCTATTTGCGTGTCTATTATTTTGGGTGGGGTCCACCATAATATGCTTTTACCAATCAACTCTTCTCTTTTCTACCAATTAAAAACTACCAAGTGTTTCCCTCCATATATCTCTAACTGCTAACAACACGAAACCTACGTGTCCACCGTCGGTAAAAGATACAACCTTATCAAAATGATCTCTTAAACACCTAACAAAACATAAATTAAGAGATGCATTTTACTTACATCTATTTAGTAAATACCTGATAAATAATAAAAATTATAAACATAAATTTCGTAAGTTTTAAACACTTTAAAAGATTAATAACCATATTTAAATTTTATATTATTATTATTATTTTTAAAATAAATATTTATTATAATATATTTTTTTAAAAGAAATTTAAATGATGAAGACTAGATTTGATCTCATTACTTTATAGCCTTTAATAAATGGAGCAAAAACTTTCGTAAATGCACTTGGGAATGGGTTTGCAACAATTTTCAGGGTAACTAAATATCAGATAAAAATTTATTCAATTAGATATCCAACAAGTTTAATACACCAACACCACCAAACAAATATTTTAGATAGAAATATCTAGATTTTTATTTGTCATTGTTTAATTATATTTTTCTCTTTAATATTTCTCTCCTCTTTTAATTTGAATCTGGTTGCATATTATATTTTAAAGTCTTAGGTAATCTTTTTTCTTATTTAAGTTTATACATTTGTTTTATATTTTATATTCTGTTATTTTTTTTAAATTAAAGAAGTCATACTAAATTTATTATATATCATGTTAATTTCATAAGTTATTTATTATCAGACCTATATAAATAACCTTAGGAGTGTTAGATCATGTGACCAAAATAAGATATATTATAGATATAATTTGATTTTGATTATGATTATCGATAAATAAAAAATAAGTTCAATTATAATATGATTCTCATATCTTGATAAGAGAGACTCTCTTAATTAATTATCATAGACCCTCTATTGTTACCTATAAATACACATGATTTTCTATGGACTAAATACATAGTGTCCGCATATGCAAATACACATATAAGAAGAGACGGAGATACATGCTATTATTGAGAGATTAAAGATATTTTCTCATATCTCCTTAGTCACATAAATAAGTCAATGAGAGATTAAAGATTTTCTATCATCTCCCCTTAATCATATGAACCAATCAATGAGAGATTATAGATCTTATTTAATCTCTCATTTGTCCCTAATCTATCGCTCAGAATGGTCTTGTGACCGATAGAAAGAGAGGAAATGACGAGTCTAGTTTTTATTTTAGATCTATATCGCTATAGCTTTCAGATCCAATGATGATTCACTGATAGATCAGATAAAAACTTTCTGAATACATCAAAAGGGTATGTATCATAAATTTAGATATATTTCATATTTTGATATTAAAGTTTTTAGTATAACAATACCATAAGGATGGTTTTTATGCTTACATTTGGTATAAGAGCTAAGTTTAAAATCAAATATTCTAGATCTATTTGTTAGTACCTTTCGCTCGTATATATTGTCGATTTGATTTTCTATCTAGTTTGTCTTATTGCTTGCTTGTGGGTGATGTGAGGTTCTTTGCATTTGATCGATAAACCATTGTTGATAGCTTGTTATTTATGATAGTATTATGGAGGGTGATGACCTCCGATGTTCATTAGCCCAATCGTGGGCAATAGTTGCATACATAGTGCAAGCACTATGAAGTGTGGCAGCCCTACGACGGTTGCATAGTGCTATTGTGTGCGATAGCTATAACAATGACACTATCTGTGGCATCTACGATGGTTTTGCACATTACTGCCTATGACGGCTGCATAACATTGTTACGTGCGACGACTACGACAATGCTTATTGGTCGCGACTGGTATTAACTAGACACCGAAACCTATGGTTCCCAAAGCGCAGGCATAGTGACCCGCCACAACAACCATGGAGGTCACTGGTCAGCGAGAAGGATATTCCACCTGCGAGGAATGTGACAACGATGCATGGGAGTGACAACAACTACGAAATAAAATTATATTTTTTAAAGAAAATGATTTTTTGCGTATCATTAATTATGAAAATTATAATCTGTATCCTTAAATTCAACTTTAATAATTATGTCATTCATAAATTAGATAATTTCATTATATATCCTAAGATAAAATTATAGTTTTACCCTTCAAAAATTATTATTTTTAAATGATATCCTCTATTATAAAATTAAGTAATTTGATTTATTTTTAACTTGATCATGATTATATTTTGATTATGATTTAGTTTTGATTAATTAAGTTTTGATCGAATTGGAGAAAAGTTAAATTTTTATCATATTTTTTATTTTAATCAATTTTAATTTTGACATGCCTAATTAGATGAATAGTTGGCTCAAATCTCCGAGCCCAATTTGGGTAGCCTAATTTTGAGTCTGCTCAATTAAATAAGGTTGATTGGTATAAATGTTCCATGTAAAATTTAAAAAAAAATATAAATTATAGTTTTTTTATAGTTTCCTCATATAACATATTGATAAAATTTTGCATGTGACATAAATTAGATTGAAAAATAATAATTAATATTATTTGTAACTAATATTTCTAAGTTTTATCTAGCTATTAACTATTAAAGTGGTTTAGAATAATAGATTTATGGGATGTGAATTATAACAAAGGTTTTATCATTTATAAATTTTTTAAATTATATTTTATATTATTATATTAATCTTGCAACTGCCAAAGTGACTTCGACCAATAAATTATAAATTACATTAAAGAATTAATCTTAAATGATATCAAAAAATTAATATTTATAATCCCAAAGAAGATTTAGATAATCTAAAGGAGAATTTACTTTAAATGATTATATGATGAGATAAGATGATACTTGATAGGGCTGATAGTGGGTCGGCTTAGTCACCCGTCGTGTGTCACACCATATCTTCGGCCGACTTAGCGCAGTAGTGGCCGACCTAGCGTAGTAACAGTCGACCTACATCCAAGCTAGACGATGACGATGGCAAGACGTAGCACACGACAACATCTAACACAAACACGACGCTTGAAACCCTTGGGATCACGTCAAGCCATACGCCACCTCAACAAAGGACGCTTACAATATTAAAGGCCAAGGTATGGTCAACCTTCGGTCAACATGAATAAAAGCCACCCTTGAGTCACTATTCAGGGGGACGAAAACATTTTTATTTTAATCTCACCTCGGTTGGTTGAGCATCGAAGGGGCCACATCGGGCACCCACCCCGACAAGGCTTCTGTACAGGAGTCTTCAGTCGACCCAAGATGAACTCCCGAACGGATGGTGCGACTAGAGCCGAGCTCCGGAGCATGCTCCACTGACTTCATCTGAACACCCCTTCTATTATGGTCAACGTGGACGAACTTGTGCACTCGGGTATAACTGAGCTGTGCTGACTAACCAACCATGACATAAAGTTCCACAACAAAACTGTTCTGGATATTTTTATAGTTTAGGGTTATATACATAAATGTAGAAATACTATTCCATGAGGATTATATTAATCATCCATTAATACTTTTGTATGAATACTAGATATATCAATATTCATCCAAATGTAAAATAGCGATGATATTAATAGGTTAATATTTATTAAAAAAATTAAAATATTAATATTATATTATTTTATTATAGTGATAGTTCTTCATTATATTTTGAAAAATGTTCTTATATTTTTTAGATTAAATTGTTATAAATGATTTATATATATATAATTTATACGAATATGATAAACCTTGACCTAGTTGAAATGATCATACATTTAATTACGAAAAGTTCTATGAAATAAATAATTAAGAAGTAAATAATAATAATAATAATAATTGAAACATAAATCATTTGAATTAATAAATGGTATATAAAGTTATAAAAGAAAATCTTTCACGGTGAGGTACTTATGTGGTAAAAAGATTATGTGAGGAAGAACTATAAGAGCTCGTTTAAAAAGAAAAGATATAAGTATGACCTTTGTATATTTCAAATTAAATATTATAAAAATAGTTTTTTAGTACTTAATGGATTGATTATGATGCTTCATCATATGTTACCAACAATAGATATCTAATTTATTATAAAAACTAAAAAAATAAAATATTTATCATTATAATAAATTATCTTAAAACGAAAACAATAGTAGTTGGTACTTATCACATATACCTAGAGATGATTTATTTGATAGATCTTGATGATGCATATTATGTTTCTATAATTCTAGAAATTTAGATTTATTATCTAAAATTATCATGATATTATTTCAATTTTGGTAATTGTAAACTCAATATATTTATGATTTAATAAAAGTTAAGTTTTGAATTCTCTATAATGGTCTCTATAGAATTAATATGAATTTTAAGTTTATAATGATCTTGTAATCAAATATTAGAATAAAATATAGTTTTATGAAGTCCTTAACATTATATATGCTTACATTTGTAAGTAAATTCATATTCATTATTTTAGTGAAAATAGATATTTTATTATCTTTATATATTATTTATTGAGATATAACTATCTAAGGTCTCAAGTTATTAGCATCACGTGTATATAAATGAAGTCGAGAGACAATTGATAGAAATATTAAAAATTATCAAATCTGACAGGGGTGATAAATTTTATAATAATTATAAAAAACTTGATTTTTGAAAAAATATGATATTTGTGCTCAATATGATTTACCAGATATGTCATAACTGAATAAGTACCAAAACACAAACTTACTATTATAAAGCTTGAAAAGTTTTTCTTCTATACCTAAATCTAAATCAATGTGAGAAGAAGCTCTATGGATAATTATGTATATATCGAATATGGCTCATAGTAAATCAAATACATTAACTTTTTTAAGTTATGGATTATTAGGAAACTCTTGAGACATTTATATATTTAGGATTATCCCATAGAGATTAAGATCTTCAAATTACATCAAAATAAATTGGGTATAAGGTTTCTTTTAGATATTTTATTGATTATCCAAGAAAATTCAAACAGCTATAGATTTTATGGCTTTAATTATAGTATGAGGATAGTTGAATATGATAATGCAAAATTTCTACAAAATAGTAAATTAATAGGAGTGAAAAATCTCAAAATTTAATTTTAATATTAAGAAAATATAGGTTGATATTCTTTTATCATTTTATATTTGAGAGATTTTTCTTTCTTAAATCACTAAATGATTTGATAAAGATGAACAACAAAATAATATTAGTGAACTCGCACGTAATATTGATATTATTGCTGATGAAATTGTAGAAATATCATAATCTATAATTTTAAAAATATCTCAAAGGAAAAGAAGATCTATCATTTCTAATTATTATATGATATATTTATAAGAATTAAATTATGATATAATTTAATGATATCAAAATGATATCTCATTATTTTCATAAGTTATAAAAAGTAACAATTATAAAAAATGATCTGGTGTAATAAAAAAATTAAAATCAATACCAGAATAGTGTTTAATAACTCATCGAATTGTCCAATAAATGTAAAAGAATTTGTTACATCAACATAACTCAAGGGATAATATAGAATGATATAAAGTCAAGTTAATGGTCAAATATTTTACTAATAAAGAATACATCAAGCATAACAAGATTTTTTTAATTTTTTAAATAAACTTATTAAAAATTGTCATAACATTAGTACCTCATTATAATTTTGGGTTACATTATATGGATGTAAAAATAAGTTTTTTGAATAGGGATTGAGATTTATACGGGTTAACATATATGATTCACAAAGAAAATAAAAAATATATAAATTTTGGTACATAATCTAAGAAATTTATTTATGATCGTATATAAGTTTTCTAGATAATGATATATAAAGTTTATTGATATTATTACTTCTTTTATATTTAAGAGAAATATTATTGATCAGTATTTATATTTAAAGATCAGTAGGAGTAAGTTTATTATATTTTTTAAAAACTAAAAGATTATAAAAAAGATATCTGAAAAGGATGAAAGATTATATGCTCACATATATAAAATTAGATACATACTTTATGATTTATATCTATATCAATTGGAGGGATAATTTATAAAAATATAAATTAATATATGATTCTATTATTAATAACATAAGTTGATTTTATGACATGTTTTGAGATTACTAATCAAACTTTATAATTATAAAATTTTATCTCAGGATTTAATTTGGTTATATTCAATTATAAGTCCTTGAAGATAATTTGTGATATATCATATTAGTTTTACCTTTGATAAGTATATTATAGCTTTATTGATTATGATACAAATTACTTGATGATTAAATAAATAGAGTTTAGAAACAATTAAAATCATTAATAACTTGAGTTTTACAGTATTGATTATTAACCCGTTCACTTATGACTCACAACTTAAAGTGTTTGAGAGAACAAACATATTCTTATGATTGAGTTTCTAAGTAACTCATAAAAAATATGATGATATATATTTGAATAATATTATAGTTAATTAATTTATTTACATAATTAAAGTTATTTATTTTTACTATTATATTTATATATATGTATATACATATTATCATTGAATGTGCTAGAAAGATTGCCTTGTTAAGATAATTTATAGGATTATTTTAGACTACATTACATAGAGCTAAGATTGTTTTAGAATGTAAAAAAAGTATGATAATGATGGTATATAACCGTTATAGCTTCCATAAGTAGTCAGAGCTAATGTGATATTATGTCTATTGGACTTATTGGCTTGTTTTATAAAATTCATGCATACATATAAAATATATTTTTAAAATTATAAAATATAATTAAATAAAATTATTTTTAAATAAAATTTTATTTTATTTTATTTTGATTTTAATTTTTATATATTATCAATTAATGGGCTAAGTAGAAGAATATTATATTATATGGTTGTATCTAATTACGTAAGATATACTATGAATATGATTTGATTCTAAGTATGATTATTAACCAATAGAAATGAAGTTTAATTACGATAGGATTTCTTTAGAGATGATCTTGATTAGAGATACTCTCATAATTATTTATCCTAGATTCTCTGCTCTTATTTAAAAATATACAAGATCTCATAAGGATTAAATGCACAAATATAGATACGAAGATAAGTAGATAAGAGAATATATGAATATGTGACATTATTGAGAAATTAAATATCCTATCTCATTTTATTTTTGTCCCTAATCCATACTTACATTGGTCCTATGAAGGATAAAAAGAGAGAAAAAAGTTAACCTAGTTTTCTTTATAGATCGACAGTATTATAACTCTCAGATCCGATGATGATGCATCCAAAGATTTGATAATAACTTTTTAAATGACATCGAAAGTACATGTTATAAATTTAGATAATTTGTTATTTAAAGCTAAAATTGACTTTTATTATCAAAGTTAAAAAAAATAATATAGTATCATTTCATGTACAACATGTTCGTGACATGATTGAACATGGAAGAAGAATAATTGATAGGGCTAAATCCAAATTATAATACTGTTTGATGAATAAAAATTTAGAGATTGATCTGAATTTTTTTCTATAAATTAAGAATAATAAAATTTTAATTCTTAAAATCAAAATTGGGAGATCAAATCCATTTATAGTTGCCCAACAAATAATATTTATCATGGTATCATGTTTTAAATTTAGATTACACATCCACCATGATATGTTTCATCTTATGTTTATTTCTTTTAGTGTTCAATTAATATTTGTGTTATAGGTGAGAAATAATGTTAAGAGATTGATATAAATCGGACAAATTGAATCATTTCATAATAGATTCAAGTTTTCGAGATTAATGGGACTCCAAACAAAATCTTCTTGAAACAGTTTAAATCTTTTTAGAATTAATATTATTTCATCCGAATCAATCTCTATCTCGTGCGTGGGTCCTATCATTAGTGGCAACAAGATCCGAAAAGGTGTAAGAAAGATCTTTCACATGCAAGACATGATCATTGTCATGAAATGAGATCATGTGTGACAGATGCATTGTTGATTTAACATCTCATTGAGGAATTTTATGTAAGAAATCATATAATTGATGATGATTATTATTATTATTACTGAATAAGTAAGCAAAATAAAGACCTAACAAATACATCATTCATTTAAGATTGCATGGCGGAATTTTATGGAAGTAAGGAAATAATTCTACTATATTTATTATTCCGACCAAATAAGAGCAGATTTAACTAATTTTATGAACAGTATGAGACAAAAATTAAGTATAAAACAGTATACGAAATGATTCTGAAACTCAGAATCAAAATCAAAATCAAAATCGAAGATTTAGGTTCAATTCAAATCAGTCAAATAAATAAAAAATTAAACGATATATTTAATTTTCCAATAGCTTAATAAAAAGAAAATTAAAGATATATTTAAAAAATTAAAATTAAGAAGTAACAAAAATAAACTATTTCAATTTAAAACTAAATTAAAATCACGTTGAAAAGAATCAGTTCGATTATGATTCCATATTCAAAATTATCTATGTCAATCGCTCGAGAAAAAACTTGCTTGGATCCTCTCTCTTTCTACTTTCTCTCCTTCTACATAATATGATTTTGACATGAGAGTAATGAAATAAATGGCAATAAAGGAGAAAATGAAAGAAAGAGAAGGGCCACATTATTCTCGTGAACTTAATAATAAGAGAGGCATGCATCTTAATATAATATATGAAGATGATGGATGACACACATGGATTACAACATATCTATGGTACTTTTATCAAGCAGCTGCTCCCACCCACATGACCTCTTGTGTCAGCTTATAATCTTTGTACTAGAAATATTTTATTTTGTCGGTCACCTTCCATGTTTTATACTTCAAATAGAGAGATTTATTAGATTCACAAGAAAAAATATATAAAAATAATGCAATGGTAAAATAATACGTCCTTTCAGAAAGCTGTTCCCAGCTTTATATTATTTCTGCCCATTTCTTATTTTCTTGGGCAAAAAAGTTCTTGTTAGTTTCTAACTCAGTTTGTCCTCGTGAGCAAATGCAAGGAGAGGTGGCTGAAATATAATTTATTGATATATATAACGCTAAAACTTATGTTTATATTCAAATATTCTTATTTAAGTAGCAAAATATTATCAATCGACTAAGTTATTAAAGCAAATGAATTAACCATACCACCACATTAATGTTTTACATGTCATCATTATAGAATGAGAAGATGAGAGAGGATGAGGTCAGGTAGGTCACTAATGAAAATATTATCCACTAATTTTGTGGCTACAATTTCTCTCATAATTCGATCAAAGAATTCACCCAACATTATTTTAGCTTCCATTTAATTAAAAAGGCTTAATTTTAAACTCACCAATTTAATTATTACTTACATCTCTCTAATCAAGGTACAATTGATCTTTTTTTTGTTTCTGTTTAGAACAATTCAAGCTACTTTTGACTTGAAACACCAAAAAGAAAAGCCTACCATCCAAAAGAATTTTGACTAGTTAAATACTCCATAGATTAAGACAACACCAAGATGGTCATATGTCATACCACCACATTAATGTTTTACATGTCATCATTATAGAATGAGAAGATGAGGTCAGGTATGCCACTAATGAAAATATTATCCACTAATTTTGTGGCTACAATTTCTCTCATAATTCGATCAAAGAATTCACCCAACATTATTTTAGCTTCCATTTAATTAAAAAGGCTTAATTTTAAACTCACCAATTTAATTATTACTTACATCTCTCTAATCAAGATACAATTGATCTTTTTTTTGTTTCTGTTTAGAACAATTCAAGCTACTTTTGACTTGAAACACCAAAAAGAAAAGCCTACCATCCAAAAGAATTTTGACTAGTTAAAGACTCCATAGATTAAACAATGTACACACTTCCCCTTTTTTTTTTTTCACTCGAATGGTTTTTAATAAAACAAATATAAGGCATATACCTTAGGGGAGAACAACTTAGGCCCATTAGATTTGGCATCAAGATCAAGCGGTGTGTGTTTGATCTTAGCACAAGATTAGTGCATTGTAATTTAGATACCTAGATAACAGTGAGATCCACAGATGCTCAACTTAAGATGACAAAGTAATTTTAGATACTAAAACAATAGAAAGCTACTTTTTTTTTCTCACCCCACCAGAAATCAAACAAACACACACAAAAGAAAAAGGAAATCTGAATCATAAAGGTTGGTGGATTTCATTTTTGTTTTCTGCTGTAACAAATGGGGAACATTCCCCTTTGTATGACCCCGTTGGCATGTTCTTTTGTGGTTCAATGTTCTCATCATACACTTTATTCTTATCTATATGTTCACATGTCATGTACATGATAACCACATCAAGGCCAGATTGGGATGAGAATTTTCTATGATTGATTTGGCGGTGCCTTCATCTACAAAGCTTCACTGTGGCAAATCGAATCTTTTCTCAAGCAGGTTGTGGGCATCCATCACGGCACATAAAAGTCAACTTCGATGGTTGCTCACGAAAAGAAAAGAATGGAAAGCCTAAGGCCTTAACTTTCTGCTGAGTTTTAGGGGGAGTAGGCTGCAAACAAGACTCCATTCGATCCCTAACTTGGAGGTCACGCCCTACCCATTTCTGAGTGAGTTCTCTAGTCATATAAGAATCAACTAATGCACATCAAGGAGCATTTTGTGATGGCTATACAAATTAAACGTTTAATCTACATAAACAGGCTTGCACAATCTAGGTTGCGAGGTGTATCTCGTAACAAAAAATATAATCCCCTAAATGGAGCACATTAGTCACTAATGCTAATTCCAAGAACCAATCACTACTACAGTGAACTAAATCACAGACTTATTTCATTGCATGAAGTATGGAGGAGGAAAGAAAAGAAACACACCAAAGAGGTTTGATGAATCTACTTATAAATCATTTGGAACTCAGAAAAAGATACCAAATATGCCCTATGATATTGAGCTCAACTAAGTTACTGATTGTCGACATTCAATAAACAAATTGTATTACTATCATTAAAAACCTCCAACCATGAATCAGAGAAAGCAAACTATAGTAGTGAAAGCAATCTAAAGAAGGATAACCAGACGAGTAGCAAACAGAAGAACGGTCGTCGGTATATTAATAACAACCATTCTTACCCTCTATAGACCTTAACTTAATATATATGTTTATGTATGCGTGTGATATGAATATGCTCAAAAGGCAGATTGTGGGAAAGTGAGACTGGAAATGGAGATGTAGCTGCCTGCCAGAAACAGTAAGAGTACGACGATAACTGTAAGAAGCACCCACATCCATGTAGTCATCTTTCTCTTACCCTTCTTACGAAGTGGCAAAGGAATTGGCTGTATCTTGTTGTACTGCTTTGCTGTGACGACTGGCCGTGAAGGTCTCTTTGGAGCTGTTGTTGCTGTGACATCAGCTTCCCGAGCAGCTTCAGGTGGACTAGTTTCAGTAGAGGGAGCAGGGTCTTCCTCAGTGCCACTACCTGTAGTGTCTTCACCAGTCACGCCTTTCTTTTTGTGCTTCTTTGCTCTCTTCTGCGAAAAGGAGAGGATTGTTTCTACTTATGAAATGGTGAATACAAGATTCATATTCAATTATACATTTGCTTGCTTGGTTTTGTATTGAACAAGCCAAGAAACATTAACTTTATAAGGAGGTTCAAAGAATAGAATGGCGTTACCTTCTCTCTTAGTTCAGCTTCCTTCTGTGCCCGGTATTCTGCTCGGGCCTGTGCCTTCTCAGCTTGTCTCTTTTTCCTTTCTTCTGCCTCTTTGGCTTTAGCTCTTTGCTCTAGCCGGCACTGTTCTTTTAACTCAGCCTGAGCCTTTTGCTTTCTTAATTCCTCTTCCTTCTTCAACAATTCTTCTGCCTTCTTTATGCACTCCTCTTCCTCCTTTGTTCGACTATCCACTTCATTATTTTCAACTTCCCTATCCAAAACCTTAGCAACAACAGTTTCCTTGGTCTTGTTTGAAATAGGCTTTGCAGTTTTTTTCGGTTTAACAGGCTGATTCTTTGTTGCTGCTTGCATAGCTGGAAACAAATCTACTTCTTTGGATGTTTCTATTTTTGCTTCCAAGGCCACAGGTGGAACATGGTCACTGATGTTGGCCAGTGGCAGAGGAAAGCTTGGACCCTTGACTTGGTTGCTACGAATAATAGGTGGCTCCTCATCTGGGCCAAGGGATCTTCCATCAGATGTCTTCAATCTTCTCAATGTGCTATTCATGTTGGATCCAACATACTGCACACGGAACTCGTCATCATTGTTCCAGAGATTCATTACCTTTTCCACCTGGAACAAATTAGATAACATAAAATGCCAGTATGTTGCAACTTCCCTGAGTCTGAAAGTAAAGAATGCACACATACCTGTTTTTTACAATGTAGCTGGAGTCCCTCAAAATCTTTTGAAGAAATATAGTTTTCTGCAGATTTCTGATCATTCTTGTACATGCCAAAATGTTTGTTCTGTAACAACATAATTGATATTGATCATTTCACTATGAAGTCTAGCAAGCGTCAAAGTTATTTTTAATAAAGATGAACTTGACATAATGTAGATGTAAAGAAATATTATTGCCTTGCAAGAAAAAATAATTAACTAGATATTTTTTAGGGTATACATAATGGTTCAGTGAAGACTGATGTAGCAAGTTGGAAAGTGTATGACATCCTGTCATTTAAGGATACATATACAGCCCAATATGATGTTTAAAATGTTCAAAAGAAGTTATCTCAATTCTCAAGTTCTCAACTATAATCATTGAGCGGTAGGCACATTGCTGAAATGCTACATGTTTCAGTCCTTGGGTTGAGACCTGGCTGGAGCATGTCAACCAATGGAATGAGTCGATGCAGGACACCAATAAGAGAGTTCTATGATGTTTAAGAAAAAGGTTTGGTTAAAGTGTGCAGTGTTTCTTAGTAGCTAATAAGAACTAATATTGATATAAAAAAATTCTATATTTCTGGCACTTAGCAAAAATCCTAGATCAGATATCTCAACTGATCCATAGTTTCTCGAATACATCAAAAACCAGATTTAGTCAAAGATTCACACAATTTTACTGCAGATTTAGACAACTAAATTATATCCTTGGATGTTTCATTATCTAGAGTTAAATGGTATTTTATCAGTTAATTCAAACAACACTTGACAACTTTATACATGTACCATTCCACAGTTTAATTAAGTGGCAAAAATAGTAGAATATAATAATCTTTATAAGTGAGAACTTAACAGAAGAAAAACTGAGAGACATGATCAAGTTTGATAGAAAAAGCTACAGAAAAGTTTTTTCTTTAGCATAAAATGTAGTAGAAAGTTAAAACATTAATAAAGATGATCAAGCAGGTTAACAAAAATAGAAATTTAATAAATTTGAAATTACTTAAGTGTTCTATTTTTTTTATATTATGTGTTCCCAGTTAAATTTTGAAGTCCAAACAATGAATATTCCTGTATGTAATTCATCTTTATAGTATACTGGTGGGTCCAAATTTGGATCAACAAGGAGAAATTTTATTTGCAAAATGCTAGATCTGTAGGTGACATTGCTCTAGAAACAACATAGATTTTTAGCGCTACAAAAGAATCCTCAAAAGAATTTACCCTGTATTACCATAACAAAGAGAATCAATCTGTATGCCAGGGCATTTATTTAGACAGATATCATCCATCTGCTCTGTCACGCTTTATATCTTGAAAGTTTAACATGGAAAACCAAAACGATGAATAGATTATTAAAATGCATTCCTTGGTTTTTCAAATCACACAGTCAAGATTCAAGATGAATAAAACCAAACCAATTCTTAAGCTGATGAAGTACTCATACCTTTTCGATTAACATGTTTTTGAGTTCTCGCCAATGCCCATATGCTTTCTGCCGAACAGCATCAGCATCTTTAAATTGTTGTTGAAGACCTTTCAGAAGTTGTTGTTGTTCATCATACTTCTTCCTGGCAGCAGCAGAATTTGCTTCAGTCTGCAACACTTCAGTTCTAAGAGGTTCTAGTTCCTTCTTCAAATTCTATAGGCAAAAACCATTATGTGTAAGTAAAATTGGTAAAAAAGAAAAAACAGAGGGAATGATGACAACTGGACCAGAAGTACCTTGAACCGCTCATCAACTTCTTTTTGATCAAATGCCTCATCAATTTCTGCCTCTGAACCCATACTGGAGGTGAGTTGATCTACCTGATGTCTCAACTGTTTAAGCTCACGTATGTATTGCTTTTCTTCTTTCAAAGGCATGGTTACATGCTCAAGCTCGAACTCCATGGTTTGTATCTAAACATGACAACATGTAATTGAAGTTGTACCAAAAGGAAGGGCCGATAATTGAACAGTTTTCATAAGATTGCATGAAAGTCTCACCTTATCATGGAGTTCCTCAATTGAATGAGCATTTTTCAACTTGTTCATCATTAACTGGACAGAATCTATCTGTTGGCGCTTGGCAGTAACAGCAGCTCTTGCAGCTCTTTCTTCTGCTTTTGCAGTTTCAAAACTTTTCCAGAATTCATTGCAAGTCACCTAAGGGTATGATAGTTCAATTATATGAGCACAAGAAAAATAATTGATGTAACGCTAAGAGTATGTATCCACATTGGTTCATAAGCATGAACCTAAAAGCAATAATACCTTCTGCTTCTCAATAGCAACTTTGATAGAGTCTCTTCTTTGTGTTTTCTCATTCACTTCTGACTGAGCAATTTGTATCTTTGATGAGAGCTGATCATCAACATATCTTGGTACTCTAATTATGTAAATCGCTTGGGGTTTTCCTGAGGGAGTGTCCACCTTCTCACCTCCCAAGATTGACGCACTAGGATCTTTTGTTGAGACTTGAATCCCTTCTATAACTCCAGCTTCCCCTTGCACAGCTTCTTCATTGCCATTCACATTCATACACGGTACATCTTCAGTAGAACTGATCACAGAAGTGTTAGATTTGACTTTGTCAACATGAGTAACCGCTACATTAAAGCCAGTTTCAGCTTCATGACTGTCACTTCCAGCTACATCATTGCCTAATTTGTCTTGTATGTCTGCACAAGTATTAGCAAAATCAGACATGCTTTCACCTGCATTTGCACGATCCGATGATTCTACTGGCATGCCACTATTGGTATCTAATGGGCTGGGCGCATCTACTGCACTGAAATTACCACCTTCCATTTCTAAAGGACTTGCTTCAACACAAGGCTGGGTACAACTACCATTGGATTGATCACTGGTATCTAGCAGCTCTTCCATATAAATAGGAACTTCTACCTCCTTGTCAACAACATGAGGCACATCTAAGCTGCTGGAACCTTCTGTAGGATGCAAATCATTAGAATGTTCAACGAAAATAGTGTCACAATTCTTGATGGGTTCACCGCCTGCTTCAGCCTTATTTAAATTCGCATCACTGTCAGAGATATATTTGGCCTTTTGACTTTCAGATGATTCACTGTCATCTCTTGTTTGTAAAGTGGTTCTTCTATTGACATCTAAGACTGTCCTATTTTTATCCAAGCATTTATCTGTCAAAAGATTATTGGATCCATTCAACGACCTCTTTTCCTTTTGCTCAACAGATGATTCAGATGGCAGAATCTCTGTTACCAAAGTCTTGGATTTCTGTTCTTTTGCAACTTCTGCAGCTGGTGTTGGTTCAGGTTGGTCCACAAAATTTGTCACTCCAGTCTTGAGCTCCTCCTCCGGTTCTACTTCAGTAGTTAATTCTGATTCTACTTGATCTTTGGTCCGCATAAACTGGGATTCAGAAATAACTGACTCTACTTGGTCATGATTGTTTGGTGTAGAAGGCATGGACGGTGGCTCCTTTGTCACTTCGGCCAAAGTAGGTGAATTCTTATCTATTTCGTCATCATCATATGTAGTAGCAGCAACGGTCTCCAGCTTTCTATCCATTCTGTCAACTACTTTCTGTCGCAGTTGATGGTAGATATTATTGATCACAATCTTTGCTTCTTGATCATTACATTCCACGGTAGATGATTTTGGTACCTCTTGCTGGTCAGTCCTACTGCCTATGATCTCAGGTTCTTGCTTTTTGTCATCATCAACAGAGGAGCCTGAACTCACGTGGCCATTAGTTGCTGCAACTGCAGTCTCCAGCTTCTTTTCGACTTCGATAGTCGAGTCTGATTCTACTTCAAGGTTCATCTCCTCAACTGTGGTCTCGCCTCCTTGTTTTTGTCCTTCATCAATGGTGGTTGAGTCTAGTTCAACCTCACTTTTGTCCCTGAAGGTTTCCAGTTTAGTATCATCCACCAAGTGATCCTGATTATTCTCAGAGCTCAGCTCCACATTCGCCTCCTCCTTGCTTCTCTCCGCTTCCTCCTCACACATTCCACCTTTCGCATCACTTTCCTTCTCCCCAAGCATATCCATATCGATATTGTCTTTCGGCTCATCAGCCTCTGACTCAGCATGTCCTTCCTCAGCAACCGTTACTTTTGAATCTGCTTCAACGTTTACCTCTTTCACATCGTCAAAGGTTGTGGTGTCCTTGCAAAAAGAAGCCCGAGTCGTTGCTAATTCTATCACACGATCAACACCTTCATGGTAACCATCCCCATTCTCCACAATCAATTCCCGGTTCTCTACATTCCTTTCGCTCGTTTCCTGATCTCCGATGGCCTCTGGATCTACTTTACCGTCCAAATCAAGATCCTTACGCAGTGAATTATCGAAACTGCCATTCTCCATCATCACCGACCGCCCAACACGACCCCCATCCTTCTCCTCACCAACCCAGCACGCAATGCCATTTGGATCCCCACCCTCCTTCCGATCGCCCTCAATCTCTAAACCCAGACCCACCGTCCCCTCCAATTCGACCCCAGATCTAACACTAAACTCGCCAGCATCAGCCGTCATTGCTCAGACTAACATCAAGCAAAACAACAAACGACAAAATCACTCATAAGAAACAAGGCCAAATCCGCTCCGCAGATTCATCTCGGATCAAAATTGAAACCAACAGATCAAAAGAGAAAAAGAAGCAAGCATACCTCTCGAGACAAAAATAAACAAATAAAAAATATATCGCAGAACACCGGCCGTTCCGGTGGCCGCGCCTCGGATTGCTGCCGCACAACCAGCAATTCTCGCCGGAGATCCAAAATTCCGCTTCCCTCCGCCAGATCCCCAGATCTCACACTCCTACCTCTCTCTCTCTCTCTCTCTCTCTCTCTCTCTCCCTCTCTCCTCTTGATCTCCCTCAATTCGGATCCGAAGAGAAGCGAGGAGATGCGGAGGAGAGAATGCAGCCGGAGAGCAACAAAGCGAAGGTTGAGACGAAGAAATCTTAAAACGGGAGAGGGAAGAGATATATTCTGAATAGAACACTGACGTTTCGGGATTATCTGATTTCGGTGTTATATTACTATTGACGGCATTTAGTGCTCTTCCTACTTCTTTGTCGCTACTCGTTTCAGATACCTCCCCTCTAAACACCACAAGAAGTTGAACCCCGGTGGAGCCCACTCATGCGGATCACGGCCGTCTGAGACAGGGTACAAGTGTTTCTTTCTTTTGTGCTAAGAAAACGACCAATAGCGAAGCGGATAACCTTTTATTTCTGAATTATGACAACAGTAATAATAATAAATAAGGAAATATCTGTTACTGTTACGGGTTCGGAGTCAATGTGAAACCTGGAACCGTGGCGGTGGATCCGCTCCACCGCGTCAGCTACCTACCATGACTTGCGTCACGATTCATGAACCGAGCGAACTACGTGGCGCACGGGCGACGAGCATTCTTCGACATGTGGGGTGTGAGACGATAACAACTCCGGAGCCCCCACTCACGCACCCACGGTACCACCCGGTCCCCACTGTCGCGCCACCTGCCCCTCCGGCGGCCGGGACCCACTGCGCGAGCGTAGATATTTATTGTAGGTACGGATCCGTTACTTCGGAGACGTCGGTCGTAACAGGGGCCGTTGGAAGGCGTCACGGCATGGTCCACCGCCGTGGCTGTTACGCTCGTCCGTCGTCAACCATTTCGGCTGCATTAAACCTCGATCCTTTCACACGACGGGTACGGCTTACATTGACCCGGTTCGACGCGGTTAAGAACCACATACTCGTCGGATCTAACTCGGGTTCGGTCGATTCGGCTGCACTAAACCTCGATCCTTTCACCCGACCGGGGTACGGCTTGCCCCCATGCGATTGGTGTTGATGGTGTCACTTCGACCCGGTCCAATCCGATGAAAATTCGAGAACCAAGAAATGTAGACGTGTCGGATCCGACTCGGGTTCGGTCGAAATATTGCAGTAGAATTAATCTAAATCGATGCCAAGGGACTACCACAGAGCATTGGACCGACTCAAAATGTCCATTGTGATATGGACGTCGCAACACACAGGAACCTTCGTCGAGGTTGCACCTTATGACGTTGAAACATATATGACCTATACATGGATCCTTCCTTTCAAATAACGACTAAAATTAGATGGTACACATCCATCCATCCATCCATATATATATATATATATATATATATATATATATATATATATATATATATATATAAAGGGCCTGTGAATGGTGTATATAATTGAATGATGCATATGTTAATACACAAGGAATTAATCAAAATTCAACTCATTTAATGAATAAGATTAAAGATTATAATCCAAATTCGACGTATTAGTCGAGATTTTTATGATAGGGTTAATTATAGATTAACCTCATGTAATTATTTAAATTTAGTATTTCGATCCTTATATTTTCAAAAGTTATATTGAGATTGATATACTTAGGAAATGAAAAATTAAGATCCTTATATAAAATTATGAGAATAATTTTATAGGGTTTAAATTTAAAATGAAGGAGTTTTATTGGAGCAACATGGTTAAATATTTTACTTTAATAAGTATAGAGATTTTTATATAACTTTGAAAATATAAGAATTGTTAAAAATATTTAATTCCAATGGGCAATATGTAATTACATGATTATGATATGATTTGATTTATGATAAAACAATTATATTAGTCCAAAATGGTTAACATGAATATCTGATTTAAAAACTAATCATGTCCAATTCCTCAATTCAAACTCGACTCATTATATGATCAGATTAAGGATGTCTATCAATCCATGATCTAAGAAACACAAGTGAATGAATGTGGATCCAAAAGTGGTTGGTAGAAGCTTATTGTATCAAGCATGAAGTTGATCATCATGTAGAAAGGAGGGGATGAATGAAGGAGGAAAGAGACGTCAAGCATCATTGATCTCAGAAACTTACAAATGCAACTTAATCATCATAAATTATTAGTAAGTTAATTTGGAGGTTGGAAGATGTCACATCATTCATATTATCTTATGTGTAAATGAACAAAGAACTAAGGAGTTAAATAAGTTTTCTACCCAAGCTTTCTTTTGATGTCCAGCAGTGGATTGCCATCATCTACTTGTCACCTACTCCAGCTTTCTCTCAAAGATGAAGAACACCAAAGAAGAAGAAGAAGAGGAAAGGTTTAAGAGATCAATTATTTACAGTGTTTCATTCATTCTTTGTAGTAGCTACAGCATCTAGCTGATGGTGAGTGAGAATGGAACTACATTTGATCACCTCCTCACCAGTATGATAAGACAGCAATTTATTTGTATGATTAATTATCATGATTTTTTTTTTATTACTGATATACTAATTTCAATTCATAGGTCCACAGGAGCAGTGTGATGACCAAGAATCCAGAAGGCATAATTCTGGTCAAAGGATGTTGTGCTCTGAACTTTTGTACTGCAAGATGGGATGTCTCTTTCCTGATTTCATTATCCATACTATTAATAATACTTTTAGATGATCGAAGACAATGTAATCATGATAGAAAATTCAACAATTTGTTTGTGAAGACCACATCACCTGCATAATTAATCTCCATTCCTTGGTAACTTCTCTTTATTTTCAGGCATATACTATTTGCTAAGTTTGACATACATATTGATACCTAAATATAACATAATAAGATACTGCTTTGATCAGAATCATGCTAGTGATGGCCTCCCTCAACCTAGCACAATTGTTCAGCAATATGTTTGAATCAAGAATCTAGTCTTTGATGTTTTCAAGTGTGGGGTTGTTCATAATGTCGATGTTCTTAAGCTCTAAGAATTCCATGCAGTAGGTCAAATACAAACCAACAGTCTCCACACATCCAAGTACACCACATGGATGAAGATATGAAGTGCATGCATGTTTTGATCAGCAACTTGATGAGAAAGGTATGAATATAATTCCTTGCAGGTGCAGAAACCATCTGAAAATAGAGAGAGAGAGAGAGAGAGAGAGAGAGAGAGAGAGAGAGAGAGAGAGAGAGAGAGAGAGAGAGAGAGAGAGAGTCTACATGCATGGCCCATGCAAGTATGCAAGAGGATATGTAGACAAGTTGCTACAGCAAACAGTGAGCTGCACAGCATATGAGCTCAGATATAACAATACAATCTGCTTTTGAGTTCATAGATAATGGAAAACCACTTAAAAAAGATAGCTGTATAACATGCAAGTAGGTACTATTACAAGGTTAATATGGTGTAGAAACATGGATCTCTAGGCTATTCAGCTTAAATTTTGTGTTGACAGATTACACACACAACTATATAATATGTTTTGGTTAATAAAGCTTTCAAAATATCAGTCATCATCCAGTCTATTTTCTCTCTCTTACAGTGCAGTATAGGGATAAAAACAATGGAAGCAGATGATGAGAACCCCTCCATCTGCTTTAATATTTCATGTGAGTCTGTCTTATATGTGCACACTGAATAAAGAACTGCACTACTTACTCTCTTCACCAACACTCTCACTCACTCTAACATTGACTAGTAAATCTGGCTAACTACAAAATGAAGGAAAATCCACATGCATAGAGGACAGTAAAAATATTTGGAAGCTGTGTTGTTTCTTCAGGAGTTGAAAGCCCATATGATATATATATATATATATATATGAAGACCAAATCTAGAAATTTAAATCAAACAGAAGTACATATGTCATGACATTGAATGGCAGAGAAGAAAACAAGAGGAGTCATCAATCTGAAATAGCATCAGACCACTCACCTTGGCAGATATCCCATCAGCCAATCTGGTCTTCCTTCTCATCACCTTCGACTCCGACTTCGACTTCTCTTGGATTCCAGCATCAGACCAGAAAGCTTCTGAGGTAGTAAATGTAATGACTTCCCTCTGTGATTGCACATAGAGGAGCTCCTCCTTGAAACCATCTTGTAACATCACACACAAACCAACAAGAAGAGTAGAAGCTTGTCTTCTTCTTTCTCTAACAGCAATGGGTATTATAAATCAGGCAGAAGAGTAGAAAGGTTGTCTGTGAAGAATTAGAAGGGTGGCCGAACCCCGCCACCACCCCATGCAAAGGCATCACCGGGAAGCTGGTAACTCCCCATGTTCCCAGTTAGGTTATAGAATGGGACGCCACTGGTGCCGCCGCTGCCCCCAACCTCACCGCCGCCTCCGGTAATGCCCGAGGACTGCGAGACCGCCGGTTGCTGACCCTGCACCGCAGCCTCCGCCTCCTCCTCGTCGCCTTCCAGCGGCAGCCGCTCGTAAACCGCATTGGTGAAGGACGCCACCATCAGCACCACCGACCCTGTCGCCACCAGCGGCCCCGCTACGGTGCCTCCGATTACCTGTCCCTGTCCTCCGGACAGGAACACGGACAGGCCCCCTGCGCCCGGCGGGGCCGGAGGCGGAAGGACGGTCCCCGTCAGTGAGAGGATCTCGAACCGGCCTCTGAGCGTCGCGACTACGATCCCGGGCGTCGACGCCCCGGGCTGGCTTAGGGCCACGTTGATGACCGCGCCGGTGCCGCTGAGGACGGAGACGCCCCGTCCCCGCCGCCGAGCGTAGTCGGAGATGCACTCAAACACGTCGGCGCCGCTGGCTACCTCGAGCACGTGGGAGCGGAGGGCGTTGGGGCTGTCGCGGGTGACTATTATCGGGGGCTTCGGCTTGTTCTTGGAGCCCTGAGGACGGCCGCGGGGGCGGCGGACGGGGCTCCCGGATGCGCCCGCCGGGGAGGAGTCCGACGGCTGGTCGCCGCCACCGTGATCGGGCGAGACCTTGGGGCTTTTCTCCGGGGATGGCTTGGAATCCTGCGGCGGGACGTGGGTCGACGGCGGCGGCGGGCAAAGGAGGTGGTGGAGGTAACGCGAAGAACCTCCGCCGCCGCCGCTTCCGCTGCCGGATTCCATTCCGGCCATAGCGGACACATCGACTCTCTCCCACCACTTGTTTGCCAGCTTCGCTTCTCCCCTCTTCACCTATTACCCTCTTCTCTTCAAATCTTCTACCGTCCCAAATACTTACCCCCTCAAACCAAAGCCAAACTCCTAGTATTCTTCGTTGTCGGAACAGATGGAAACACTTGGAAGAAGACTGAGAAACAAAAGCAATAGAAACCGAGATGAGGATTGTGTGTTCTACCACCTTTTACTCGGTGCAATCTCCAGTAACATCAAGAGTAGACTTGTCTCCTGACTGCACCATCAAAAGCTGCAATCTTTTTCACCATACAGATCTGCTTTAGGGTTGGTGTTGGTCTACAAAAGCCAACCAACTACTACTCGAGAATGCTTCTCCATGATGATGCCGTCAAGAATCCAAGAAGAGGACGAATGGTGGCCTCAGAGCTGAGCTGTGGATGGAAGGTGGGTTCTGAGAGGAGGAAAGGATTGATTCAATGGCTATTTGCTGAGAAGGAGAGAGAGAGACGATGGAGGATTGGACTATCTTGTAGAACTTATTGTATGCAAAGGAAGTCATAGTTTAATGGCCATAAAAGAAGTGTATATTATATGGACTTGAGAGCCTTTACTTGCGGACAATGCAAGGTAATGGGTATTCTTTTACTACGTTATCTTGTCATGCTAACAAATAGATGGAAGGTTGAAGGTGCTATCCATGGGTGGCAACGACAAGGTCGTCTGTTTCCACTGACCAATAATGTTGGAGTATTATACCCAATTCCATCTGCTGTTCCATTTAAGGCTGCGAGATTAATGTGCATGCATCAATGAAAGAACTAGAAAGCAGCAAGCAACAAAATTCCTCACCATTACACATCAAAGCTTGCATCTTTGAGGAAGGATTTCATGCTCATCTGAAGTCTCTTCCGCTGGCTGGGGAAGATGACAGATGGAGCGCGCGCGAGAGAGACGGAGCGAGAGAGAGATGAGATCAAGCACGTGCAGTCAAAGTGGTCTAAGGTAACGTGGAGATCGGTCGGTCGGGCATGGCAACGGGTCAACCCCGTCCGTCGCTCTGTGTCTGCATGCGAACAAAAGCTTCGCTTTGCGGTGGCCATTATTGGAGGAGGCCGCCCTGCTCTCAGCTCCTTCCTCCCTTCTCCAGACTGTAGCCCAATTCATTCACCAAAGTGCTCATAAAGTAAATGATATTGAAGATTTCCAAACACCAAACAACTCAAAATCCAATCTTTAATCTTCCATTTCAAGTGCAGTGTTAGTATAGTATAGTAGTCAGCTATTAACCCGACTTTAAGATCAACTCAACCCGATCCGAACTTCGACACTCCGCGAGAATCATCCAACAACACGAGGTTTAAAAAATTACGAATGTTGATGAGAGTCTCGGAACGATTTAGCAAGATTTCTCTGATGCCTAAGTTAGTCGTAATCGTAACGTGAGAAGCGTGGAAGACGAAGAAAAAGAAAGCGAAGCCAACTCGGTTGGAATGAGTGGATGGATTGAACTCCTCTGATATTTTAATATTTTCTAAATAAAAAATTTAGAGGAACTTATGGAGAGCTGCTTCATATATTGAGAAACCATAGAGGAGACTCAGTTTATTTTTATAGATGTCCTAACCATAATGTCATAATCTCTTACTTAGTGGGGTAATGATTCAACCCTCAACATAATTAATTACTCATTCACAGAAGAGATAAAAAAAAAAAAAACATATAAATGATTCCTGTCTTAGGTTTCCTCAATCACACAAAGGGATACAATTTCACAGATGAAGAATAAGAGAATGCTCAGCTGCATTAGATTTATATGATGCCATGCATCCATCATGGAACAAAAAACTATTTCATTGATGAGATTGAATGGAGACTATTGGTTTTCAATGCAGATGTGTACTAAATGAATGCATATAAATTGACAGATTCCTAGTCTTCTTACATAAGCCTTGTAGGGAGGGGTACTAAATTAGTCTGTCTGTCTGCAGAATCAAATACAACATGATGTGGCCCTTTCGGAAAGCCATTGATGCCAAAGCATACCTTCAGATCTTGATAAGAGAAAGCATGGGGATCAGTGCTTTGTGACTGTAGAGTGATGCTTCCTTCCTGGTGAGTGCTTTTATGGAGTGTCATCAAATCATAATCTCGTTGCCTCAACGTTCTTGTGGCTTGTGTGACAGACGGGGTGTGGAGCTAACTAGAAGTCACCACCTGTTTGATGAAAAGCCCCAAAGGTAACTTGACAGGTTATGAGGCCGGAGAGCCACCAAGATCGATGTCGTGATCGAGGCCGACATAGCTCGAGCATCCACGAACTCTGATCCCGTGGGGCTGAAAGCACGGGGGGGGCAGGTGATGCGGCGAGGAGCTTTAGAATAAGCGGCGCGGCGCTTTGTCTTGTCGAAAGCCGGCCATGTGCGTCCCATCGTCGTCGTGCTCCTCGATCCAATCCATTGCATCCACCCACACAGCACAGCTCCCCCCCCTCCCCTCCCCCAATATCGATGACTCCCCAACAGGCCTTGGCTTTAAGCGAGGTCGATCGGTGATTTGTTTATGGGGATCGAAATGATGGCGCCCTCCTCTTGCGGGGGGAAAGGGTTATCTCAAAGTGCTCACTTTTTGGTGGTGTAAGCATATGAACATAGGCGGATTGCATTGTTTAATTTAGTCGGCTGTAAAATATGATTAGGGCCACACATAAAAGGGATTCGGACCCCACAAGATGCCAAACCCTTCAAAAAAAGTTTAGACTAAAAAAGATCGAAGAAAAAATAATTAAAAATCCGTAAGGTCATCTTTCAAGAATTTTTTTTTAAATTTAATTCAGAGTAAAAAAAAAAAAAAAACGAGGATAGTTTGTTCGTACATTCGTTCATTACGAATTCATAAATTTCTTTCTATTGCAGCAAAGAAAATAATTTTGTGAGGGACAGGATAGATGAAACTTTAAATCTTTTGAGGGTGATGTGAGAGAAGGGGGGAAGAAGAGGGGCTTAGCTTAGCTTGATGGGTATCCATCCATGGGTGCTTCTCCTACCCTAGTGGAGGATCAAAAGTGATGGTTGGCAACTGTTACATGGGAATCAGTTCTGTTCGATCTGAAACCGAGCAATAGTACAAAGTTCCTTAGAGGATCTAAACCTAATCACCATTTCACTAAGGATGAAAACATATGATCTGGATCAGATCTGATGGCTGAAGCTGCCAAATTAGTGGACTGTGGAAGAAGAGATGAGATAGATACACTGTATTGTGGGTAAATTAGCTTCAAGAAGCACAGATGAGTGCAATGAGTGGTGGTCAGTGATTGTATTTGGTATGTGGTTTTGTGAAAAATCTGTAGGATGTAAGAAAGGCAGTCTGGTCTAATTTCCAATGGAAATTTGAGTCAAAAGTTGAATGAGAGATGTACAAACAATTTGTTTTGACAGATACACATATCAGCAGAAGATTCATCTATCCTGCATGCATGACAAGAATGAGATCAAATTTCACAAGCTTGACAAGCAGAAAAGCATGCATGAAGAGCAGAAAAAACCATAAGGATTGATTGCTCTTTATTTATCTATACAACAACATACACAGTCATGAATGTCTATGGAAGTATCTGTGCAACAGTTTATGGCACTCCCAACAAAAAAAAAAAAAAAAGTTTTTAGCTTCAAGCTAAGCAAGAAGTTGCCAAAGTGCAGAAGATTCTGTGACTAGATATCGGTGGTTTCCGGATGAATCAGTTCCCAGAGTTCTCGGTTTCCTTTCTCTTCCCATATATCAAACCAGTTTCCTGAGCGCGCAGGAGGAACAACCATTATTCACATATCAAACCAGTCTTCTGGCGCTAATTTATACGAAAAAGGTTCTCATAAATAACACATCCACATTTCTAAAGACAAAAGAGACTACCTGAGGATCAGGGATGGGTCTTCGTTTCTCGACATAGCGGTAAGGATCTGAGGCTGCAGCTGCAGCAGCTCTCGCCTAAAGCACAAGAAGACTCGAATACATGATCAATTAAACTATAAAATCCTTCTCCAAGAACAAACAAATATAGTAAAGCAATTAGACTGATAGAATTATAACCACGTCAGATGCTTATAATTTATAGACATTTTAGATAGAACACCAATGGTTATAAAAGGCTACGATGCCAGAACAAAGTAAATAAAAGCTCATGTAAATAAAACTAATAACTCAAAAAACAGATGTTTTGATTACCTCCGGATGGATGGTAGGAAAGCAAAAGGCATTTTGAGACAAAGAAATACTAATAGCAGGGCATATGGATCAGATATGCGCATGGTGCTACATGCCGTTTTGACATAGAAGGCAACTATTATTCCGGAAAGGCGATTCTGAATTTTGACATAGTTACATGTCAGTAGGTTAGCTGTTTTTCATTCCAAATGCAAATATATACAGTGACGGGGACATGCCTGTCAAGCGAGCTTTTTTTCACTCTAAAGATGTATGAGCATAAAGGTCTTTCGAGGATTAGCATCAATCTTTTGATTAGAGCTAGCAACTTAGCATATTTTGCAGCTATATGACATGGAAACAATTTTTTTTAACAATAAGTTACTGGTTTACATGTCAAACCCCAGGCCCCATATTGATAGAAGTCTCGTGCATTGGGCTGCTCTATTTGTATTTTTCTCCCTGAAGCCTCTAAGTATAAAGTTAATTTTGCTAAGAGTCAGGATTCCCAATGACTTGGCAACATATGACCAACCTGGGCAGGGTCGTTGGTGATGCAAGGATCCTGAGTTATACATAATAATAAATGACCACATCAACATTGTAGCTTGGAAGTCGAACCCAACATGTTACTGAATCAGACAATTTATGATAGACTAGTAGCCGATGAATGAAGACAACAAGTTACCTAAGAGTCTATTTAGTGTCCAGAGTCTATACAGTGTTGCTTAGACAATTTTTTCACTATTAGGAATCATATTGTCAGGGTTCTAAAAGTAGATTAGGTTCCTGTTTGACTAGTTGCCTAGTAGCTACCCAGCCATTTCATAGTGGTCATCCTCATTTCATCACATCGACCAACTTTAAGGACCGATTCTGCTTCAGGACCACAACATATTTAATTTATTTAAGTTATTACCTCAACATTGCAACGTCAACATCAACAAAAGCGACTAGCTTTGCTAGGATGAAGTTTATATAATTTATTTGTCTAAAAGACTATTGCCTGAATTCTCAATTATAACAGGAGAGTTGAGGACATTGAGATGGAGATCTAAAACAACAAAGAACGACAGTAAAAATTGACAAATATTAGTAACAGTATCGACTGGGCAAAATGAGGAAATATCATCTAACATATTTAGTTACGTCCATAAGCCAAGGTAAGTCAATGTTGATTATATTTGCGATAATTGGCCGAAGACCAAATAAACATGGTTGTGGTAATTGGCCGCAGAAGACCGTATATGTAATCAACCCAAAATTGTCAAACTACAGCTTGCTGTTTATTTCCTGAGCAACAAGGTTAAATCAAGGGTTTAACCATTTCCTCGATCATATATGTGTTTGGACAAGACATGTCTAAATTCTACAAATGGCTGGTTGCTTCACGTTTTGATAACTATAACCTATTCGATCGGAATAGGTGATGCAGATTTAAGAACACAACACTGTCAAATGCAAGTTATCGTGCCAAATTAGTAGTAAACCAATGGTTTCTAAGCTAAATAGTAACAACATATACTGCAACACTCTCACTGAAGAAACGATCTTACATCAGTCATAAAGAAGTTATCGGCGACGGCACTAATGATATCTATCATAGGAACGAAGAAAATGCCTGTTCCTCGGAGTTTCAATGGAAAGAGGCACAAAAATGCATGATTGTATCCATCTCCGCTTGCTGATTGCTAATTGGGGCTGCTATACGATCGCATCCAAAGAAGAAGGATAAGGAAAAGGTTTTGGTGTCTTCTAATAAGGCATTTGAAACCTAGAATGCAGGCTTCCCCTCAAATTACCAAATTTTCCGTGTCAATCGTTGGAGAACACCAAAATCCCGGATACGAAACAGAGATGATCGAATTATGACGGGAATTACCTCCTGCTCCCTCTTGAGATCTTGAGCCGGCTTGACCCACAGGAAGTACGCCAAGGTGCCCGCGACGACCCACGAGGCGAGGTTGGCTCCCCCTCGGAGGCCTCCTGTTGCGTTCCCTACGAACGCCCTCAGGTTCCCTAAGCTTCTTCTCCAGCTCGCCATCCACTCCTCCTCCTTCCCCAAAAGAAACCCAAGCGATCCCGGTGATCGATTCCCAGGGTTCGAAATGGGTTCTTAATCTCGAGGGCCGCTGAGTGAGGGCTTGACGACCGAATCATCGCGCTGAAACATGTCATGGGTGACGTCATCTCCCACAGTTAAAAGGTTTCCGATAGGCCACGTCGCCCCCTGATGTTTCTCAGGAGTGATTCAGTAAGGTTTCTAAATGGACTAAACCGCCCCTGACAAATTTAGTTGGTCCCTCAAAATAACCATTTTCTTTTTTAAAAAAAAATAATATAACTATTTTATTTTTTTTCTTAAATAATTTTTTGACCATATATATATTTTTTATTTTTTATTCCCATCCATCTCGAACAAACAAACACCAAACGCAAACACATCGTCTTTGTATTTATGAATGACTGGTAGTAAGATAACGATTTTACATGTGCAAATGATAGAAATTGGATTTGGATTAATTAGTTTAATGGGTAATGATAAGATGACTAAAGACACTAAAGTCAACACCATGATCTTTAAGGGTTGTTTCCACATCCATCCAACCCAACAGGAATCACCTGAATTGATAGAATCTAGAATAACATGGTAAACACACCAAAAAGAAGGAAGAACATGAATAATAGAACCTTCATGAATAAGAAGAACATGGTAAACACACCACAAGCCTGAAGAGGTCATATTAAAAGAAGTAGGAGAAAACCCACAAGGAAACCAAAGAGATAAACATCTAATGCAAGCTTCTTCTCATGAGGTACCTCAGATCCTCCTTTGTTGGCTTCCAGGGAAGAAGCCATTTGAGGTACTTTTCGAGTTTTATTTAGGAGGCAGACTTAGATAAATCTTTGGTGGATCTGTTATATTTCATGTGACTCTTCACAAGCTGTCCAGCTGCAAGAGCCGAGAGGAGGGAGAGCTCCCCGGCTAGAACAGCGCCTGCCACGACGGTCGCCAGGCGTCTCGCGTTTGCCCCAGGAGTCTCCAAGCTTGCACCCTTCACACCAAGTAGGTCCAAGCAGGCAGACTGCGAGGCCAGCTGAGTCCCCCCACCAACCGTGCCAACCTGTATGACAAAGAAAGCAATGTGAGCTTCTTTTGCACATGATATGCAAACTATCCCTTCAAATAGGTCATCTGTCATTCAGCGCAACAGCAAAGATGACGACGAGGATGATTGCGTCAAGGAGTCGTGAGGTGGACACCACAGCACTCTAGCTGTTACTGTAATAGTAGTCCGCACTTGTCATGTTAGTGTTATTGGGGGTGGACCAATCTCCTCATTGCAATAGTACATGAATTATACAAACGAAGAAATGATTCCGAACAGCTGTGGAATGCAAGTGGCTGTCAGAAAGATAGAATGGTCTATCACACGTACTAATGATGTTAAAAAGAAAATAAAATAGTCTCCTCACAGCTGCACTTAAATTTGTATTTGTACTGTTAAAGGTGAATTATTTGGCTTGGCCAAGTTTTGTTCAAGTTAGAGACAAAAATCAAACAGATGGTCAACAACATCTATTAACAATATAACAAGATTCCAAATTTCTGGTAATCGAGCTGCTTGATTACCACCTCATAGTAAACGACGAGACCAAGTAATTCAGTCAGTGTCAAAAAAGAAAAAGGTCTCCAAGAAAAAGTTATGATTGAGAAGATGGTACCAAACAGGGAATGTAATACATGAAATTCATGTGCGCTACCAAACCAAGAGAAAAAGAGCAAAAAGCGCAACCGGGAATGCATATGTTAGGATTGACATATGCAACTTGGGTGATGATGACAACACTCATCACAGACAAAAAAGTTGGTATCATTATACGAATTCAGAGATATGACGAGAAAGTAGAAAAAGTAACATGATGCATGGTCTCTAAGTGAAAAAGCAACAGATAGAGAAGATAGATCTAGTTAATCAACCACCTAGATTGATATATAAGTATTACCTCAATGGATGGCATGGTCACAGAGACGTGAAGATCCTTTCCGTCATTGACAGCTTCCATCATTGTGATACAATGAGAACTCTCCACATTCTGAGCTGGATCTTGGCCAGTGGCTATGTAGATGGCAGACACTATGTTGCTGGCATGAGCATTGAACCCTCCAAGAGATCCAGCAACCGCAGAGCCAGCAAGGTTCTTGATCATGTTGAGTTCCACAAGTGCAGGTACATTGGTCTTCAAAATTTTCTTTACCACCCCTTCCTTGATGACTGCCTCACAAACCACTGATTTGCCCCGTCCTTCAATCCAATTGACAGCAGCCGGCTTCTTGTCGGTGCAGAAATTACCTGATAAGTGGCAAGAGAAGTGTAATGCAACACAAAGTCACGTGCGTACAAATTTGACATCTTACCCTAATGTTACACATGATATAACGATGGTGTCAACTGATTGCACAATAATATTCATGTGATCTCAATACGTCACAGAAAATCTACCATTGAAAGGTTGATCTCAAGTAGACTACCATGAAAAAATCATGTGAGAATTAATCTCTTAATTAACTACCGGCAAGTCAACAAACTAAGCTGCAAAACATGAAACATGCACAGAATCTAGGACGATGATGCCAGTACATGGTCAATTCTGCGTATCACATGTGGCTCGGCCATTACAGCAGTTATGCAGTGGATTTCCTTTATCAGAAAAGAAATGGACATCAGTTGACAAGAATGATGGAACTGTCCATTTCACCGCAGAAAAAGGGGCAACAGAAAAGGAACATGTAGCTGTGAAAAAACCATCCTAATGGTCAAAACCTGTAAAAAAAAAAAACAGATAAACTGTTTACAAGAAATTATCGTGGTTCGTATCCTGAGATAAGAACATTGTTGGGCTCTTCGTTCATTGATACTTCAATGAGAAAACATATTGAGCAAGCAAGTTTAGTTGATCTTAGGCAGAAGAAAGAATCTAACCTGAGATACTGATTATGTCCATATCATCAAAGTCCTTCTCAAGGTAGTCCAAGACATTTTGTACACCTTTGGAAACCATGTTCATCCCCATCGCATCTCCTGTGCTGCAACAGAATCTCATGTAGAGGTTTCTTCCAGCAAGAGCACAATGGATTCCCTGTAGCCGGGCAAATCTGCTGGACCTGTGGAAAATTTTACAATTCAACTAGATATAGTTTCCATATACTACAAAAGATGCAAACAAGTCAAAAACAATACCGTAACGGAATCAATAATATTGCCTGGAAAATGAAGCAGGACAAGGAAATGGTTAGTCCATCCACAACTTTGACCAGAGTAGGAAAACAACAAACTGTTTGTCTTGAGATGCACTTATCAAAGACAAGGATTGTACACACAAAAAAAGAAAAATCGCAACACAAGGAGATTCGAAGATTACAAGCACAAGAGATCAACAAATACCAAAATTGTTAGAGAAAAAGTCACATTTTTTTTTTGAGAGAACAAGATATATCCACGACAAGCTAGTCGCAAGAGTTCGAAATATGAACAATCAACCAGCCTTGATCAACACTTTCATGGCCAATGAAAACTTAATTGTAAAGCAAGATTTTAATCAAGACAATTCATGGGCAATTCAAATAAACTAGATTCTGATGCAGAACAGTTCTCTCTCTAAAAGCACTTATCACCACCTTGGCCTATTTAAATAAGAACACAATGCAACTGAGAGGAAAATACCTATTGAACACCAAGGCGATGGTCTCGAAGTTGTTCGGCTCCTCCACGAAGGCCTTGAGGTCAGAAGCCCTCCTGGCCGACGGAAACCTCACAACCGGTGCCCTCGTCATGCCATCCCTCAGCACCACGCTCGTGGCCCCTCCAGATTCTGCGATAGCCTTACAACCCCTGTTGGTGCTAGCCACAAGGCATCCCTCCGTGGTCGCCATCGGCACGTAGTGTTGCCTTCCGTCGAGCACCAGCGGCCCAGCGATCCCAACCGGCAGTTGAACGTAGCCCACAGGGAGCTCGCAGCATTGACCCAAGATCGAAGCGTAGTCGAAGCCGTCCAGCGGCAACCCCTCAAAGGCCCTTCCGGTGATCCTCTTCAGGGCCTCCCGCCGGATACCGGCGGCTCTCCTGCAATCCCCGAGCCTGGATTCTAAGGCATATGATGGGGTCTTCCCCGCGACCACGGAGGAGATAATCTCCTCGTCGTCGGCGGTGACATCCGGACTCTTCTGGGGGGCGGGCGCGGAGGCGTCGGCGCAGAGGAGGGGGCAAATGGCGGCGGGAGGGGGCGAGGAAACGGGAGCGGCGGGGGCTGGGCCGGAGAGAAGGAAGTCGTCCTCCTCATCGTGGGATGAGACGATCGACTGGACGAAGGCGATGCCGAAGAAACTAAGGAGGTAGATGAGGGAGGCGATGAGGCCGACGATGGCGAAGATCTCGGAGAGGCCGAGGAGGTGAAGCGGGATGGAGGAGCGGACCTTCTCGCGCCACCGCCGCATGAGGAAGACGAGGGAGCCGACAAAGAAGGCGGAAAAGAGGAGGTTGGTGTGCCGGATCGGGAGAGGTAAGGCGTCAGACGCCTGGATCCGAGCGGCCGGGGCCGCGGATGGGCGACGGGCTCCTCCGACGTGGGAGGGTGAGGCGCCCGGGGCACGCGGTTGGAACCGCCGGCGGACCTCCATGCTCACCGGCGGCGGGGACGCAGAGGAAACCGGGGAGGAGTCCTGCACCGAAGCGACGGGGGGACGGTGGGACTCTTAAAAGCTGGAGGTTGCGTTACGATCACCGCATGTGAGATTTTGGCGAAGCATGCATTCCATTCTAAGGTATATTATATTGTTTTTTTTTTATTTTTATCGTATTAATTTTTCTCTTTGTTAATTTTGTAAAAATGTTTTCTATTAATCCCTTTTGTATTAATTTGAAAATTACTTTATATTCTATTTTATATCCTCCCTTATTTCCTAATGCAATTATCATAATATAAAATTTATTAATTATTAAAGTAGATTACACACTCACAATTCTAAAAACTCCTTAAAAAATTACTCTAGTAAGCCAAAAAAAGAAGAAAAAAAAGGTTTCATTGACAAATAGGCAGAGCATTTTTCTTGATGGTTGAAATCATATGGCTTTTTAAAGACTTTTTTGTGGGTGCAAAAAACTTTTTCGAGTGGTTTATTCTGTTTGACTTTTGTTCAATTTTGGGGTTCTTATCTTTATATAAAAGCTAATTGGAGACAACTCATTGGTTGCCGTTCAAAATAAAAATCAAATTGTTCTCATGAAAAAGAATTATTAATTTTCTTCTTTGAGAAAACATTTTCAAATAAAGTAATATTGGAGATACTAATTTAATATGACATGATCTACTAACATGGAAGCATGATGGGATATGTTGACTTTTTAAATCTAATAAAAAATTGATAAAATTATTATTATATAATAAAAATAGTAAATATTTATTTAACTTATGTTTTGAGAATACATGTATATTTTTTAATATATAATTAGAGAAACGTTTTGAAGTACTTGATAAATAATAGATGAAAATTATATTTTAAGTGTACATTACTATAAAATGTAAGCAACATTGAAATAAAATCGTGCTTGCAATGCATAACAGATAACAAAGGTCAAATCAAATAATTATGTTTGATATATATATATATATATATATATAACGTGCATTTTAAAAAAATCTCCAAACCCACCCTCTATCTAATCGACCTTTATAAGAAATAAAGAGGGCTGTCATTTCATATGATCAATAGCATGTTGTTGTTGTGTTTAAAAAAATATAGACTTCGAATCATCGAATGTGTATTAACATAATTTAATAAACATAGAATGAAAAAAGAAAAAAAAGTCAAGGAAAATCTTTAATTGGAAAAGAAGATATCACATCACGTAAGTGTTATCTCTTCTTTTGGTGATAATGAACCTTTTTCTCTTGATTTAAGTAAGAGAAGAAAGAGCATAGAAAAATAAAAATATGAGATTTGGTGAAAAAAAAAAGTTTTTCGTAAAATTATTTGATTATTTCTTTCTTGCTATAGTTATCAGAATCGGTTTTACTAATTACATTTAGCTTTAGGAATTATTATTATTTTCAATTACTCAGTTCATTAATAATCAGAATGAGATTAGTTATTGATCTAATCAATTACTCGATTGAACAACCGATGAATCAATTGGATGAACAGTAAATTAAAGAAAAAAAAAGTATAATCATATATAAAAAATATAAAGTATATGAATAAAATCATAAAAGATATTAGAAAATGAAAGTGAATAATAATAGGAACAAGACAGACATATTGAGATGATTACATATTTTCTTCTCTTTCATCCTTGTAAAAAATTTATATGTTCGTATTAATACTAAAAATATGTACGATTGAAATGATGTACAGTCCCATTCTTAATTATATTTTTTTTACTCTTTTTTAATTTGAATTTTGATTTCGAAAACTTAGAATCGAAACTATTGGTTTTGAAATTGGAACCATTGATTTTAGAACCATGGCGATGCCTAAATCATACGATGATGCCAACAACATAACTTACATGAAAATAAAAAATTTCCTATAAAAAAATAGTTGAAGAAGAAGAAGTGTCGATTGAGGTGGCGACTTTGACGTGCATGGAAATGCACCGAATGAACGGTGAAGGCCACCTCTGCAGCTCCAAACATTGGAAGGCAATCTTAGGGAAACTGATGCTAACGAGGTGGCGATGGGGACGGAGATGCGGCAAACGATGTCCACAAGTTTCGCTCACCGTGGCATCGGATGACAATTTGCAATGTGATCCGTGCTCGGAGTAGGGTATTAATGAGCTTCTTGTGGTTCTCGATATCAGCACGGCTCGGTTCGTCCACATCGGTCGGGAGTGAGGCATCATACTCGACTCGGGTCTATGTCTCGGAAAGACCAACCTCGTATCGATGATTTGGGCTCCTCTTCCACGAGTCCGCAGCGAGGATCTGCACGAAGGTCTCATCGGGGCGGGGGGGCACCCGACGTGACTCCTCCTCCGACGCTTAAGTTAGTGCCCCGAATGATCTGAGTTCAAAGTCATAAAGAGTCCCCTTATCCTGCCTTCAGGTGGGGGTTTTATGCATACCAAGTGAGTGATCGATCGTACCCTCAACTTTACCTCTGTCGATTCGTCGGGTGAGTTCAACACGTACGGCCGATCGCTGTCCATCCGGCTGGAGTGGTGCAGGGGTGCGATGCGCCATTCTTCATTAATGAGTCTCAACGCAGCTTTCGTCGTCGTGACGACCAAGTCATTGCTCTACCATCTCAGCTTGGCCCCGTGCCAGTTGGGTCGACATCGGGTCTCGACACTATCGTGGATGAGAAGAAAGGTCTTCCTTGTCATAATGGACGAGAAGGAGGCTTGTGTTTCCTTGGTGTGAATCTTTGTCCCCTCCGAAGGCAAATGGGTGAAGGGTCACTTGGATCTCACATGATAACCACGTGTCAGCTGATAGTAGATTTCCTATCATTTGTCCCCACTAAAGGCAAATGGGTGGAGGGATTCGAAGCACATCATTTAATTAATCTGACATAGGAGCATTTGACATCTCGTGTTATGGGTCGAGTTTTCCTAATTTAGGTGTTTCGAGCACGTTGGACTTGTGTTTCTACTGTAACAAATATCTCTTTATGTGAGAGGTTTTTTTACTTGTGTGTCTTAGATGCATTTGGCATTGTGCCTCTACTGTAGGGGATTTATTTTGGCGTAGGTCGAGTTTTTCTAACTCACACGTCTTAGGCGCATTTTGCATTGCACCTCCAATGTAGCGAATTTATCTTAACGTGAGTCGGATTTTTTCAACTCACACGTCTTAGGCGCATTTAGCTTTACGCCTCTGTTGTAGCATATTTATCTTGACGCGGGTCGAGTTTTTCCGACTCACATGTATTGGATGCATTTGGTCTTGTGCCTTCGTCGTAGCGGATTTATCTTGACATGGGTCAGATTTTTTTGACTCATGCGTCTCGGGTGCATTTAGCCTTGCGCCTTCACTATTATAGATTTATCTTGGCATGGGTCGGGTGTTGAGCTACCGAGATAAAATTATTATACTCCTGAGATGGAAGTATTATGCTATGTAGGTGCCTCTTGTACAAAGACCAAGGACGAGAGAGTTTTACGATCTTACCCCTTCAATGTTTAAGTTGATAGTCTAAAGCCCCTAGACGTGGATTAGAATAGTCGGAGAAAAAGATAGTACTCACCTAATTTTTTATTTAGGATGTGTTTTGATACTTTCAATGAGGGGAAAAAAATGGTGATGCCTTGTTTATAATAAAGAAAGAGAAGAGATGTCATTAATAAAGAGAATGAAAAGAAAATTTATGATTACTGTCATTATTGGACGACACGTAGACATATGGATGAAAGGTAACTTGGATCTCACGTAGATTCTCCTTCTCCATCAACGACTTGTTGGCTCCATCGTAACCTAACGTAGCTTGGTCGATCTGTCTCTAGTTTTAAAGTTTCATCCTTTACGAAAGGATCTAATATATATTTTAACATCACCTCTACAACAAGCAAGCCAGCTTAGGTCTGACGTGTGAATAAAAAAAATCTGAATGCATGATGCAAGTCAAATGAAACATGGATACTACATAGATATTTTAATTCAATACTAGGAAAAGAGGGAGTAGATGGCACCTTACCAGCTGAATTAGGTGGGCTATAAATCACAGAAGTAAATTTCCCAATATATGCTTTTAAAACGTTGAATCGATGAGCATCTTGTTAACAGATAAAATTTTGATGTAGATTTGTTAAACTGTTGAGTGAAAGAATAAAACATGCAGTTCATTCTTTTTTCAATCACTTCTCTTAGTTTTTATCACATCTTAACTCGACTCAGTCGATCCATCTGCATATATCACCTTAACGCGACTCAGTCAATCCATCTGCATATATCACCTTGGCAAATAACTATCGCAGCTCGAATCCAACATTGAATCGATGAGCAAATTTGGCAGAACGCCCCCTAAGAATATTGCATACCGAGCAGGGGGGGGTGGTTGGAGGGGGGCAAGTAAGAAGAAATGGTCTATAGATTAAGACTGCAGTCCAAAGAGGGTGGGGTTCCAATGAATGAATGAACTACATGGCTATGGATTTTGGGGGGGAAAACAATTAAACGAAAGCCCAACTGATGCCAAAAGTCAATTACAACAAGGTCTCGTCACCAGCGGAGATGGGTACAATTATGTGAACAGGGTCACGACATCCCTCCCGTATCCCCTAACTATCAACATCCTCGGCATGTTCTCAACCAACAGATCCATGTACTCCATGTAGAAGTAGGCAGGGTGGTTCAGAGGTGGTGGTGGGAGGCTGACGAGAACAACCGCTGCCATCCTCGAGTATCTGAGTATAGTTGAGTTCAACTTCAGGGTGGTGTAAAGGAACTTATCGACCTGTTGCTCGTTGACCACGACCTGTTTTCCGTCGGCCATCAGGGGCTTCCCTTCTTTTCTGGCCGTCTCCTTCATGTCAGCAAGGTAGGAAGCAATTCGGCGTTGTGCACCGGTGAATGCCTCCACCGAATCATCCTGTTGAACCCCAGTGTCAATGTGTGACTCCCATGATTTCATTGTTATAACAATCACCTCAGCCTGCATCCGGAGGTCATAGAGGAACTTCTTGACATCAGCCTTCAGCTCTTCAGCCTCTGTGTCCTCTTCAGCAATGCAGAAGACCTGAATCTTGCAGCTTTCAAAACTCTCTTTAGTTAAAAGGAGCTGAGATAGGAGCAGCATAAGGCCCCCATCCCTCACAATCCAATAGAGATCAATCGTCCCGAACTGTCTCTGATATTCACCAGGCCATTCATCAAGGCCTTTGACGATCACAACTGCCTTGTTCGCGATAATGCAATCATTGATAATGCTGACAAAGGTAGATGGAATCTGGGTGAGGTTTTCACGCCGCCAAATCTCAGGGTATCGCATGACTACAATATTGGGCTTAAGGTTGCCTAGTCCCATGGTCTGTACAATGCCACGGAAACCATCAGACATCGTGGGAGCAACTACTATCTCAGCTACCCCTTCACAGCGTTTGTAGTCTATGTAAGTGCTCAACTGACGGCAAGTTGTCTTGGCATCCTCAGCCAATTCATGATAGTCACCATCGATAATTGAAACAAAGATCGACATCCCACGTCCTTTCTTTTTCATGCAATTGGCAAAATCTGCAAGCTTCGGATGACAAGGAACATTTTCTGGCAGCTTTCCCCATGGTCGGCAGAATATGAGAGGAATAGGGTACCAATTTTTAGGGTGAACCTGATTTGCTGCAAGAAAGGACAGATATAATAAGTTTATCATGAGATATAAGACATCCAAAGCAGATTCATAACCAAATTCTTCCACGTTAATCAGTGAACGCTTGACAGTTCTTATATGCACAAAGAGTGTAAAAATAGTTGCCAATATGGCAGCATAAAACCTAGAGATAATCAGGGATAAGACTGGCAAGTTTAAGGCAAAATTTAATTTCGAGCTACCCAACAGCATACGTCACTAAGCAGGGAAATGTTATGATATATGTGTAAAGACAACTATCCTATGCAGTTTTGTACTTCCCAAGATCATTAAATTTATTGAAGAAGCTGGAACACAAGTACATACACAGAGTATGTAGAAAACATCAGAAAATGAAATAGAGAATGTTAGCTAAGAAGCAATGGTGAAACCGACACAGCATAGGATAGGAAGACTGGGAGAGGGGAGTGTTTTTTGGTCGATCCTCACATGAATTACTATAAGTTCTCAAAGGATCATTTGAGGTGCCTCATGACATGCATCAATATCTGTCATAGTAATATCAAAAATTTTAAAACATGTTCTTTTCTGTCACGACATGTTCATGAAGTATCTGTGTTCAATTTAAAGATTAGATTTATTTATGTAATTCAACACATCCTGAATGCAGAACATGGGTCTAAAGGCTAATGTTCTGGTGCATAGTTGGATACTGTACATTGTCTCACATATTGTTGTTACTAAATAATACAGTTCCATGGTGTGCTGAGTGATCATCGACAAACACTATATTTCTTCAAATCATCAAAAGAATGAATAACATATAGGCATACCTCCCAATGACCGAAGACTGCGGAGAGCTAGCTGAAAATAGGCACTCTTGAAACCGTCTCCCCAATCTCCAGCCTTCCCTTTTATGCTCACATAGTAGTATATGAGGCTAGCTAGCGCCAGAGACACCACAGTGAATGACCAGGAGATGAGGAACATGATCACTGCATGGATCAAAAATATCTTAGATACATAGCAATTTAGTGGACAAAAACACTACTCCATTCATGTCCTATAGCTCTGATTTTCAACTGTTCCGATTCAGCATCTTATATATTTATTTTGTAAATATCCCATAAAAAATAAAAAGTACTACATGAAGAAAAATACAGCTTAGGAATCTAGACATGCCTTACTGAATGTCTTAGCCATGCCTCGAGCTAGGTCAAGATATTAGTTCTACTGTTCCACCTTTATTTAGCAGGCCCATACAAATTCTGGCATTATTGCCATTGTTAATGTTTAACCATTCACATCAGATCATTAATGTGACTAAGAAAATTTTCATCTCTTGTCTAGCTAGTCCTTGTATAGCATAATGATCTTTTGCACAACTGCTTACAACCTGATAAACAAAAGCGTAATGAAGCTTATGGGCATCAGAAATTGTCCATAAGGCAAGTACAATTTCCTTCATCATTTGGAATACAAAGAAATAGTTGAGTGATACATCAATCAATGTCAATTGTCAAATAACAATAGACTATATAAATATTCACTATCCGAGGAAAATGAAACCTACACTGTGGGCTATTTAAATGTAAGTTATATTTATACTTGCTACTTCCATATTTAATAAATTGATACACCAATCCGCAACTAGATTGTAATATTCTTAACAAAATAAAGACTTGTCAAAATAAATAAGATGGAAAGTTCTTAACAAGAGAAAAATGTGCAAATCAGTGGATGTAAACAAAATGAATACATAAAACCAAGGTTTGCCATACCAGTCCGTACTGACATACCGAGCTCAGCTCGGTATGGTACGATACCCCATACCGCTCGATATATATAATATATATTATAATATAAATTAAAAAATAAAAAAAGGGACGATGTCGCCTCATTCCTTCTCTCCACGTGGGGAGACGTTTCTTCTCCCCATGCGAGGAGAAGAAATCGCCCGCCGGCAAAGAAATCGCTCGTGGGCAACGGACCGCGGGGGCGACAGACCACGCGGGCAACGGATAGCGCTAGGGAAGAGCAATGCGACTCCAAGTTTTTCTTCTCCCTCCCTTGGCTAATACCACTCGAAATCGACCGCTGACAGTCGAAATCGACCGGTAAGATTTTTCTTCTCCCTTTTCTTCTCCCTCCCTCGGCTAATACCGTCCGAAAAATTAACCGCTGACAGCCGAAATCGACCGTTATCGGTAACGAGGCGGAAACAGACCCAATCGATAGTACCGCCCGGTAACGAGCAATCCGCATGCCGATCAGTTGGCAGACGAGTAAATACCGCCCGTATTGAGCAGTACACGTCGAAACGGCAATCCTTGCATAAAACTATGTGTAGGATAGGAAAACAACCTATAGATTACACAAATATACTTCAATTCAAGTTTGTCATAAATGCACAGAAAGCAAGAGTTCAACCATAACTAATTGATACATGATAATACCAGAGTGGAGTCAACTTAGAGACTCTCATTTCCAATTACTGTTAGTTCTCCAGTTATTACAATTGCCATGCTTTGGAGTCTGCCGTCCTTCAGATGCATATTCTGGCTTCCCTATCCATCATATATCCTGATTCTGTCCCTTGCTACAATGCTGCTTTACATAACCGTCAAGCACAATAATTTTAGGCTAGTAACTTTTTTTTATGTCTATTATGTTAAAGCTCTTTGTTCATTAAAATTCCAAATCAAGAAACATTCCAAATTGTAAGAATCAAAGGGGCACAATTCCCCAAATGCCCAGTGGTTCTTCCTAAATCAGTTTCATATCAAGTAAATTTGTTTCATCCATGGTCAAGGGAGACGATCTTTACCACAGTAGTATCTTTTGACTATTAATTTTACTGGAGTCTTTTGTTTACAAATCTATTCAAGATCAGGAATTTTTAAGAACTTCTTTTAGCGCCTCTTACAGGCTTCCTGATAACAGCAACTTCCAATTGTCATTTTAGCACTAAGTTATTTGCAATCAGTATGATAGATGAAAACTAATTACAAGTTATATTCTAAATATGAATGTCCAACAGTATTAAAGAAAGCTTCTCAATGACATCCTACAATTGATATTCTAAAAACTACGTACCAACTCATAGATTAAGAAAATGAAGTGATATCTAGGTGACTAGACTTATTTTTACCAAATTAACAAATGATTTCAATATATGGTTATAGTATAGCTATCTAATCTGTAGCACCCTTTTTAAAAGATTGATCAATAGTCTAGATGCAGAACAAAATAAGTGGTGGTTTTAGTGAAAATAATACATTAGATACATCTGAGCGAGGATTCCAGTGGCTAAGTCCTTAATACCTAGCAGATCATCAATACCGGCAAAAAGTAGTATATATTTAACAGTGAGTTGATAATATATACACTTACGACAAATGCTTTCAGTAGGTGTATTGGTAAATCATGCCACCAATTTTGTGTAACACATACACACACTTGAAATCTCTAAATAAACATTTCTTGTTAATTTTAATTACTACATGCCTAGCTAGCATCTCTTGCATTGACAAAACGGACTCAATAATGTGCCTGTACCTGAAACATCAGTTCATAACACAACCAAAAGAAAAACCAATTGCTATCATATAAATGACATAATTATCAGCATAACAAAGACCCAACAAATAACAATGGCTTATGTCAAATCTCCAGAACTTCCACATTTTTCTCCTGTCATATCCACATTCTTTTCCTAATCGTTCTGCTAACCAGCTTAAGAACTGGCCCTAGACTTGCATGCTTTTGTCTGTAGTCTAGCATAGATACTTCCATTTTGGTACGGTTGGCATGGCTTATACATATTTATAATTTGGACAAACTTCAATATCCAACTAGCTATACGAAATATATGATTTAAAATGCACTGGTAATGGTAACATACCAACGCAAATTAATGCACCAAGAAGTGAAAGCATCCAGTGGTGAAACTTCCATCTAGGGCGCCAGCTAGGAGCATCAAGAAGATCAAGAAGGAAGCAAGATAAATTAACTCCCGCATAACATAGAAGGAAGAACATAGTTATAGTGGGTGTGATTAGATCGAGGTTCCCAATCACGACACAGACAATACAAATAAAGGCAGTAAAGAGAGTTGCCAAATGAGGTTCCCCGCCTTCTGTGACCTTGAAATAATTAAGAACAGGGAGAATGTCATCATTTGCTATGGCTGCAAGCAAGCGTGGTGCACCTGTCAAAGTCTGAAGTGCTGCACCTAAAGTGGAGAGAACAATTCCAAGATATATAATTGCTGGAAGAGGCCAAGCAACCTCAGCAGTCAGAAGCCTGCACAGAAGTTCTAAATCATTAACTCCAACAAAGAAATACAACATAGCAAGTAACTTTAAAAGTAGATGTTGCCAAAAGATCAAAGGTCAGAGCCAATGGACAAGAAATCAACTGTTGCTTATATCTGGAAACACTTTCTGTTAGCTTATGCAAATGTTTTTGTCAAAAGATTGCACCAAACATAAGCAGAAAGAACCTTCTGAAACTGTTTGCTGAAAGGATTCCACAAATTTTAACCTTAAAGCTCAACGAACTATATGCAGCATGTATATGAAAAAAGGTAATGCAAGAATGCATTTATATAAGTTGCAAATGACTTGTCTACTGACAAATAGTAGTGAATCTTGGGGATGGATGTTGATGTATATAAGTTGCAAACATGATTTACACCTCTGAGAAATGATGGGTTTAATGGAGTAAGGAAAATGATGAAGAGTTCCAGGAGAAACAGTAATAGAGAGAGAGAGAGAGAAGCATTTAATTAAACACTGACAAAAATGAGACTTCAATGAGAGAGAGAGAGAGAGAGAGAGAGAGAGTTTAATTGAACACTGAACAAAAATGAAACTTCAATTTACTATACCGTTCTAGCCAAAATCATTACTTCAAGTTGGTATGCATTAAAAATCAATTAAAATATCAGTTTCATTCAAACAAGTCCCGCATGCGATTGATACAGGGTGTTCCATGATTAAATGCACAGAACCAGAACAATCCTTGCTTTTGAAGGTGTGCATGTCTTACTTTGAGTTGTATTAATGATTAAGAATCTAATTTCGTCAAGATTCAATAGGATTTATTAAGTTGCTAAGACTCAAGTTTTGAGAGTACTTAATGTATTTCTCTTAAGAGAAACTTATACCATATGTTTTGCCTATTAAAACATCCTAACTCAATTGGGATCAAGATCCTTAGGAGAAAACTGTTTATTAAATTGATGATTAAGTTAATCATATATTTTCTTTTAAAAGGTTTAAGTATTTCTCTAGTTCGCTAGTCCCTCAATATTCAATAGAAAAAGTTAATCATATATTTTCTTTTAAAAGGTTTAAGTATTTCTCTAGTTCACTAGTCCCTCAATAATTTCTTCTGACTGTCCTTTCAACACATCGGTCAATAACTTCTGCTGCTCCTAACAGCAAACATCAACCCACGGTAGGGTTTATCATGCTGATTTATGTCAGACCTATCTACTAACAAAACATCTGACCAAGCCATCTTTCTGGCATTCGGTGCCAGATAATCATAAAGAAGCAGCAGCATGATATGGAGATGGTGCCAAAGTACAATACACATACTTTCAGATCAGAGAAAAGTTGGACAAAGAAGCAAAAGTCACAGAAATTTATAGCCTGTGTGTAAATTATGATCACTCAAAGTAATGAAAAGATACAGAAAAAAATGTGGGTACCGGTTTGTCAGTAACTCTTCTCTGGTGGCCAAAGCTCCAAATAGTAATACTGATATCAAATATAAAAAAGAGGTGGTAAGTGTTGCAGCTAGTGTTCCAACAGGTATAGAACGTTGTGTGTCCTTTAATGATGCAGATCGGTTTGAACCAGCCATGATTCCTGTTACTGCTGGAAAGAATAGGCCCACCAGTGCACTACGGAAGGATAGAAAATTTGAGAATGCATATAAGAACAGAGTTAAAACAATTAACTATATATATCAAGCTGCACGAATGTGTCTTGGCTCATGCCAAGGCATATGTCAACACCTATTGTTACTCTTACATTTTGCCAAAGCAAACACAATCAACTAGCAAATCTAATATTTAATGTTTCAAAATTGAATACAATGTAACCCAAAATGTTTCGACTTGCAGATAGTTCCAATTTAGTCAAAGGTCATGAATTGCACTGATACTAAGTGAATAATAACTACTGGTGGTGGATTTTGTTTTGCTGTTATTTGCAAAATAGAAGCATTCAATATTTCAAGTACACTAAGCAAATTCAATTTTATGATTGAGAAGCATAAGCTGCATCAAGTCTTGCCCACTAAATGTAACGATTTAATCAGCATTCATTTTCATAAAGGATAATTCACTTTGTCTGAAAAAATGCGCACCGTATCAGTAATACCTCGGAAACTTATATATATATATATATATATATATATATATATATAGAGAGAGAGAGAGAGAGAGAGAGAGAGAGAGATATGCAGTCAAGGCTTACTTAAAATTCCAATATATAGGTCCTTCTGTATCAGGTATTCCAGCATTTGTAGTACGCTGATAAGCAGAACTCCAATTATCTTTGAATGTTTGTGATCTCAACCCCGTTATGCCACCTGTGGCAGACTCCAAAAAGGGAGCAACATATGAATGAGATGCCACAAAATAATTAAAGTTCAGGTACCACTTCATGGAAAGTGAAGACCAGAAAGACTGAACTTTAAATTAGGAATAAAAGATCACATGAAAAAAAGTATTTAATAAAGGGATCTTACTTGAAGCATTACTCCTTGGAGCTGAAAATACCCCAATGAATATGCAGAAAAGTGAAAAAAGGACAGGTACTAAGAAAGCTGGAGCTACCCTGTTTATAATCTTGACACCGCCAAATACAATGAAACAGAGAAGAATTGTCACAATAACTCCATAGACTTGCAGGTCATGCAAGCTTGGAGTATATACAATTGTTGTTACTTCAGATATTGTACCATTAGTTGCTGTGCTATTGGTGACAAGTATTACAGAATCTGAAAAGAAAACAAACCCAAGGAACACCATTTAACATGGATATGCTGATAAGCAATAATACAGTGAATGAAAATTCATGAAAGCTGTACAATGCATTAAAAAGAAAATAAATCCTGAATACAACATTGTACCTAAATTGCAGTAATTAAAGTTAGCAAACAAATTATTTTAGAGATCGTTTTAATGGAAAAATTAACATCATTGCTAACACAGTAAGAGAAATGTCATGAATCTCAACCACGTTGCTGCCCCTTTGCAAACTCCCACTGTTGTTTCCTCTAGAGTGATGCACATTTTATCATATCAGTGTTAAATGTGCATTGTATAACATCTGTACAAGGAATATTTCCATCTTTTATTCCTCACAGCTCATGTGGCATTTATCAAAGGATTAACTCTGATGAAATCGAGATGGCTAAGATTTGAATATCATGACTACGTAGTGATCATCAACTTAAAGTTTGCTTGACTCATCATCTGTTCGGTGGTGTTTCATAACTTAAGAGTTCCTATCTACTCTGATATAAACCGCCAAACGTCAGAATTCATCGAAACTGGATATTATCAGTGTGCATATCACATTCAAATTGCATATTGGTCTGCACTATTGTGCCTTGGCATGTCATTAAGCACATGGCCGGAACATTATATTGCAGCACAATAGAACAAAGAACCCTTCATGCACTACCACACCACCAATGTTCCAGATGTGTGATGTTATAAAAGGAATGAATACCCCTAAAAGGTGTAATGCTTGATGGTCTTTTACAATCTCATACCTCCACTTATAGACTGACAACATGATTAACCATCCAAGTCCATACAAGTGCTTTTTGGTAAAAAGACCTTTAAATAGTATACAATTCTTTGACTTTTGATGTATGACATTGCATTTTCCTTAAGGTGAGTTCAGAGTTCAAAAGCAGATGGAATGCAAAGGTGATTCCTGTATGCTAATAAAACTATATGATAAGAGTATTATTTAAAATTAAAAAATCAAGCCTCAAAAGAGAAAAAAAAAACACATGAAGCAGATGTGATAACCTTTTCCTTATTTCCATCCATATGTCATATTGACATATAACTGCCATTATCCTATGAATTCTTCACAACAAAATTACCGGTGGTCTGCCATTATCCTGTATAACTGTCAGTAGCACCTCACTGGTCATCTGGCATGTGCAATCTGGTGGTTTTCTCTACAAATACTAGATCCCAAACTACCAATTTTTTCCAACACCAAAATCTTGATATGTTTCTAAATCTAAGTTTTTCTTTTCTCAATGCAAATAAGTCCAATTGTCATTTGCAATATTGCGCGGTATGGTTCGGTACAAGTTGTATTTACTGGTCCAATAAATTTGCCAGTACATGGACCAGTCCAAACCACATGGTACACCCTTAGATATATTCCAAGCAGTTTCTTTTCTTTTTGTTTATTCAGTCATATTTGAAGTTTTTTGTCCAAACCAAGTATGTACTTTGAACCGTCGGTTCATTGGTATGGACAGATACCGTACAGATCTTAGTTTTGATTGGTAGAGTACTTGGCACAACCATCCAAGTAGCTCACCTGTGAAGAAGCCAGCACTTGGCACAGCATCCAAGAAGGTTTCAACAGCTCCCAAGACATACCTGAAACAATTAAAGTGTTAAAAACAACTAAATTTCTGATAATAGGCTACCAAATTGGAACAGAGGTAATACAATGAAAACATCAGTTGCATCCAATATCCAAATCTGAGGTAAGATGTATACTTTAAATACACATGAAAAAAAGACATAATTTTAAATTTAAATTTGTTGCAGTACAAACTAAAATAAAAAAAAACTAAAATCAAGAAAACATAATTTGCATCCAATATCCCAATCTTATTAGCATTTGTTGCAGTACAAACTAAAATCAAGAAAACATAATTTTAAATTTAAGCAAAATAATGAAAGGCAATCCATCAGACATCATATCTAGCAAATGACATCAAGCTCCTAACTAGGTAAATATAACAATATGCATGCAGGTTTTTCATCAAAATTTTGCAGCATAAGCACATCTAAGGGGAGAATAGGAGCTCAAAATTATATTGACCTTGAAAAGGCCAAGATGAATGGAAAACAATTTTTTTTATAACTTCATTTCTAACTTAGGCCAAAATAATCAAACAACTTTTTGTTTAGCTTTCCAAAGATGTCCCTATTTTCATAAAGAATCTAACATTATTCAAAACGGAATTGACTTCTTAAACAAATATGGCATATTATAGAGGATGTGATGTATAACAGGGTAGAGAAATAGAGACAGAGAAAGAGAGGAGTGAAATTAAGAGAGGAGAGAAATAGGCTAGAAGAGTGAAGATGCAATTCTTTTTCGTTCAATATGAAGTGTTTCATCCATTTGACAAGCTCCATTATTTATAGAGTTTCGAATCCTTTATACAGTCTATGTAGACTATGATTCCCAAGAGTAACATCCTAGGGAACTTGTATACCTTTAAAAACCCAAAATATAACTTCTAAGAGACCAAAACAGCTTTAAAACAATTTATTACAGCTGAGAAGAAAAAAAGGTATAGTAGAATCTCAAGGTTAACACCTAGAAAGACCAACAGACTCCTCATTTTTCTACACAACTCTTAGAGTTTCTATGTCAGATAATTGACGACTTTTTGCTGATTTTTTTGCCTAGAACAAACTCCTCTAAAATCCTTTATAAACCTAGATGGTTCTCCATCAGAAGGATTTTAAAAAATTGATCAGCATGAACACCGTAAAGATTGATTGCCTCTAAATCTTAATATTTGCAATGTGGATTATGTTGAAACCCACACAAAACAAAGCAACAGCTCTCTTGCAAAAAGGAGCACAATTAAAGATGCCATTCAGATGTTTAATCTAAGAACTGAGTTAATAGACAGATTTGAATATGCAAACAAAAGACCAGCACAGTAATATAAAAAAAATGGACAAAAGGAAGACTTACATAGCACCAGCAACTGCATTACCAAGGAAGAAGCATAACCCGATACTAACTCCAACTTCTGGACCCAGAGCCCGACCAATGAGATAATATGGTCCTCCACCCTGAATGTTCAAAGAATGAGAATATAGTCTAATCTATAACTGAGCTGATATGCTGGAAAACTAGTAACAAGAATTCCTTAGATTGCCACATTAATTACTTATAAATTCAGCACAGTTAAGCCCATAAAAAATGCAACTGAGTGTCCAAGGCATTATAGAATGTTCTGTTTGATATTTAGGTTGGCTTTCATGGTCTGGCAAGTGATCAACGCCAGATTAATTTGTCAGTTCTCAACCATGATCAACTGCGAAGACTTGGTCTGACTTAATTAATAATTTGTAATAGCTAGAAAGGAATATTCACTAGAAGCATCCAAAGTAGCAGTTATGGTTACAAGCATATTGTTAGCAGCTTCCCAACTGGTAGTTTAATGTATCTTGGAAATCAACCATTCCAAAAATACTACAGTTCTGAAAACTCTATAAGTGACACTCAAACTTAACAGGTCGACATCCCAAAATTAAAACAATGGGATGTCTTGGACAACATACGTAAACAGTTCTCAACCAACAAAATTCGTAACCAACAATAATGTTTACCTTCATTGCCCCATTTGTTGCGATTGCACTTAAAGATATTCCTGTTAGAAAGGTGCAAGACCCGCAGAATGCAACCAGTAAAAGAGACTCACCAATGCCAGCCATACCCACAATCCTACAGAAACAATAACCAGATATAAATAACTAAGTTTGAAGAAAAATGAAGAGAATGAAATTGTGAAGAGTGACAGAATTATGACAATGATCAACAAAGACCAAAGATAACAAATACATAGTCAACAACACAACAGGATCAGTGACAGAATCCAATTTAATTTGTTTGTAAAGGGATCAGATCTCAAATATGAATATCCGTTCAAATTAATCTTGGCTACAGAGACACTACTTCAATATTGTCACATACTCACATGTAGCTACCTAGATGTGTAGGTGATCCGTGATGATGCTTTTAAGTTTTAACCAACTCCACCATGTAGGCACAAGGCTGGATTATCACAAATAGAGGCATGAGGCTTTCACCAATTTTGCTACACATTCCGCCAGTGCAAGATCTGGAGAGGATTAACGTATGCAACCATGCCTATAAACTATTGGAAGTGCTTAGATGGGGTTTAGAAGGGTTAATTACAAATTACCCCTTGTAATTAACTACCTTTAGCATTTTGATCCCTACATTTTCAAGAGTTACATTTAACCTTGTTTCTCCTCACGTCGTTGACTCTGCTAATGGAAATATCACACGTGCTCACTGGTAAACTTAAGTGAGGCAAAGTCGGCAAGTATTCAGTAGTAAACCCTATGATATTTCCATCAACAGAGTCGACGACATAAGGAGAAACGAGATTAAATATTTCATTTTCACAAGTATAGGGATCTCAATGTAACCTTTAAAAATATAGGGACCGGGATACTAAAGGTAGCTAATTACAAGGAGTCATCTATAATTCGCATGGTTTAGAAAGCCGCATAAGTCCTTGAAGATCAATTTCGTCTCCTATACAATCATTTAAGACAGTACAAACAATCACTACTAAAAAGTAATATAATTTAGCTTAAAAATTATCATTAGAAGAATAATTATCATTTTGAGTAATACAATATGAAAAAGTACTATAATTTATAATAATTAGAATTAATCTACAAACTTTTACAATGAACAATGACAGCAATGAATAATTTTTTGCTTAATTATGCATATTTTCAAACTATGATGAATACATTATTTATGTTATTCTTCTACTTTTCCCTTGGTCCTACTATAACTTTGGTTAATATTTTTAAGAAGCACTTTCCAACAAGAACCTGGAAATGATACATTGAATGAGGATTACACAAGCCTTATAACTATAACTAGAATGGCTAGAAAGAAACAACAATAATGAAAAATCCATCTCGCATAATAACATAAAAGTTAATGAAAGAGGAACACATACAATAAACTATCTTCATAAACAAAGGACCAAAATTATAAGGCCGAAATTCTTGTTGACCCCCCGTACTATGTCTCAAAATCAAAGTCACTCCTCGTACTTTAAAACTCGTACAAGTGGCCCTCCGTACTATGATTTCACATCAAAGTGGCCCCCCGTACTATTATGTAGACGTTAAATAAACCCCTTGTGTTAATAACAAGAGTAACGGTGTTTGTTTTTAAAATTGAAAGGGGTCTATTTGATTTTCAATATAGTCAAACTATGCGAAGATAACTTTAAAAATCACACACACCCCCTGTACTATAATATGTTAATCAAATATACCCCCCCATAATATCATTATTCATCAAATTTATCCCCTGAATGTTAATATAATGATATTAAGTTATAGAAAAGTCATAAAAAAACTTAACTTCCAGCATTGTTTGAAATTGTTTTACACTTTAAGCTTGATTGATGATGATTTTTATTTGTTATACACTTAATTGTTTTAAGTAATTAAAAAATTGATCTCCTAAAAATCTTAACACGCAACAGAGGAACTGAGACCGTCACATCAAAGGAGAAGAGAGACACAGTGGAAAGACGAAGAGGAGCCGAGATCGGAGTAGTAGAAACCAACACCAACATAGGTGAAGAGAGGCAGGGGTAATGGAGATTGGAGAAGAAAGGCAAAGGGGGGAGGACGGGTTAGGGCTTGGGGACCATTTAGTTTTAATCCCCAAATCAAAAACAACTCCTCAAATTATTTTACCTAACAACATAACCTTATTTCTAACAGAGGGGATCACTTTGATGCGAAATCGTAGTACGAGGAGTCACTTAGACGAGTTTTAAAGTACGGGGGGTGACTTTGACTATGAGGCATAATACGGAGGATCGATAAGAATTTCGACCAAATTATAATATATAAAATATAAGATTTAAGTTATGCAAGTATAAGAATTTAAATGATCTAATACTGATAAAAGTACATTTAAACATGTTAAATAATTGTTATATTAGTTTCCATATTCTTTTCTTCTCTTTCCTTTTCTTATATCTCCTCTTCTCTCTCCCCTTTTTCGTTTTCTTTCACAGACAAAGGAAGGCCAAGATATGTTGTGTGATGATGTTATAACTTGTATCAGATTACAGCATACAAATCCCATTACTTCTGTAAAATCACCTCTCTCTCTCTCTCTCGCTGTAAGAATTGGTGACTTTCAGCCTCTGTCGGATAAATCTAGATGAATTTGGCTGAGATGGTCGGTGCCTGCCTATGTCTGGCCAAATTTTGACTGTTTTCAATCAATTATAATTACTGAATTAGCATGGTAGAATTACTCCAATACTTGGATTCACAGGTTAATTAGATGAGAAATCCATTTTATATTGCTTTGGTCATCATTCACTTTGACAAAGCTTTTATATGGAAAAAAAAGTAGTCAAAAGTGTGCTGTACTTCACCAGGAAAAACGGATATAGTATATGATTCCCAGGATGTTCTGCAAACAAGGTACAAAAACACCCATCATGGTTCCCAACTTAGGGCCAGCAACCTGCAGACAAAAATCAAGTCCAAAATATATGTTAGTAACAGTATAATCGTATGTAACTTGTAGTCAAAGCAATCACCTTACAATTTGGCAATGAGAGAAAAAACCGTACAACAGAAACTTATGCAAACAGGTGGTATGCTCAAGATATCGTAATTTTCAAATTGTTGCTTTTGATGGTTCTTCGCTATTGCTTCCTTGCTCAAGATCCAAAAACTGCAACAAATTTATCACAAGAAGAAGGCCTAGCTAAAGGTAAAGAAACTGATTGGTTGTATTGATCAATATCCTCTCATAACCATCATCATCATGAAAGACTTACACCTATTTTCTATCAAAACAAGGTGCACTATGGTAATTAAAGAAAGTCACCTCATTTGGAGCACCTAGCATCTTTCTTACATCTAATTCAATCATTGTTCTGACCATGTCTTGCATCAGTAAACCATTTTATTTTCTTACCATTGTTTGTGATTCTCGCAGCTTTCTTGTATAAAATTCTAGTTTTTGCTTGAGAGTAATTTACTAGCTGTGTTCCCTAGTTAGTTTTTGTTATGTAAATGATTATACTAGCCGAGAGTAATTTAATCAACTAGCCTGTCCCTGTGGTAACCATCCTCTGCCATTCAGAAAGACCAACTTTTGTTAAAGATTACATGCCTCTTTTAATGTGAACTGAATAAGGTGGAGAACAGGATTGACTTTAAGAAGGGCTCATGAAATCATCTCTGACCCACAAAATAAACAAATCAGTGAATCACAAATTACTCAAAAGCACAAGCTTAGAGGTAGGACGCATATTCTTGATTGTGGCAACCAAGCCAGGACTATCCTAGCAATTTTGACAGGGATTTCTAATTCCTTGAACAAAGATTTGTCGTCTTGTACCAACCAGATGTATCGATCTGACTAGGGAACAATACGTACTGAATACTCAAAGAGGAAGAAAAAGGAGGAGAGGAAGGAATAGATGGCGGGAGGAAGAGGAGGAAGGATGAAGAAGAGAAGACAGTGGAGGAAGGGAAAGGAAGAAGAGGAGGTTGTGGAGGAAGAGGAAGGAGAAGGAGAAGATGAAGAAGCATACCCAAAATCAACAACAGGTGACAGACTGCGATCAACAGCAGCGGCTCGCAGGTTCAGGGAGGAGGGCTCGCGTTATGTGAATTTTTTTTTCTTTTTTTTATTGGATGGACTAGACCTTCAAAACAGGGGCAGTCCATATACCGGTTCACACTCGGACCAGTGCATACCGCCCATTTTGTACCGATCCAACAGAAGCCGCAGTCCATGCCTTGAATAATCAATTAAATTGAAGACAGTTTACAACAACATTTATAGAGTATAACAGTTTCAACTATTGTTAACCTTCATCATCTTCAAACTGTCCTATTACTTTTTATAATTTCTCCAGTTAACAAAATTAGAACACAAAAGTTTGGCCATTAAGTTGATTTATCCCAGAAAACAGAATTCTATACTCCGGATTCAACTTTTGACTCGATAAGCCTGAACTTATCCAAATAGACAACTAAATCACAAACTGGATATTGCAGGTTTTCTTACCCAAAATAACATGAAAAATTATGGAAAGAGATCTTCTACTACAACAAATATAAATAGCACACAATCACGATTCGCCGTATCATGGTGTACTGCTCGGTATGTACCGGTCAAGCAAGGGTTCGATATGGGCAGTACATACCAGTCTGTTGGTACACTCCATCATATCATGTGTCGGTACATCGGATTGTACCATACCGATGATTGGTTGGTACATCAGTACAGACCAGTAAGGCGAACCATGCACACAACTATAGTTCTTTTGCATTCACATCATTACAGTAGTTAAATTATTGCCTCTATATATTCTTATGTTTTACATTTTAAGTAAGAAAAAAATGACTAAGATAACAATGAAATAACATCACAGAAGAATTTAACTCCATATATAGGTACCCTAATCAATGCTCTAAGATTAACTCTATATATTTATTAAGGCTGATCCAGATTACTATATTGGTAAGGAAGCAAAGCATACAGTAGAAGTTGGAAAATGCGTGAGTAGGTGATACGTAGTTATCAACATTTCATGCATGTGCAACTTCTGCAAGCACGTTGATAAGAGTTTTTCAACTAAACAAAATCAAATACAGAGTAGCTGTAACCAGAAACCCAGCAAATGTACCTTTGGGCTCCCAATAGTAATTGAAATGTCCTCACCATCCCTTGGACTTGAGGGTGTTGGGATCTGTTCTCCTGTCATACTGTAATGATTCAATTAGTTAAAAATTGAAGAAACATTATCCAGACTGTATCCTTTTACATTAGATTAACTGTACCATACCGGCCAAACTGGGTCATGGTATGTCAGTATCATAGTGTAGTATCTAGATACTGAAGTTGAACTACTACTTAGTATCTTTTTTAAAGTCTGTGTTGGTGTCATAGCAACAAATACATATTTGTCGAGCATAACCAGTATGGTTCTGGGGAGAGCCAACGCAGTGACTTTTCCACGACTCATACCTCAGCAAATATATGATATTAGCATCGGACCATAATATGGCTCAACCAACAGACCAAAGAAACACATCTCATTATAAGTTTAAGAAGAGCAGGAATTACACAATTTCATCAGCCATGAAAGAAATGAAAGAAAAAACTACAAATTGAATGCAAGAAGTAAAGAATTAAAGATGACAAAATGATCACATACCTTTTGAGTCCCAATTTGTTAACAAGAGAATCAAAACCAAATAATTCCAATTTTGATTCCCTCTGAGAGTTATTCAATTCATCATGGCCATTAGAAGGTCCCTCCATTGGATTGGGAACATTCTCTGATTGTGACGGAATCCTAATTTTCACAGAATAAATATAAAAAAATTGTTATTTTGTCAGCCTTGTGCCAGTAAATAAGTATAACAAAATAACTGATGCTAGGAAAATAAACAGCAAAAGAAAAGGTAAATACATTGTAGAACATTTTCTTTTAAAAATTTCAATATATAAATTTAAAAGCCATATTTAGTCAATTATATTAGTATACCTGAAATAGTAAGAAAGTCCTGTATTTGAGACAAGGAATAGAAATTTCAGACAGATCCACATAGCAAATAAAGAAACAAAAGAACTCATATAGAAGTACCCTGTTAGCACCGTAAAAGTCACACTTGCATTCACTTGATTGGTGGAATTGGACCGAGCCAAGCAAAACCTCAACAAACAAGTATTAATCCTAATAGAATTCTAGATTGAAGTTTTACAAAAATTAAATAATATCCTTTTAAATGGATGCCAACCAAAAATTGATCTTAGTAATGAAATTCTTCTTTAAGCATAAATGCAACAGGCATGTGTTCATGCCTGAACCAAGAGAGCTTAGAGATGCAGACATCATTACTAATATTTTCTCTAGTATAGAAGTGTGACAAGTTTATAATTATGAAAATTCATGCAGCTGACATGCATTGCCCCTTATCCTATGAAGACCATAACTCTTGCTGCTCCCACAATAACATGCAACTTAACAGACTGTGTTCCCATATTATGTAAAGAACTGAAAAAAATAGAACTCTCTTAACAGTTTCAAGCAAATAAAGAAAGAATAAAACATAACCAACTGAACCAAAAGCTCGTGGAAACTAATACTTACATGAAACAAGAGACTCAAATAATGTAAAAGTATTGTTAAAAAATTTCAAATAAGGAACTCACTGTTTTGGCATCTCAGTAGGAGGTCCAGATTCCATGGAAGTCATTTGGACAATGGATTGTTCATGGGAAACCACCGGCCTGTACTGCCGTCCACCACGTGAAGGCATTTCCTCATCTGCACTCTCAATTTCACCATTGTCCATGGTCAACTATTTATTGATAGTTTATCAAATCCTGTAGCACGTCAACAGAATCAGGATAATTGAAACCTATTCATATCGGCAACAAATCATAAATTATTTTTAGTAAGCACAAAGAGACATGTATTGCGGTGAAATCTAACACCATGTCAAAATCAAGAATTTAGCTGTCCCATGCCACTCATCTGTCACCCACCCAATGACATATTGGGGACCTGTCGAATGTGCATTGCAACTATATTATCAAAGTCCTGCCCAAGACGTACAAAGGCATGAGATGCACCAAGGCTCAATCTTGATGCATCACCTTATCTGGGGCTCCATATGCTCAATGAAGTACACCTATACTCACCTTATTCACCTTTTCAAAAGGCTATAGCATGTGAAAGGAATGCATCTATGAAATTATATGCATGTTTTTTTCTTTACAGCATAATATTTTCTTAACCTAAATGAACACATGTATAACCTATAATAATAGTGCAAAGATATTCATCTTGGAAAATCAGAGGTTTATTTTGAATTTCTTTTCGAAATTGCTCTTTTCTTTGAATTTTTTACCCACCTCATGGAGGAGTTACTTGATCTATTGAGTTACTTGAGTAATGAAGTATGATTTGGATATAGCCAAATTATCCAAATGCATGATTTGGAATATGCTAAACATAATCGATCAATATGTCAATTTAAAACAAAATATATCTGAAATAAATTTAAAATATTAAATTTTCACTAACTTATTAAACTCTTTATATTTTTTTTTTTTGTTCTCTAAACAAATAAGGTAGTCCTCCTAGAGACCCAAAAAAGAAAAAAAATGACAAGCAACAATAAAACATTTACACAAAGGTATTAATCGTATGTGATTTCCTACTGGCGAAAAAAAAACAAAAGAAAGAGTTGCAAAAGAAGGTACTTTGCATGGACATATCAAGATTTTCTACACAGTTTGGTGGGCATCAGGTAAGACAACTAAGATTTTGCTATGCCTTGGCTAATAAGGACATTTTCAAAAAACAATGAAAGAATGGCTTAAAATACCAGACAAACAGATACATACTCACTGATATTAATCAGTCCTACCAAGCATAGCTAGTGGAACCATAAAAGTGCTCGGTGCAAGTCTATATACTGCTTGATATCTCAATACTATACCAGTCCAGCTGATTGTGAAAAGCAGTGTGATCTTGGTAAAGAAATAGATATTTTAAGGATTAACTTAAAAATTAGAACAGTTAAAAAGTTGTAATCAACAATAATTTAAATCACAGAAGGTTTTTGAAACCTATAGAGGAGTCCGTCAATGGGTATTGACGCACATTAAACATTGTGCTAATAGTCAACCAACAGATATTAACTACAATGGCATATTTGAGGGGTAAATATGAAAATCACTTTGGACGATAAATATTGTCTTTTTTAATTCAAATCACCAATTACATCCAATTGCACCTTCATGCTTCTGAGTTGTTGCATATTTAGTTTTGGCCATGTAAGCACTAACATAGTTTATAGCAACATGACCTTGTAGTGAGCATGGATAACACACATGTGGGAGAAACTCATCCCGGAGGATATGTAGCATGACTACAACAAAACATGTTATAGAGTAAATTTGCCAATCATTCTACTCACGCTAAGGCATTAAGACCTCTCAGAGACTAGGAGAAAGGATTTAGGGGCTACTTGCTCTGAAGTTAAATCGGGCTAAACATGACTCTTGTGAAACTCAAATTCAGTGAGAGTTACAATTGAAGTATTTGTTTGTTGCAGAAGTAGACTCTGAAAAACTTAAATTCCAAGAACAATATTGAAACAAAAGAGCAAAATAGCCCATTAAGTGTGCACCTAGTCATACTTCCATTGACAGACAGCAAAAGTTACCACTCCAATAAAGAAAACAGAGTAACAGTATAAACTTTTCAACCATGTCATACTTTTGACTTTCGAGTAGAAAGGCTAAGATATCAACCATGTGGTTTAAGAGGAAGCTACTCCATGGGTTTAAGAGGAAGCTGCTCCAGACTTTCGAGGAGAAAGGCTAAGATATCAACGATGTGGTATAAGAGGAAGCTACTCCATGGGTTTAAGAGGAAGCTACTCCCTTCCGGAGTAGCTTTCCCAAGCCCAGTCATTTCTCTTGGTAGTTGTTTTATATTTTCAGGGCTTAATCTCCCTCGGACAAACCAGTAGGTGAAAAGGGGTATTTAGCTCAATCTTTTATAATTAACGTATTTTGGAGCTCACACTAATACTATCTCACAAGCAGAACTGACCTGCACTTTCTCAATTGGCCAGGCTAAGCCCCTTCCTGTCTAGTTGATCTTGCCAAGAAAGAGGCAAGAAAAAGAATAGCTACAGCTTATAGAATACTTAATTCTCAATTAGCAATTTAGTATGCATACCATGCTTACGTGATTGCATATATTCTATGACTCAGCTTCATTAGAACCATTATCCTCCACCTATCACCCACAATGGTCCCTGACGTCCAAGAGGTTCTTTGAAAATATATACACAAATAGCTATCAACTGTAGCTACCAAGTCTTCAAAACTAGAAACTGCTACCAAAATCTTGACAATCAAGAATATGGAAATATTACATAAAATAGCTCCATAAAGCATGGAACAAAACATTATAAATAACATAGTGTACAGATAAAAACGTTCAAACATGTTTGGTAGATTACGATGAATGTCATCTTGATTAGTGCAATAATAATAATAATAATAATATCCTAGCTAGGTGATTATTCTTTCGTCCTATGAGACCTTTTTAATGTCATAGGTGTTCCATCTTTACTACCTCATCCATAAGTTTAGATTGTTAAACTTTCTTCGTGAGCTGCAAGATCTTTCTTCGAACAGTATCATGTTCTTGCATATTCGTCAAACGGTTGGTCCTTCACGGGACATCCTGGAGGATTTGGGGTTTAGGGTAGGTTAACAAGATCAGCCGGTCAGGATCTGGATCGACATCTGACGGCACGAGATTTTTTATTATTAAAAGAAAAGAAAACGGGCATCAAGCTTCGGCTTCATTTCTTCTTCCCGGAGAAGAAAGAACCAAAAGAAAACCAAGAAAAGGGAAGAGAAAGTAGACTCACTATCGAAACCACCAGAAGATCGCCGACGCCCCTCCCTCTGCCTCGGAATTCCTCGTCGGGTCTCTGCCGCCACTGGCGAGCACGCCTTCCGCTTCTTCACCGTTATTCAGATCCCGGGAACCTCAGTGCCGCCGCCCTCTTTGTAGGCGGCCTCGTGGCGAGGATCGGGCTGAGTACCGGCGGGGAAGGACCGAGCCCTCGCTGAGTCGACAGGGGGTGGGGGGCGGTGGAACTCGGGCACGGAAGAAGGAAGAGGAGGAGAGAGGAACAAGAATTATCGAGACCCGGGCGCGGATGCGCGTCTTAGAACAGCAATCCTAAAGAAACTCCGACGCGGTTCCCTCACGAACCGGACCTGACCTGTGTCTGGAGCGATTCTGATGGCGTTGGCCGCTTTGGGCGAGACAAATTAATCTGACGGGAAAAGACTTTCGGATATGCTTTGACTCGACTAACGACCGAATTAAATTAATTGATGATATCAATCTTTAAAATTCGTCTTTGGATGATCAAGAATCGACGTCTCGGTTTGTTAGACTGCGGGTTAAATTATTTTCTAATCCACTATGGAGGTTGGAAATCTTGTGCACTGGCTGGTTCTATTTTTCGGTCGATTTGTTCATCATGGTTTGTACAGGTCAAATTTGGTGTGAAAATTATTTGAGAGTTTTCTTAATCCATAAGGCTTGTAAGTTGGGAACTTAGGTCTACAGAATTTGTGCCCATAAAACGCGTGACATATAAGAAAAAGTCTTAGAGAGTCGTTCCCCAGAAGACGTTGCCACCAGTAATGACACCAAACTCTTGAAGAATAATATTTTAATGAGGCCAGATGAGCAGAGCTTTTTTGTCAGAAGATGGGTCGTAAGATGGGAAATCGCAGCATAATAAGTCATAGTCTTATTAAAACCCAAAAACAAATAATTCTAGATTCTTTTTTTACTCTTGATTGGCAATTTATTAGCGACTTAAAGACTAATTCCGCAACCAATCTTTGTTCCTACAGCTACTAACATAAGGACCAGTGAGGCTTAACAATAGATGAAAACAGAGGCATCAAAGAATTACGTCAGGTGCTTCATCATCCCTCAAACTCCCTAATATCCATCCATCCCCCTCTCAAGCCTCAAACACCATTGGACGTACCTAAGGCTTCCGAGCACAGCCGCTCATTAATGAAAAGGATGCACTAATTATGCATCTTCTCAGCATCTAAAGGTAATATCAGTTCGATTTGATCTCGATGGACCAAATTGTTTCTTCTTTTATTCCGCTCCCAGCACACATTAAGTGTATGCTCATGAGTGGCAACATATATGGTCAAAATTGGTGGATACAATGGAAAAAGATACAGAAGCATTAGAAAGTCAAATCACTCTCAGGTACTTCCTAATAAACCTTTAGGAATTTGGAAAAGCTGGTTAAGGATAAAAATAATTGCAGCGTGGTAAGATCCTCCGGTGAGAATGGTTGTTTCAGAGAGGTGTCTGCCCATTGAGCGAGGAAGAAGACATCACTGACAACACATCTGTCACGGAGGCCATAGAACTTAAAGCTGCTTTCAGGACTTCTTGTGGACATCCTGGCTTCACAATGCTCCTCACCTGTATAAAACTAAAGGCTGTCAGCATAGGAATCATAATAAAGCAGATAACATCATATAATTTATGCAATATATAATGTGCCGAAAAAATTTATGGTGCTAGAAGATAACAAACAGCTAATGCTTCAGCACAAAGGAAGTCCAATAACATGGTTTTGCCGGACAGCAGTACAAGGTCCCAATAGAAACACGGATTACAGTCGTACCTTCAGGCAAAATGTTTCAGAAAGCAATGGAAATCCTAAAGCAAAATGTTACAACTATGGATCATATTTGGTTACGAAGAAGCAAATTCGAAGGTAATATAATTTGCTAAATCTTGCGTCCAATTAGAAGTCAAACATTCTAACTAGAGATTATAATACAGGGAAGGGATTATGTGGCGTTATAGAACATATAAATGAAGAGCACCAAATGTCCTTGGTTTATATACAATAGATGTTACTGAGTGGATAATAAAGCATTAAAACCAGTCAGCATGACCTATGTTGAAAATTCAAGATTTTGATGTGAGAAAATCTCTTCAGCATGGAATGGAATGGATGATGCTATTGATTCTTGCAACAATTTTTTTTATGTGACTATTGCATATTCAACAACACTGATACACAAAAAATAAAAATGTACATGAGACAAACTAATGACAAGATATACGTACCTTGTCTAGATACTCCCGCAGCAATTTGATCCGGCCCATGTAATCTTGATCTTCAACACACAATGATATAGCCTTAGCATCTGCACCTGGACCATCAAACTGGAGTGGTCCTGGGTTTCTATATATATCATCCATCAGAAAACTTGAAGCACTGCGCCTCAGTAACCTGGATTCCAAGTTTGAATTACTTCAAAATGCTAATTAATAAGAATATCCAACTAACACCAGCCAGGTAAAGATTCACAATTAATAAGAAAAGAAAATTATCCAGCAAACAAATGAAGAAACAGAATAAACTGAAGAGTAATTAGTGGCTTAGTTGACCAGCAAGTAGTCCTAGACAAGTTATGAGCAGCAAAGAAGTTAAAGCTAAATGTTGCTGACGAAAACATACTCATATGCTTTTCCCTTCAAATCAACTGTGGCAGGGTGGATTGCAGGTTTTCCTATTGGCATAGCTCCAGGACCATGTGACCAACGCTTCACAGTCATCATTGCCTAGCAGTAATCAAAGTTTCTAGTCAGATAAAGCTTGTCATGGTTTATACAAAATAAGCAGACCCCTGCAGTCAGGCTCTGAAGAAGCCAGCTATTCAGAATACTAACACACAAGGTACACATCTTACTGTAATTGGAGCAGCTCCACATCGCCACTTATTCACTGGGTTTTTCAGATTTGTAATAGTTGCCATGTAACCATTTAAACCGGCTGCCAATATGTGATAGCACACATGCCCAAGAACCTAAAACAGTACAGTTAAGTTGATACATGTTCACCCTTCATACCAAATGAGGAAGCTAAAGATGACTTGCTATTCATAGGACTTACAAATGCATAGTCGCAATCGAATTTTGATGGTAAAGACCCTCGAGCTTGATACCCAAAAAAGTGGCATATTGCATTAAATTTCTTTCCCTTGTAGGTCCCCTCCTTCTGTTAAGATAGGATGAAAGATGTGGTCTATAAATGACTGAAAAAAGGTAGAAAAAGAAAATAATTTCTTATATAAAGAAATAGTTACTGACACACAACCTCGTCTAACAACGGAAAACATACAAGCACAATAATTATAATTCTCGATCAATTTTATTGATGAACTAGGGAGTCTTAAATCTAGATTGAACTTACCAACCGCTTATTCATTTCTGTCTCCACCAATTGAGCTAGAAGCTTTTCTGTCTCAATCTAAACAGAAAAGCATGAAAAGAAAGTAAGACTATATAAATGCTTGAAATATTTTAAATATCTGCCAAAATGTTGGAGTTACCTGGGAAAGCTGCGCAGAGTCATCGGATTCTGGATGCAGAAGCAACTGCAGGGCACTTATAGAGTTACTAATAATTCAGGAAAATTTTAGCAACCAGCGAATAAACATCTACAACATATTCACCGAAGAAAAGTAGTCAAAAGAGAACCTGTTTCCTGATAAACGGTGGCAAAAAAACAAACAGTGCAGATGCCCATGGTGAAAGCTGAGACGAAATATCCTCAACAGAGACTCCTCGGCGATGAAGACTATGAATTTCCTATAACAGTCATAACATAATGAAAAAAGAAAGTTAAATTAACTTCAATTGTAAAGCTACGAAAAAATAATGTTGTTTTGCCATGCAACATATCAACTACCTGAAGCAGTGCGTATAATTCTGGTATGCTCTCTACGAGCCCCTCTGGGATGAGGATGACACCATGATATTTGTCTGTGCAAAAAGCAAAATAGTGCATCAGGAAAAAAACATACAAGTAAAAGGAGAATTAACAGCTCATGTGACCTTTGTCTGCCCTGGCTTGGACTGCATCACAGATCTGCTTTGTAATGTCAAAAATTGTAAGTTTTGATGCTGCGACTTCTTCACCTAGAATGACCTAAGATCAGTTGAAGTGAACTCCAATCAGCAATCAAAGCATATTCACAATGCAAATGATAGAAAGAGAAGAAAAAAGGACATAAATCTGACAGGACTTACCATATTTGGGTGTGACTGGAGAGTACACTCCAAGGCTACATGTGATGCCTTGCGGCCCATCAGGCGAATAAAATAATAATACTGCAAATTCATTTTGGTCTAATTTGGTTAGAGGAATGAGCAAAGAAAAACATGGAAAGAAAGTAAATTGTTATAAGCAAAGTAATTTTGAACTAATTGTTTAGCAATATTAGCCTTGTAGCAAAGTATTTTATAAGCAAGACTGCATGATAAGATAAAGACCCAATGGAATGCTGGGTAGCATTTTTCAATTTTCTCAGTGTCTCTAAAGGAAAAACAAAGTAGCCAGTTTCCAAGATTCTTACATAAAGATTTGACTCCTTGCATTAACATATATTTCACGGCTATTTTCATACATCAAGATTACTTTTTCTCCCCAGAAACTGAGTTAAGCGATTACCTTTTCTGCAGAGAGAGCATCTGTGCATACATTACTAATAAGTTGTGAGTTGACCTGCAAATAGGGTGCCAAAAGTAATATTCATTAAGACATTGAACAGAACAATATTAGTCATGACCAAGGTAGCGGGAAAGCTGAAAGTTAATTCTAGAATCCAGGATGCACATTTATTGTCAGCAAAAGCATAATAAAAATAATAAGAGTGTTGGTCTTTACTTCATATTGAGCAGAAACAAAGAATGATGGCTCATGCTACAATGCACTTACTAGAATTAAGTTTTATCCAGAGCCATGAAGAAAGAACTTAAGTGTTATGCCATAGACACAAATGATTAAGATTCTATTGAGAAAATATTACATAGCAAATTCAATATAACTATGAAGAAAGACAAATAAAAAAATACCTTGCAAATTGTGTCAAATCCTACATTTGTCTCAACAAATTGATTTTTTAGATCTCCGTTCAAGGTTACAGGAACTCCAACCACCTGTCCACAAACTTCTTGTGTTTTAGCTATTCAACCTGAACAGATCATATAAGAAAACAACCTATATTCACAAACACTTGTCTGATTCACAAGCTCAGATTGCACCATCAATCAAAATAAATCCTTCTAAAACCAAATTAAATGCTAAACAAAAGGAATTAATTTCTCATGTCTTTTTGAAGCCAATATAGATACCTTTGTTGAACATTTCAACTCAGCAAATGTCTCTGCAAGTTGAGCAGCATCCGTATTGGAGGTAACTCCTGGGGAAATGCAACAAAAGCAGGTAAACAACATGATTTATATTTGCAACCTACACAAAGAAAGATATATGTATAATAAAACAGGTACCTCCAATAATGACAAGACCATCCAACTTCAATTCTTGACAGGCAGACATTGCAGCATTCACTTGCTCAGTTGTTCTTATTTGATCCTTTGTCCGACCAAGTAAGTCATATCCACCTAGTAGAGCCAAAGAGTAACATATTTGGAAGAATTATATATAAAAGTAGAACGAAAGAATTGAAACCATGAATACTTTTACAGACCTTGGTTTTTATATGTTGAGAGGCTATCATCTGTGATCTCCAATGTTTTCTTTGCAAATAATCCTTCAGTGCCACCTGCAACAACATCAAATAGAAATCATAAAGGGACATATATACATGCATACAAGTGTAAAAATATGTGTTTATATGAATATATCACATTCAGAGGCTTATAAAACACACTTAAAAATAGAGCAAGTGAAGAAACAATGGAGAGATAGAAACAGGGAGGAGATGGGAAAGAAAACATGGTGGGGAGAGCTAAGGGTCATGTATAGATTAAAGTCATATTACGTTTCAGTGACATTCAAGAAATCAGGACCATAATATAACAGAGCAGCTTGACTTGATCCACTTACATTGTATTACACATCATCTTTTTTTTAAAAATGATAAAATATCACACAACTTGATTGAAGGTCAAGGAAGAAGATATAAGAAACATGTAGAATCACATATTAAGAGGAAGCAAATTATGCAAAGAATGCCCATGTAAAAGCTACTTTTTCGGTGCAATATTAGGCATAAGCAGTGAAGATTCACAATCCAAGTGAACTCGCTGAACTTAGCCCCAATCCATTAAAATCAACAACAAAGAAGTGAAATTACTATTCTCAAGCAACAATGTTTATCTTACAAGTAGAATTTCTAGGTTAGGATTTCAGAAAATATGTGAGAAATTCTCAATCTATGACAAAGCTATTTCTTTGGAGTGGCATGAATGCAATTGACTCAGTGATACATCATAAAGAATGGTGCAAATGCTAACAGTTGACAACATAAAATGTCAGATAATAGTGCCTCAAGGAAAAAGAAAACACTGGAGAAAGGGTGATCCATGTGATAAATGCACTGTAAAAATAGAAATAAGATATATCTTCTTGTTCTGCTGAAACTGTTATGTTCCTATTATCATGGACACTGAATCATAGTGGTTGGTCGACAACAATGAGAAGGAAGAAAACAAACACAACCACAATAAGACATTGTGAAGTTCTAATGAAATGGCAAGTGAAGAAAATAGCGGAAAGACATCACTTCAAGTAAATGTAGACAAATGTTTAGGAGTGATCAGACAAATTAAATGACTTCTCATTTTAATAACATCATGATGCAAATCATGCTATGCTACAGTATTGGCAACATTGAAATTGACATACATAACACTAAAGGAACGAAAAATATGAAATTTGAATCACATCTACAAGATTTCTAAAATTTGAAATTCTAGCTTAGACACTTTAAAATTTTTCTAGCTTCATGGAACTAGGAAACAAAATATTCACCACTTAGAAAGACTTGGAGAGAGTGCATTTTGCTCTCTTCACACATCCTCACACATGCATGCATGCATGCACAGACAGCACGCATACATTGCAAATAATAGTCACAGAACAACCTCAACAGAAAATAAAACCTTGTAGTTATAGCTGGTGAAAAAGATAATTCTACAGGGGCTATGCTGTCAATCCAAGAGGCAGAAAATCAGACATTTAACTTGGGAAATAAACCTACTTGGAGAAAGGTATAATGAAAAATTCTAGAAATAAAAAATTATATTGTTCAACATGATATAGATACGGAGAATATAGCAAAATTACAGTGTCATATGAGATGTCATCACCATCAGAAAATAATGGAAAAAGACTAATTTTACATCCTTATCTGAATAAACAGTATATATTGCTAATACTTACCAACAAAACCAAGCAATGCACTGTTAGGGTTGTGAGATTTAATGGCAGTAAGAAGACCCCAAATAACATTATGTCCTCCTGGAGATTGTCTCCCACAAAAGACCACACCAACCCTGCAACGAGAATGTAGCTGTTATATGGAACATACTTTGGGTCGAAGAAATTGCTTACTGCACCCAAGTGTAAAGAAACCAACAACAAAATAGATTAATGACCATTCTAACATAATATTATCTAATCAATTTTTTCCTTAATTTATCATTGGATTGTTCTTTGAGAAACTCCTTGGATAGACTAAAACTTTCACCAAATGTATTGTCCTAACCTATTAAAACACAATTCCGTAGAAAGGTTCCTTTACTACTAGATGAATATTATAAAACCATGGGACAGGAAGTCACATACAAAAGTTTCAAAAAGTGTCATATAGATCTAAGAAAAAAAAAATACTTGGATTGCATACATATAAAAAAAAGAATAATTCTCATGGAATATGCAAATTAAAATTAGATAAAAACAGAACCGAATGATGAATGTAGACCTTATAGCTGGTTGCTCTACTATGATCTGTGCATCTGGAATTTTGGCCGTTGGCCTTAAAAAATGAGCCAAAGGTTGCCCATATGTGTGTGGGAACGCGTGGCTTATCACATGTGCACCAGCTGGATCTGATGCAGTAGTTGCATCACCAAACTCAACTCTGACTGTCGTGCCCTGTTTAAGGAGAAGGCAAGAGTAATCTCTCAGAATATTAAAAGACAAAGAAATATGCTAGACAATAGTTACATATCACAAGTTGCACAGACAAATACAAGCAACAAAAAGGACCCTGCATCATTGTTAAATATAGAATTGTAATTTGGCAGAAAGTCAAAACCAAGATACGAGGGGTCGCCCAAAGGGCCTAATCGAACAACCACTCCCTAGCACCCAACAATACTAACAACATGAGCGGTTCACTATTTTGTCCACCTCAACCATTTATGTTGGTCCCATCGAGCTATTAATGGGCCAACCTTGTAACTTTTTAAGAGTCGTCCAATCCTTGTTCATCTTAAAACATTGAGATGGATCTCCATGGAGAGCCCATTGGTTCAGCCGACCTCGAAACAGATAAATGAAGTATATAAAAGAAATGACTGGATAATCCATTAACACTAAAATCAGCTATATTTACTTTTCCCAGCCACCATTTGCTAAGCATTTGTGTATCTCTTTTTTCCCTATTAAAGGTTTGACTTGAGCATTGAAGACCACCTTGGGCCAAATCATGAGACCTTTTATATCCTCTTGCATGTCAGATTTTTTACCATCAAGGCATATTCCAAGCTGGTGCTCGGCACTCCGAGCAGTTGTGTACTAACATGATAGAAGATTGATGTGCGAACAAGGGTCACATTGGATCCTATTTTCGTGTCAACTAGATGAACAGAAAGAGCATCATCATCAAGGATTGTTTAGTTGCCTGAATCCACCAAAGTATGGTTTCTAAAGAGTGCTACCACAGAATAGAGAATTTACCTTTTCAAGTTCAGATCAACCAATGTTGTATACTAATTCACAATGAGCATTCTAGAAGTTTACTATCAAGAAACTGAGATCTCATCTTTCCAGTTTCTGGTAGCATTTGTTTTCATAATGAAAATTGTGAATATACGATACCATCAAACCGCAGAGACGCATGATTCTGATGGGATTCGATTTAAGCCAAACATCATTCGCCGCTAAGGAAATGCAATCTTACCAGCATACCCTTTAAAAGGAAATGCAATCTTACCTGTTCCTGAGATATTCTCTTCAGGACTCCATGAGAAATGTTTTTGTCATCTCCCGCATCAGGCCATGAACCCCACCAACCCATGAAAACCAGTACGTGGAATAGACTAAACAAGCCGAAAAAACGAAAACGACAAACAACTAAGCACAAATAGTACTATGATAGGCTCTTCCGCGTCAAACTGCAACTTAGAGCTCACTCCTCGTATCTGACTTCGAGCACGTAAAAGTATGCAAGGAAGACAACAAACTCATCCAAACAAGAAAAGCATCACAAAGTTCCGATCTCCCAGAGGCAATGTCTCAAATGTTGGAAACAACCAGAAACAATCCAGATCCGACCGGAATAAGCACCAAATGGGGTAATCTAACACTTCACAGGGAAACCCTATCGATCAATAGCATAAGGCATAGATCTCGGGCAAAGAAGCAGGGGAGTGGCAATGGCGACGATGAAAAACGTATCAGAGGTGGGCGATAGGCAGACCTGAAGGCATGGAGGGAGCCCCGGCTGGTAGAGGACGCGCTGCTTCTGGAGATCTGAAAGCTCTCTTGCGACGCCGTAATCGGAATCCATTCTTCCTCTCTCGCTCTCTCTCGTTCTCTCCGTCGCCTCTACTATTATAGTGACGAGCCCCATATCATAATAACGATTCTAACTATTGTCTCTCGGTCAAAACACATACCAGGGAAATATTGCTTCCCATTGGCTGTAGAGGTTGGTAAACACAGAAGCTATCCAATACGAAGACGAGTTTTAAAACTTGGTGGCTGAGCAGGGACAGGTGATTCAGAAATCTCTCATCGAGTCTCGCCAATAAACCCTTGCCTCCCAATCTTGGGGAAAACGCCAGTTATTTGGAACTATTCACAAGAGGGCCATTGACAAGGACTGGATACTTATCAGAACCTATTGAAAAGTTGTGGTGCAACCCGATTTTGTCCATACACGTGTCCCCCAGGAATCTGCATGATGCATCATGATTTGGACGCGTCTGTCGCTTTCATGGTTTGGGAATTGATGTTAGCCAATAAACGCAAAAATATCTTTAGCATAATAATATATATATATAAGAGTAAAAAAAAATATGTTCAGTTCTGTAAAAAAATATATTATCCTAATGTATTGCTTAAAAATATAAATATCCAAATTTGATGGTAATATATATTTAAATTACTTTTAACTTTGAATTTTAAAATTCATTTCTCAAATTTATCTTTTTTTAACAATTTCTAATTTTTTAAATTATTCGAATGGGTTTAAAATTTGGTGCAAAACAAGTTAAGAAAAAGACAAAAAAAAAGAGAAAAAGGTTGAAGAATAATAGCAGGGAGAAACTCCAACCTTTTAAACGGTGAAATTGAAATGACAAATTCTCAGTATTTTCTTTTTGTTTTTGTTGTTCCCTGTTACCTATATCTAATGAAAAAGATTTCCCATGCTTAACATAAATCGTACTAGTTATAATATTTTTGAATAAAGTTACAATATTTTTACACATTAACAAAAATATTATAATCCTATAGAAAAAACTTAAAGCTAAGAAACAAAATACTAAAAAATATAATATGAACTAACTTATATTTTTTTTATAAGGTCTCAAATATGTATTCATATCGGAAAGAATAACATGTTTATATGTTTTTCTAGTGTTTTTGCCACCTATATAAAAACACTATGTCTCTTTAACATTTTTTGGTTTATTATGTGAAAGGTATTTTGGGATATTAAAAAATAAGATAATGATCAAGAAGCTGACAATAAGTTCTTACAAGTTTATCTGTTAGAGGTGTTATAGAAATGTCTGCGATCGGATAAATAGCTCTACGAATGAATGGCTCGGATCTAATTGAAAAATGAAAAGATTTATACAAGTTATATGTTTTATCACGAATTTGTAGAAAATCTTTAGGTACGAATATGTTAAATACATGTGATTCGATTGGTTAAATAGTTTCTCTTTTTAAAAAAATATATTTTTTTATCGATGCATAAAGAAAATATTTTGTTAAGAATGAATAAGATAATGAGAAATTGTCCATATGTAAGATAATAATTATTGATACTAATATTTCCCGTATAAAAAAGATCATTTATAAAAGTAGATTTGGTTTATAAAAACAAGCAACATAGAATAAACCCAAAATTTGAGATTTTAAAAATTAATCCAAATTTAAAAATTAAAAAACACTATAAAAAATAAAAACACGGTGCCTTTGAGAAAATAGAAAACTCATAGGTATGTATGTATATATATATATATATATATATATATATATATATATATATATATATATATATATATATAGTGATTTTCTTATAAAATAAATATATTTTGAGTATTTTTTCAATAGGTACTATTTTTGTTTTTTTTTTCAAGTAGTGCCCCTAAATTGAAATAGTAATTTTAGTAGTATTTATAGTATTTTTTTCATGTACTAAAAATAATTGACATCATATTATGTCTCTGTGATTATCGTTGCATGTGGGTCAATCTGATAACATATTTTTAATCTTATAATTGGTTTAGTTAAAGTTATAAGCCTATTTGTATCGTTACATAAATTTTTTTAATTATTTTTATAATATTTTAAATATTATAACTAAACTATTTTTATTTTTATTTGAGTGATATTGTTTCTATACTATTACAAATATCTATTTGGATCATAATATGATATATCAAATGATTTCTATTATGTTTTTATTTTATTCAGTTCATTTATAATGTTTTCAAATAGGCTTTACAATATTTTTATTATTAAATATATTGCTTGCGAAAAACAAGATGTGGGTATCGATTGAAAAAATTCAAAAAGATGGATATTTCTAAAAAAATATATACATATATATATAGTGATTGTCCTATGAAATACCTATATTTTGGGTCTTTTTCAATCGAAACCTCCTTGTATTTTTCACGAGTGCTCCTACTTTGAAAAAATTTCAAACTATTCTTAAAAAAAAATTATCCATTTTTATATGTTTTAAATTGTTGCGATGTTTTCATTTGATTTGTTTATAGTATTTTTCTAATAATATTTATGATATTTTTATTTAGATGTTAAAACCGATGTATATATTATTGTAAAACACTGTAAGTGATATTATATTTTATTTTTAAGATTGTGATTGCTCGTAGACTATTATGATATCATATTTTTAAGTTTACAGTTGATTTAATTGAGATTATGAGTTTATTTGTATCGTTAAATTTTTTCAGATATATACATATATATTTGATTGAAGTACCTAATTAAGCAAAATAAGGGTGTGTATATATATATATATATATATATATATATATAGAGAGAGAGAGAGAGAGAGAGAGCTAATAATTTATTTACAAATATCATAAATAAGCTACATAAGAATAATCTGAGTTATTTTTGACATTTGAGCCAATTCGATTCCCACGTGCTAGTTGTGAATATCCTGGTTATTTTCCAAGTATAAAATAATTTACTGATTTCTTTTTATTTTGAGGGAGATATTGTAAGAACAATTTATAGCAAGTAATAAATAATGCATTCAAAATAACATATTTTTTAAAATCAAAGTCATATATTAACCTCGCGATATTTGTTTATATCTTGGTTAATTTACCAAATATAACATATTTTTGGATTTTTTTATTTTCTGGAAGGAGATTTTACAATAACAATCTAAAATAAGGTAACAAATCTTGTATTAGAAATAATATATATATATATATATTGAAAAATAAAATCCACCAATAATAAATACTTCAAAAAATTGATACCATAGGGGAGATGTGTCCGTTTATATGCCATATTACTAATTTTCGGAAAGCAATTTGGGGGTTTTCTTACTTTCCTTTTGTAAAAGCGCATGTAAAATAAATATATATATATTTTTTCCAGTGAAGCACAGTTGTTTACTTGTGAAATTGAAAGGGGGAATTCTAAATTCTCCACTCCGCCCACAAATTTGTCGTCTTTCTCCGAAGCGGGGATTCTTCCGCAAGGTTTTCTAGGGTTTTCACCTCGCACCGCAGGTGCTTTCTTCTTTGCCTTCCCCGGTCCTCCCCTTTTGTACGAAAAAGGATTTTTGCGTGGATTCGGCCCACCGGGTCTCGTAATTTATATTATAATTTCTTTTCTAATTACCTGATATTAGGGGTCGAGATTTGTATTTTCTCTGACCTAAAGCCGGCCGTCTACTGGTCCGGTGAGTAGTTTTGAGCCTTTGGTTTAGGGTTCTTATCGGCTTCCTCTTGTTAATTATATTTTGTATCTTTTTAATTAGATATTCGAAGTATAAAACTACGATTTTGTTGTTTTCTTTTCTTTCTTTTTGGGAAAAAGAATTGATTAAAAAATTTGAAGATTTTCCCCTTTTAATACCTGAAATTTATAATATAGTGTAAATTCGAGGTTTTTGATTAGAAGGGCATCATAAAAATCTGTTTTTTTTTCTTTTATCCTTTTTGGCGGTAAGTAGTGATCTCTCTTCGTCGTCTACGGTTGGGATTGTAACAGTGGTAGCACATCAAGTGTGTGGATTCATGGAAGCAAGGTCTCAGCCTCCTCTGTTCAATATAAAGGTTGTCGACGGCTCAAACGGGATTGCGGCATATGAATCTGTGCCGCTGGGCGGTGTCTCTCCCTCACCGTACCAAGGAGCGGGCGGTGGCAGCAACGGCAGCTTCGGTGCTGGTGCCGGCACCGGAGAGCCATTCAAGAGGAAGCGTGGCCGGCCAAGGAAGTATGGTCCTGATGGTAAAGTGATCCTCGCGGTGAACCCAGTGTCCGCAGGTCCTGCAGCTGCTCCGGCCACTGGAGCGTTCTCTGCTGCTGCTAATGCCGCAGCAAAAGCCTCGGTCGAGGGCGTGAAGAAAGCGAGAGGCCGGCCACCGGGTTCAAGCAAGAAAAAGCAGTTAGAAGCTCTGGGTAATTTAGATTCTCACCCAATTGCAACTGGATTTCGCGGACACATGCTTCTACTTATTTTTCCAACAAGGAATGAATCTCTTATTCTGTTGGTAGATTGTTGCAAAGAGTGAAATATCTGAAGTTGATTTATGACTATTAGATAGATTCTCAAAATAAAAGAAATGATTGTTTACTTAAGGCATGTCTTGCTCCTTGCCATCTATCACTTCATGCTTTTAATGTGGCACATTGTAAGCTGTAGTTCTTAGTTATATGTTGGTATTACTTTCTGGAATAGTTATAAGCCTCCCCATGATATGGTTCAACTTCAACTAAAGCTTCATGTGGTTCTTCCTTGGTAATTTGTGCCTATTTCTTATTGAATTTTGCAGAGGTTTTTTTAGTTAACATGTTAATTGATTTAAAAATTGGGTTCTATATACCATTTCTGTCATTCTCAATAAGATTATATTAAGCCTTTCTGTTATCATCTTTTGATTATTAATTTGCTCTTAGAAGCTTTGTTTCATAATGACTTTCTTGTTGTTCAGATAACCTCTACCGGAATTGTTCTCTTTTGTAATATTTACATTGGCATCTTTAGCATTTTTGTTCTTACAAGGACGACTGCTTGCAGGTTCAGCAGGGGCTGGATTTATTCCTCATGTTATTACAGTTAAGACTGGAGAGGTACTTATTTTGTTTTGTTTTAATGGGACACCTTTACTCACAGCACTTTATTTATGGTAGAGACCACTTTATTTAAGTTCAGATCCTTGTTAACCTAGAAAACTCATATTCTGACGGGAGAAATGCAAATGATGGTATACTGCCTTCTGGAGTCTTTGTGCATTGTTTAATTTCATTTGCTTACTATTCTTTGCTTTTTAAACTATAATATATTGTTGTTTTTGGGTAAAATGGCCATATTATTTTCAGGTTTTACTAGATCATTTTGCTTTTCCAATGACTAATTTGAGGTGGATTAATTAACTTGATTAGCAGTCATTAGTAAAAATCGAAAGTTCAGTTTCTGCTTATCTGCATGCTATATGTTTTCACATTGTTGACAGAAAATCGATGATCACAGGAGAGGGGGGAAAAAGAATTAGAATTGAACATATTAATGGATTCAGATGAATAATATATATATTATATTGCATCACCCTTTTTTCTTGTAGCCCATAACATTTTTTGCATGTAACCCAATTGTAGGTCAAGATGTAACAACTTGAACTTCATAGTCATGCTTTGTTGGTAAAATTCTCATCCAGATTTTTAATAGAGATGACCGATCAAGTGAATATCCATATATTGTCATTGAATAGATAGCTGGTGTCTTATCTGAACCATGTATGAGCTTTTCATTTCTTTGTTGCTGAGCTAAATGCAGCAATTAGATATTGATTTATTGTTGCTTGTCACACAACATAATTGCAAAGTGAATCATTAGATCTGATCACTGCAATTTCAATTAACCACGTTCAAAGGGAGAGGAGCATAAAGGAGGTTCTCTGCATTGAGAAATTAGGTAAAAGAAAATAAATGGTATAATATGTACAATATAACATGCCCCTGTTCTATGTGGGGATGATTTTCTGTTTTTGTATTGGTTAACCTTCCTTTTGTTCTAAATAATCATTCCGATTATTCTTTTGAGAAAGAAGTTAGTCACAAGTTAGTTGGAGTTAGGTTTCCGGTTGTATTGCATGTAGTTTTAAAATTTATGTTCAGCTTAATCAATTCTAAACTGTAACTACCTGCTTGCTATGTTTCAGGATGTATCAGCAAAGATAATGGCGTTCTCGCAGAAAAGCACCCGTGCAGTTTGTATTCTGTCTGCTAATGGTGCAATTTCAAATGTGACTCTTCGTCAGGCTGCAACATCTGGTGGTACTGTAACATATGAGGTCTGATTTGGGAACTTGCCATCTAGATTTGAATTATCTTTGCAGTCTTAGTTCTTTTTTTGCCACCAAGCTTTGTCTTCATGATTCATGACACATTATAGCCAATTTATCTGCTTTGATCTTTCATATTGCTACTGCTGATAGATCATCCTTGGTTTTGGTAATAATTTAATGATATCATGCTATTATCTGCTTCAGTAGACTGATGATCCGAAACATACGGATTCAATAAGTTTTAACTACATTGCCTATTTATTGGTCTTTGTGTACATTTTCTTGATATTTTTATAAACAGGGACGTTTTGAAATATTGTCACTCTCTGGATCATTCCTGCTGTCTGAGAGTGGTGGGCAGCGCAGCCGAACTGGTGGTCTCAGTGTTTCATTGGCTGGTCCAGATGGTCACGTTTTAGGTGGTGGAGTGGAAGGGCTTTTGACAGCAGCCTCCCCTGTCCAGGTGATTCTTTAAGTGAATGGATCATTTCTGACACATGATGGAGTGACTGTTTCAATGAATTGTTTCCTTTGTTATTTGTGAAAGTTCATCACTTTCTTATCTTCAAAACTTAGTATCGGAATATATAAACAAGATGTTCTCTACACTAAATTTTGAAGTATAGTGCCTGTTGTTCTGATTCTCACATCATTTACTATGATTAAACATATCTTATACAGCCCTTACAAACTTAATACTCTTGGGAGTTAAAAACTTTCATCGGTTAAGGTGATTAGTTAATGAACATCTTATTGTTGAAACCCCATGATGTTTCCAGTATAAGAATTGTGCATTTTCACCCAGCAGGTTTGTCTTAGCAATCTTTTTATGATATATTTCTTCAAGCGATTACACCTACGTAGCTTTTGCACTTGAGAATTTTGTCCAATTTTTCATCTCAGTGATCTGTTGGTATCACAAAGAATTGGTCATTGCAGATCATTGTGGGCAGCTTCACTGCTGAAGGGAAGAAGGAACCTGAGCAGGCTCATGTTTCAAAGCCTGCTTCAGGTTCCGGAAGGCTTTTGATGCTGGGAGAAACCATCGCAACGATAAATCCACTCACCGGGAGCTACTCAGCTTGAGCATCACTATCTTCATCTTATCGTCGCCGTACGATGATGAATACCAAAGTGGAGCTTGTCGAGCATGCTGTGAATAACCTTAGCATAGCTCTGTAACGTTACTAGTCATTAGTATGTCATATATCTGGCAGCCTTTACATGCTTCTCATCTTTACATCTCATGTATATTTAGTTTATGCTCAGGAAATATATTCATGTCAAACCACCGGCCTTAGGTTTAGGGTTGTCCTCTATCTGCTCTATGTTTGATCCAGGTTGTAAACAAATGTTCTATGTATAGACATTACATAAGTTATAATCCAATATCATTGAGCTCTAGTTTTGGCCATTTATAAGGTAACAAGTAATGTTGTTTCTTCTGAGAAGATGACTGTCATTTTTGGTTCTTTGGAGCCAACGCTTATAATTCTCTATACAAATAATAATACGCTCATGAAATCTTCATAATTCTATTTAAATCAGTATTATCAAATAATAATACTGATTGTCAAACAAATCATAAACTTCAAGTTGCCAACACAATGACAAGCTGCTATTAGTAGTTAAATACCTTTCTTCTCCATATCAAGATAGGTCCAGCCTAATAATCCATGAGAAATCATAGTCAAGATAACAAGCAATGCCTACATCATACTTTGAAAGCAGACACATTGAGGAAAAACTGTAGCAGCATCTCAATAAACATTTAGTTAATACCAAACAGCTTTAGCAGGTCTATTCCAACAACTGAGCAAAATAGAAAAAAAGCAGCTTCTTTAGAACTAAATGCTCTAAAGTTGGAGTACTACAGGTCTCTTAGTCATTCTCTGCTATAGAACACTACAGCACATGAGGAAAACACTAACAGGGTGGTGGTGAGTCTAATCTCAATGCAAAGAAGGCAACCAACAAGGGCTAATAGGAAAGGTTTAAAAGAGACATTTACTAGAGAACATTTTACGGTACAGTCTTGCGCAGTTCACTCGCCCCATGCGCAAAGTGGCATCGATCACCAAATGTGCATGAGCCTTTGGCAAAATTATCGCATAGCTTTGTCTTGTAGTTACCGCCCAAAGCATTCGGGGCTCCTGCAGCAGAAATCTTCGGCGGTAGTGGCGTGGCAGAACTAACATTAACGATGAGTTCTCTCACCATGGAACTGGCATGTTTGATTTGATCAAATGTTCCCTCCAGCTCGATGTTCCTCAAGCTGGCGTCCGACTCATGCTCCCTTATCGCCAGCTTAACACCTGTAATGCGGCAAATCTGCTTGGTGTTCATCCCCCCCTTACCGATAATGGCACCTGCAAGAGAAGCATCAACACTAATTTTTGCTGTGGCTGAGGCACCAAAGCTTGTTGCAGCAGCAAGGCCAGTAGGCTGAGGCGGTTCCATGTTGGCTGCATATCTTCCACCCATTGAGGGTGCCATATGGCCATCATGGGATGAAATAATAGGTTTTCCAAGCTCCCATTCCCCGTGTGCAAAATGACACTTATCGCCAAATTTGCATCCATCAGCAGTGTTATACTTGTTGCACATGCGCGTCTTTACAGCAGAAGAGGGCAGACCATTGGGGATTGTTGAAGGAGGCATCAGATTTCTGGCAGGAGCGACTGTCGGGTTGCCCAAATTGGTCATCTGTGAAACAGCAGCAATGCCTCCAGGTACATAGTGCAGGAAATGACACCCTTCACCAAATGGGCACCCAGCAGTGCTGCGTCACGTAAAAGTTTCGATGAAAATATATTCTACTTGGACAGGGACCAATGCTATTGAAGTAAAGAAACAAGAAACACAAGGGCTGGCGTGTTACATAAAGACAACACACAAGTAAAGATACTAAAACACTATAACGATTCCAGGTAAATCTCATCATTGAAAAATCAACTCGGGCAGTTTAATGCCAGTTCCAACTTCTGACACAATCATGATTGTTAACAACATACAAAAGTAGATAAGATAATTTTTTGAGATGTTAATCAGAACACCTACTGAAATCCTTAAAAGACTTGCTCATCATTGGCATTTAAAAGGTCATAATGAAATCTCACTTTATTACAATCATGAAAGCAATGGATTACACATGAAATACTAACTATACATGAAAAAAGCAATGGAATATTTACTACACATTACAATCAATGAAGGCTGCAGGCATCATTAATATACAAAAGCAACAACATTTACAAAATCAACTATGGAGAAGCAGCAGGCGGCTGGGAGACAAAAATTTCCTTTCTATTTTAATTTCATGACTTTTATTTCTAAATCACAATGACAATTCAAGAGATCTCATCAGGCTATCCATAGATGATCCTGAAATAGAGGCTATTCTTCAAACTGAAAAAATGGAGACCAGTAAAGAACACGTGCATGTCGAAACATTAAAGTTAACAATCCATTAGCGGGCTCGTGGATCCTTTTTTGCCACTGAGCTCTATACAAAGCAATATACTAAGTTAAAAACTAAGGATGGCTGTACTCATTTGATCTAGTATTCTATCTTATTTTTGTTTAAAACAAATCCTAAGTTAAAAACAAAACACGTCTCAAATTTATAAACAAAAAACCTACAGAGAGAACACGAGCTTGGAGTCAGGTAAAGAACTACCAAGGTTTTATACAAGCAAGGGTGAAGTAACAACCTCTTGAAGGGGAAATGAAACCAACCTCAATGGTTATATTCCTAGATCGGATATTTATCCCTTTTAACAAATAATCAGAACAATATTTTTTTCAATACAATACTAACCAGAAAGTCTTTGTTTCATCTAAAATCACTTCTCAGTCATCTTATTTGTTTAATAATTCATGACTCATGGCATGGTGTCACGATTAGTAAATAAATGGCATAGGTTATCCTTAACATTATCAAATCATCTAGGACAAACAGTGAAAAAGCCCTGACATTGACTTCAGCTAACACAAAATGGACAGCATAAGCAATCGTTCATTCTCATTCCAAATGTACTGCTGGATTAATGCTTAATTTAAAAGAGTATATCCAATTAATGAACACAAAACCCATTGTCTATTTCTGATAGTACCACTATTGGTTTTCTAAATATTTTCCCTTAGATATTCCTAACTGAAAGCTCATCCCCTACTGGATGACTTAGGTAATGAAGATTTAGTACAAAAGCATAGACCTCATTGAATAGCCATATATTCTCAAATTTCCTTTTTCTGAACATTCATTATGGTTGTTTGGTATGCAATACACCTAGCTATTTAGCAAGGTTAGCAACCAAACAAATAAAAGAGATGAGACTCAGTTAGGCGGGCTAAGAAAATAAACATTTATATTGACATCAAATCAAACAGAACTTTAAGTGGACAAATACAGTATCAAGCATCTGACATGAAGTCAATCTAAGTAGCTGATGCAACATGAACAGTAATATAATTTCAAGGATGCACATGAAACTATAACTAGTTATAGATCATGATATTCATCTTGGTGTTGTCTAAATGCATAATATCAAAAGATGAGGCTAAGAAATATGCAAATACAAAAAATTCAACCATGCGATGTTCTTAGAGCATCTTTCCCTAAATAATAATAATGATAATATCAAACTCCAAGTTCAACCCAACATCAAATAACTACAAAGTGATACTTGGAGTACTTCTCCATGTATCAGACAGATGTGTGTCCATGGCACACTCATGCAGCAAGCAATATTCTAGCTACTTGTACATTCAGACAATAAACTGAATGACGTTTGTTTACAGGTTTCATGCCACACTTGTAGATGACAAACATCTGAAAGTTGAAAGACCATGTCTTAATGAGGTCAATGGTTGGGCAGTTGGGTATATTGGATCTTTACTTATTTTTAGCATATGTAAATGGAACATAGATGTAATCTTCAAGATTGTAAATTGAGACTCACGTGTCCTATCAGCTCAAGGAAATCCAAAGCCAACAGTTCAAGAATGATGACTGGAAAATAAAAAACCAAATAATACAAAAATAAAATAACACAAAAATAAAAACCAAATATATGTATTGGCATTGGGCTATCAATGTTGACGATGGCACTTGGTGGGACCAGTAAATACAGGGTGTTACATAGCAGACCAACTGGAGTTTAAGGTTGCCTGCAAGCGGCAGCCATGAACTAGGAGTACAAGCATGTATCACAATTTTCTTGCTAATTATTTTATCATTCGAAATAATTTTCTTACAAACTTATGATAACAATAGCAACAATTTTCTTACAAAATTATCTTTACAATATCAATGATTTTCTTACAAACTTATCTTACCGTTCTTACTTATCGTGTTCTTACTTAGAGGTACTGGCTTCAACAAATGACCATCTTAAAGTAGGGAACCTTGTGACAATTCAAAACATAAAATTACTTCTGTTGCAAAACCAGAAATTTACAGAGATACCAAATGAAAATGCAAATGAGATGCTGAACAACAAAGCTTCAACGAACAGTAACCATTATAAATAGCACGTAGTAGTCCAAGTGATATCACATAAGAGTCAAGGTTGTAAGAGCCCAGCTTTATTCCTCTGTGCATCTAAAATATGATATCAAACATTCTCACCTTCAAATCTGTGATACCTTGCAAATTTTTAGCTTTGTTACAAGTAAAAAATAGCTACTTGAGTATGATAAGCATTACTGAAACAATTTTAATTGGTTAACTTTTACAATGGAAATCCCTAAAACCTCCCTCCGCCCAGATGGAAGTATGATATGCATCATATAGATCTGTTGAAACAGCAGATTAGGTACAACAATGTATTTTAAAGAAACAATTAATAATATCTTCATTACAGTAGGTGTTCTTCAAGGTTTCACTGAAGCAGTGAAGTCTTCATGTCTCGTGCACCTCCACAAATACCCTATTTATACTTTTCAATAAGCTTCTTAGGTTGGTTTTACCAGCAGGGCCTGTGCCACAGCTTAGACATCTGATTCATTAGCTTTGATAAAGTTATAATGACCTGTAATGACAGCTAGCATGACCAATTCATTAGCCTTATCAAATTACACAATATGAAATTATCAACCAAATTTGCTGGTTAACTAAGATATAATGATTAAAAAAAGTTCATTTTGAAATTTATCCTGAACAGGTTAGAATTAGAACCTGAAAAACTTGGTGCATGGCTTCGATTTGCTTCCTAGACCAGATGGATTCGAGTCCGTTTCTGTAGCATAACATTAATTATGTGTTCTCAGTTAAAATTTCAGTGATCAGTTATCTTCATGCTTCTGACATATCTGAATTATATTATCAACCGCAAATCAGGAATCTTGGAGTCATTAAAAAAGATAATTTTGTGAGTATTGACGTAATGATTTTGGAATTTCAAATGGCTGCATTTGGTAAAAATAGCAACAGAAGCATAGTAATATAGATTGAGAAGTATGTGTGATTATTGCAGTGTAATCAGATTTATGACTCCAGAAAGCAATGAGAATACACTAGTAACCCACAGTAGTAATACCAAAATAATTTCTAGTTTCTAGTGTCTCTTCAATGATAGGATCCCAACTTTCTTACAATGTGAACAAAGAAGACTAATATGAGCTTCAACAAACCCTCCCACTAGAAGAACTTTTTTTTTAATGTACATGATCAACCAAAAAATCTGAACTATCAAATAGGAAGATCTGCTGATCATGAGGATTCAGCATACATATGAATATCATTCTTACCGTATGACAAGGATTCATCAATCTACAATTAATGCAACAAGAGGACAGGAAACATAATAACATCTGATACACATTCCCCAGTAAAGCTATAGCCTGATAACAATAGCATCACAGCATATTCACATTTGGATCAACCTCCTCTACGGTATGAGATCAGCACCACCGAGCAACAAGCAAACCGACAGGAGGAGGACCTAGATCACAGTTAGATCCGGACCAACTAGGTGGATCTAGCAAGATTCCTACTGGAGCTAAGCAGAAAACCTCAACTTGGCGTACCTCTGATCCGCTTCGGACCGGTCGCGCCGCTGCCCCCGTTGGTGGTTCCGTCCGCCCTCGCCCTCTTGCGTGCGTCCATGGAGACAGTAACTTCCGAGGATCGAAGGATTGCGGAAGATAAGGGGCAGAATAAAACCCTAGATCGGGAGGGGAGGGGAGGGGAGCAACCGAGAGACAGAGAGGCGCAGCAAAAACCCTAGCTTGCCCGACAAGAGCGGGCAAAACAATGAATAAAAAGGAGGTTGGAGGAGATGCAGCAGTGGGTGCGGACTTCAACCGTGTGATTCCAATCTAGTGCGTTGTGGTGGCGACGATTCCGCGAGGCAAAAGAACGCTGGAAACCCACTCAGTATCCTACCCATGCCTTGAATGGACAGCTGGTGGGGCCTTGAGACTTCAATCGGTGTAAAAATTGTGGGTACGTTAAAATTCGTTATTTAGTAGCTGGCCTGAGCAAATGATATGTTCGCAATGACTAAACTGCCCCTCTCACGACCGCCGCATCATCATTGAATCCAGCTCGAAGGGGTGGTGTGTCGCGCACGTGACTTCCGACGGACGTGGCTCGGAGGATCTATCCACTGGATCTGATTTGGGATTCAAACGAGTGCATGTATCCGAATTTTTTTTATTCATTTATTTTACAATAATAAATGGTAAAGACAAGTTTTAATTATAGGATAGTTCTTTTTACACCCCTTAATACCTTAACCGTCTTTTCCACTGCCTTATTGTGGTTAGATAATTAAGTTAAGCATCATTGATGTTAGAATATACAAAATAAAAATGCTACATGAAATCTTAAAACGGATTCACTGAATCACATGTGGATTTTCTACTTACATGGTAACAATTTTTCCCGACTTGCAATCAGAGAAAGAGCCTAAATATAGATCATGTCAGTGATATGTATTGACTGTAAGCAGAAAATAAAGAGTGGAAATTAATATCAATCTGATCAAATGCAGAAGGTTTAGGATCGGATATTTGCAAAAGAATAAAAGTCTGAAAACAAATCTTTTTGCCCATTTATTTTGCTTATGAGGACAAGTGTTAAGGTCCAGAAAAATAAATCAAAGTGGCACTTTATATAACTCAAGAAGAAAAGATTTAGTATCTTTGTTCTTCTCACCAACCCTTTAGAGGAAACAATCAATGGTAAGGTAACTCAAGAAAAAGAAGGTTAGTGTGTTTCTTACTCTCACCAACCAGCCCAAAAGTTGCTGATTTGGTGAGCAGAATCCACTTGATCTGGTCCACCCATCATAGTACAATTAGGACACTTCTGCTCACTGATCACTTCCCTTGGTTTTCTTGTCTCATGGACTACTTTACTGGTAAAGGCATATTTGATCATGTATTTTTTCCTGTGTTCTACTGAGTTAGTTGTTTTCAGCATGTTACAAAGTTAGATGCCATATAATTAACTGTAAGGATAGTTGATATAATAAATACTATGTATATGTGGTTATACATGTGTGTATATATTGGGCTGAGAAGCAAAGCAGATACTTTCTTCTCTCTTTCACTTCTGTGCCTTCGTTGGTGGCCTGCAGCAGCATCCTCTGCTCATATGTTGGCTCAGAGGTTTATCTCTCAGTGAAACTTTTCTTCTTCTTGAAGTCTAGTCGTGGTTCTTTCTTTTATGATGCAAGGCTTGACTGATCCATCCAGTGATCAGAATCTGAACCATTAATTCTTGTCCATTTCTTCTTTCTTCTTCTTCATCTGACTTAAAAATCCGATCTTGTTGGGTTGTTTCTCACTTACCAGGTTGGGGCGGATGGGATTTCGGTGGTCGAAGAAGATGCGTTTCTGTTCCTATAAGGTGAGTTGTGAAAACTGTGAAGCTGTGGCAAATCTTCTCGTCCTCAGACGTATTTCTTGCTTCTGTTTTGGGATTTGATATCGTAAAGATCGTTTCTTTTCTTGGGGTTTCTTCAAATTATTGAGATCTCGATTCAGCCCGAGTGTCCCTTCGTTTCCCCCAAAATTACAGATCATGCGCTCTATGCAATATTGAGGACCGACCCGAGTGAATCTCGTGGGCTCTCTTGAAGGTCGAGTGTTCTTCGAAAGGATAATCTTTGGTCGTTCTTTGATCGAGAAAACAACTTCTTTTTGAGGAGACGGAGATCCTTTCTGTTCCTTTCTTTTTTTTGGAGGTTTGCTGCGGCAACATCTAAACCCTCATTGTTAGCTCTTCTTGGATCTAATCATTCACGCAATCTTGTCTTGTCTTGAAAGATCTTTCTCGGCTAATATGTAGTAGCCTTTCCAGAAAAAAAACATTTGTTGTTTCGAGGAGTTGCATGCTCAATATTAGTGTCTTGCTGTGCAATCTTGAGCACATTCCAAGATCATATTGGTAAACAAAATACCTTCAGCTCACTTATCTTTCCGATATTATTTTAGCTCAGTATACAAGGTTCTTGATCAGTGTAGTACCTAATAGTGAATCATTCCTGTAACTGGCCTTTATGCAGAATTTTTTAGCAGTTTATGGTATTGGATTTCTTCATCTAATTTGTGTATTTAGCCCTTCAAAGTTTAAGCTTTTTAGTGCGTTATATTGTAGATATGAAGTCAATTATGAAATTGCAGCATTTGGAACTAATTATTCTCAATCATGTTTCCTACATTTGCCAGTGTATGTGAGTGTTCAAGCTGTTTCGGTTGCTTATTTGTGGGTTAATGGGAAGAGGCAGAGGAAAGGGGAGGAAATTGACAGCAGTTGCAAGTCATGAGGATCTGGATAATGATGGTGAAGAACCCCCTCCTTCATATAAAAGAAGGGGAAGGCTGCAGAAAACCCTAAAGGATAACATAGATGAAGTCGATACTGAAAAGAATGAAGAAGGGGCAGATGATATGAAGGTTACAGTGACAAACAAAGAGCTCAATGGTTCGATGGGGCAAAAAGGGAAGAAGAGGAAGAGGTACTCCCAAGTCAAAGAAAATCCTGATTTAGTTTCGGAGGAGAATGGCGATGAACTGAAACCAAAAACTGAAGAGTTAACCAGGTCCAATGGTTTTCGACACAATGGAAGCCGGCGGAAGAGCAAGCCTCGTCGGGCTGCTGAGGCATAAATCATGTTCAAACCAACATTTTAATTTGCTCTCTTGCTGCCATTGCAAAACCAGACATGGTGAACACCTCAAGTCCTTATCAGTTCACCTTTTTTTTTTTCGTCGCTTTGTTTCTCCTCTCCTTTGTTGTTCACAAGTGAACCATATAGGAAGCTAGGGACTAGATCATACTGCTTCCTGATCTTTGTGGATGTCCAAACGGTGTAAAAAATATCCTTTTAACTTTCATCTTCATTTCAATGCAGAGCTTTGAGCACATCATTATCTTATCTTTCTCTCAATAACATTTTGTTCCCGATATTTCATGCAACGTCCAAATAGTTCTTACTTTATAAATTTTTTTTATGTTGATTTCTTAGACTTGCAGTTATTTGTGATTCTTATTTGTTAAAATATCGTAAGAAGAAAAATTTATCTGAGTGCATTTTTCAGTTTTGTTTCTGTTACTATATTTATCATATTGCTCAATATTTTGAGTTTATCAATTATTTATTTTGTGTCAATAGACTTTTGTTTATATATTGTGCCTTTGAACGATGATTGCGATTGAAACTTGAAGTTCCTGAGAGATTGGTGCCATATGTATCTTCTTCCATTTTCTTTGGTTGTGACTTGTGAGGTTGTACGCAATTGGGCGAATCATGGAAGAAAATTAATGGCAATATGTGTTACAAATATTTGATGCTATTCAAAATTTCCAGATTCACAAGTGGTAACCCTCGTCAATTGTTTGAATTTGGCAATCATTTGTTGCATTTTACGTCTACCATTTATGTATATTGGTTTTCGTATCGAATTTTCTTCCTCTCCATGATTCATGGCAGTATGTCTTACAATTTTTGGTGCTAATAATATTCTCCCAGCTTCGCAGTTGGTAACCCTCTCTATTTGTTTGAATTTGGCAATCATTTGTTGCATTTGATGCTCATGGTACATTTGAATTTGAAATTAGTGATTTGAACAAGTACTTTGATTGCTTAGAATTAACTAAAACATATTATCTGTTTCATCACCATATGGTGTGTACTTTTCCCATTTAACTTGTGCGATGCTTGCCTATATCATCTGCTTTTGGCATCTCCCTAACTTGTTTCCGAGTCTGTTCAATGGATGCTCATCATAGATACTCGTCACCGCTGCTTTGTGCTTTCATCTGCTTTTGGCATCTCTCTAACTTGTTTCCGAGTCTGTTCAATGGATGCTCATCATAGATACTCGTCACCGCTGCTTTGTGCTTTTCAGGACTTAATTTAAGTTTCCGACGTCGTCTAGAAATGTATTTTCTTCTTCTCTACTTTGTTTACGACAGCTTATTTGTGAAGCCTGTCGCTATGGTAATACCTGTTGTGTGAGAATCTGTCTTTCTCAACTCTTAATCACGCATTTGCTCGCGTTTTTAGTTAAATACCTTGCAATGAGTTGATTCCAAAGTTCTTTAGATTCTGTCTTGTTGATTGGGAATTATGCTGCTGACACTTCAACTGCTTATGGATTTATTAATAATTTAGTGTTGAATGACTTTATGAGATAGTATGACATAACATCATCTGGACTTTATCTGAATTTGGATTCAGGAGTCTATGAGCTACTTTTTTGGTTTGTTTGCCATAAAAGAATAAGAAGCTAATTCTCCATGCCATGCTCCATGAGAAATCACAAAAGAACTGCCAATTATCTTCTCAGTGCTTATCAACGTATAATTAATTATATAGAAATTAGCTGAAGTGTCATTGATGATAGACTACCGACAATTTAGTATTTCATCTCATGGTATAGTTCCTATCTGATCACAGAGTATAATTTGCTTACAAGCTTTTATCCAGCACTCAATATATTTGCATTAGCAAAGACCATGTTTTGAAACTTGTTTCTTTGATTTAGGTTCCCTCATACCGAAAAATGGGTTTTTGAATTTATTTTTCATTTATACTACTAAAGTTCTTTCCTTGACATCCATTGTGTTGATTCCAAGCCTTCCTCTGAATGCATTAGAAATCTATGTTGATGTGGATAACATATCTATTTTCCTCCAGAATTGTAATCTCAGGCCTTACAAGTGACAGACTTGATGTGTGTAGGAAGTGTTCTTATCAACTCTTTACTAGAGTTAGATTTCATGAGAAGTCGATGGATCTGAGATATTTCATATCGAAAAATCTGAGTACACTTGAGCTACTTATGATTTCTCTTTTTTAGATAGGTTTGTTGTCAAGATAATTCACTGCAGGAATATTGAAGTGTCTCACAGTAAAAACACGTAGCCAAACATATTACATGCATACAAGCATCGACATTCGAATTATTCTTTGTGCAGCTGTTTGTGTGTGTGTGTGTGTGTGCTCTGCTTCTGTTAGATAATGACTGCAAACCTGCTTGTGATGGGAGTTAGGAAATCCTGCAACCAGTGGGCTTCAACCCCACTGCATACTGCTGTGGATGCTTCCTGAACTTAAATGATGACCATGGCAATTAGCTGCTTTTGGTGATACGGATAGGAGTGATGGGAACCCAAGGGAAGGAAGGAGAAGTTGAGCTGTTGCCTGCAATGGCGGCCTTTCTTGGCCACTGCCAGCCCCAGTGGGGGTCGAAGTGTCGCGGGAGACATGGTGGAGAGGAAGGTGTCAATGGCGGTCCACGGGCGGCACTGCGTCACATATTGGAAGGGGACCAACTGGAGCTGAATCCAGGCGAAGGAGAGACGAGGTCAGATGCATACCGTGTTGGGTTAGGGAAGAAGAAGAAAGACCCAAGCCGTGGTTTTTCTTGGGATCTATCATTGCCACGGCGAATTCAAAGGTGTGTCAGCCACGGTGATCTCTGCGGTGGTCTCTCTTCTGGTAAGCGTTTCCTTCGCCATTAATGAGCTCTGCTGTCCTTTCTGCGCCGCTGCTCGAGTGCGATCGAGTCCTTTAACCTATGCGCATGAAATATTAGTTCAAAATATTTAAATATAAATTGATGATAGTATGTTATTAATTTTTTTATAAATTAATCTAAAACTTTATCCATTTTAAATACGATATTATATTGAAACATTATAATATTTTCCATTTAGAGTTTGACGTCCTCATGCATATCGATGAGATAATTTGCAAGAACTTTATTCACAAGAACGGCTAAGCTTATGAGCATCTCCATCGCCATCTCCGTCGAGGCATTGAGGAGGAAGAAGAGAAGCTTTTGGTGGTGGTGGAGACCTACCGGCAGTTTGGTAACGGTGGTCGCGGAGCAGGAGGTGGAGGTGGAGGTGGAGGTGGAGGACTTGTACTAATAGGAGACACAACAGGTGAAAGGAGAGGATGGCAACCAGCGTTGGAGGTGGGACACTAGAGGACCAACTTACCAATAGGAGGCATGACAGGTGAAGGAGGGGCCAAGAACAGGTGATGGAGGTGGGTGAACAGGAGAAGTCAATGGTTGAAAGAGGAGGAAGAAGATGTACGTGCCGTTGGTTTAGAAGCATTTTGAGACCAAAAGATAGAACAGCTGAAGTATAGAGAGCCAAATATATATATATATATATATATATATATATATATATATATATATATATATATATATATATATATATATATATATATATAGAATTCGTTGGACGAGTTTCCGACAAAAAAATATTTTTTATTGTTTTTTTTTTCAAAAAACATCATTTTGGTGTTTTTTAAATAATACCTCCTAATCCAAAAAATACTTATTATAATATTTTCTTTGTTTTGACTTATTATAATATTTTAATATATTATTATGTTTTCATCATCATAATAAAAATATTATAAATTTTACTTAAAAAATCATAAATGATATATGTATGGACTCATAGCATCAACCAAACCAACTTCAAGTCCAGAAATTTGGTACCAAAATAATATTATATCATTTAAAATACTTTTCAATCGCTTTATAACACCTCAATAAAAATATTATTAAAAAATATTAATTAAATCAAACATACTAGAAACCATTTAATGTATGATTCAAATGAATATTTATAATAGTTTAGAAATAACAACATTCAAATAAGAATAAAAATTAATTTATTATAGTATTTTGACCATCATTACAAAAATACCATAAAATCTACTTAAGAATATTGTAAATGACTCAAATTAACTCTTAACCTCAACAAAACCAACTACAAACAGAATGATATAAATAACATCATAACGGTGTACGAGTTTTGACATTTAAAGGGACATAATACAATATTATTTATAATTTTTTAATAGCTATAAATATTAAAAAAAGTTATAAATTACTCACATGAAATTATTATAATAATTTAAAATTGATAAAAAATAATAAAAAATATGAGAAAAAATACTACCAGAGGTGGTAAGAGGTATTTTAGATATTCTTTGAATTAAAAATACTATTTAAAAAAAAGGAGAACAACTTTTGAGAAAAGCTTACTACTCAAAATCATTTACTATTGATAACCCCTTTGTAACAATTATTTTATTATATGTAATTTTAGTTTTATTTTATTTTTTTCTCACAACTCAGTATTTCTTGTGACATTGTCCTACACTCCTTATTGATGTTAATTCTATTCCTATACTCTATTTTGATCCTCCTCTCTCTTCACTTTTGATCTTGTTCTTAATTTTTTTTCCATATTATTTGACGAGAAGAAGAAAAAAAAATAAAAATATTTAAAATTTTAAAATAAAATTATAAAAAAATAAGATTGTAAATATTTACCCCCTTTATCACTTTGATAAATTGGAAAGGAGGTCTGGAAATCGCTAGAATTCGTTCCTTTTTTTTCGATAATAAAGATATTATAAACTGAAGAAATCTTCCAAGTGAAAATTAAAATGCATCCTCTATACCCAAAATTAAGGAACCCAAAGGTATCATCAAAATCTATCACCCTGAGATGTGTTCATGACAGTATCCGATGCACAGTAGCCTAAATGGCAGGTGTCAGCTTTATGCCATGCAGAAAGACTCATTCACCCTCGTTATCGCACCCCTCTCTCTCTCTCTCTCTCTCTAAGGAAGCCAAGCTTCCCTTGACTGTTCCTCCCTCTCTCTCTGTAGAGCTGTACAGCGAGCTGCACCAAGCAAATGGAGATGAGTTCAAGCTCTGTTGGGGGTTCTGCAGCCCGCGTCTCCAATGACTCCCTCCATGGGCTTACGTTCGGCAAGAAGATTTATTTTGAGGATGCGGGTGGTGGTGGAGGTGGAGGTGGCAGCAGCAAGGCACCGCCTGGTGGAGGTGGAGGTGGAGGTGGCAGCAGCAAGGCACCGCCGGCTCCGCCAACGGCGGCGCCGAACAAGGGGAAGACAGTGTTTCAACGAGGGCACAAGCAGCCACCCCCCAGGTGCCAAGTGGAGGGGTGCGAAGCGGATCTGACTAAGGTCAAGGCCTACTACTGTAGACACAAGGTCTGTGGAATGCACTCCAAGGCCCCCATGGTGATGGTTGGGGGCATGGAGCAGAGGTTCTGTCAGCAGTGCAGCAGGTTTGAGCTACTCCCTGGCTGTTCTTTGTTCTTCTGTGGCTTTTGGTTCTCTTGGAGGCTGGCAAAAGCTCCCTGATCTTTCATTGTCTTCCTCTCTAAATCTGGTTCCGATGATGCAAGTGTGTGTCTGGTGGTAAACCTCGGTAGAAATCTTTGCATGCTGTCACATTGGATTTTGCTCTCCTTTAGATGGGTGTTTTGGAGTGTTGTAATCATTTGTAGCTTCATGCTCCCAGATCTCATCCAGAAAAGAAGGATGCTCTGATGAGATGGTACAATTGAGTTTTCTTGTCAGATTTCTCATGTATCAAATGAGCCTTTTGGTTTCTTTTCTTTTGTCTAAGAAATGAATCTGCCATTGTCAGATGTTCTTGGCTTCTTGGAAAAGCCTGATTTCTTTTGGTGTCAGTTTTATATTATTTGTTGGTCTGATCTATGCACTTGACAATCTCTTTTGATTGATGAGTAGGCACAGTCACTGTTTGGCATGTTAGATTCCTATTAGTACTGAGACTGCTCCATTTTTTTCTCTGTTATTGGGTGTTGATGAGTCAGTGTTCTACTACAGGAAACATTTCTATTTTTAATGCTAGCTAAACTCATTACCACAGGTAACTTAATGTTGTTCCTTATGGTTTTTCTTTGTTTATTTTATACTGATCTTTTTGGTTGTGATTGATCTATGAACTTATGAGATTTGAGCTTCTAAATCTTTTCGGAAGAGATTTATATTTGTGCTTTGACTTGTAGACACTATTATCTTTATGCTTGGAACTTTTCCATGTGTCTTATATATTCATTCATTGTCAGACTTTTGTTACGACAAGTTGATTCTATTCAGCAAATACTCTCACACTTTCATGATTATTTCATTGATATGAAGCTAATCTTGTGTAGCTTGGTTGGTCGATTTCTGCCTAAGATCATTGGCTGCAATTTAGGAACTATAGCGTTAAATTATAGAATGGTTCTGAAGTTGTTCTTGACACTTGTTTGGTGTATTTGCAAACTATCCTAGAAGTAATTAAAATTTAGAAAGTCAGGATTTCTTTGGTTTTTGTCGACTATATTATGTTCTGTAAATATTATAATTGACTCGTAACTGATTCTATTTTTTTATTGACCTATTTTGCAAAAAGTTATGTTTACATTTTTTACTTAACTAATAGAGCAGTGGTCTAATCTTAAGAGAGAAGAATGCTAGGATGAGCTTACGAGCTAATCCTTGGTTACAACGTGATTGACAAAGGATAACATCTCTTCTTAATCTTTCATCCTCTTCAAAACATAATTAAGGAGTGTTAATGTACTTCATGTCGTGGCCAAGGTGTAAGCACAGTTGGTCCGATCCGAGTACGCAAGACTGTCAATGGTTTCATCGAGCTGGGGAGCGGGAACTAACGGGGGATTCGATCGTATGGTTGTCCGCCTGTTCCTCCGATCTCTTCCACCTCTAAGCTACTTGCGCCCTACACAAATGTCAGAAGCGGACGGAGGGATCCTGACTTGAACCCCTCTGAAGCTTAAGATAGTCGGAGCCGGAACCCTAAAGTCCAGAGGGAACCTCAGAGGGTAGAAAACCGTAGTGTTGTAGTGCTGAAGGTCCTACCCCCAGTATTGTTCCTAAGAGTGGCTTTTATACTTGTAGCCTTGGGTCGACATACGCAGGTGTTTAATGCGTGTTGGCGCCTCAGGTGGTCGGCCCGTACACTGGGCGCCAACATCGCCTGGATTGTTGGGCGCTACTCCTTGCTTCTCGAGTAACATGATATGAGGCTGCGCTGTCCCATACTTGTCAGGGGGCCATTGGTGTGGACAGATAGTTGTTTTGTCGTAGGTTCGTAGGGCTGAGTTGGCTCGGGATGCGCAGTTGGCTCTATCGTGGCGGTATGGGGGCCCCATGGAATGGGAGGTCAGGATATTCCATATCAAGGAGCAATGTTGTGAACTATTTCCCCATAAATATACTAGTGTTACTTGCACTGGCTGCATTTACTCTAACATAGTATATTAGAAGGTTTTGTTAATATCTGGCATCTGTTGATCTTGAAATCTAAAGTTTTTCTTGTGTTTGAGATCTATTGTAACTTAATGTGGATCATGATCTAATTAGAATCTCATCTTTTCATCATTATTGAATTTTCCTTGGAACCGCTCAAATACTTCTTAACATCACTACAAGGTATAATATCATCAATGTGACAGTAAATGGGGCATATTTCTCACGTAGTATTGGCAGTAAAACAGTGTAATGGATAATCCAATAAGAGTCCGATGATCAACAAGCACGATGCCATCTTACTAGACAATAATGTATGGTTGGCTACATAGGAGGAGGTTGTCAAGAAGAAATCATGTATGCCCTCTTATATTCGTTTAAAATCATCTTATAGAGTTGTTTCTTGCTTTTTTATCCTCTTTATCTTCATTGTTTCGAGTGTTGAATGATAGTATCTTTGTGAATTGCTTGTATGTGTCGGTTCAGCATGTATTGACTCAGAGGATGTTTATTAGGGGTTCAGTCTGAAATTGATGTTATAAATTAGCATTACTATGTCACCGCCTGACACTGTGGTATATGGACACTTTGATGTAAACACTTATATGGTAAACTAATATTGTTGCTGCATGAGTGTTGGCATCATATCATGTCCCGATGTTTTTGATCAACGTTACAGTGTGATGTCTTCTTTTACGGAATCACTCAAATATAAGAACAACATTCATTATTTAACTCTTATGGTTACATAATCACAGGTTTCACCAGTTAGCTGAATTTGACCAAGGGAAACGCAGTTGTCATAGACGTCTGGCTGGGCATAATGCACGTCGAAGGAAGCTGCCTCCTGGTTCTTTTGCATCACGCTATGGCCTACACATCCATGGTCAGAAACATCTAACCGACAGTTCACATTGCGTCTATGCCACTGATTTTTAATTCTCTGAATGTTTTTTGGCAATTTAAACAGGACCTAGTAGTTTCAGAAGCTTTGTAATGGACTTCAGCTGCCCAAAAATTTCCAGTACTGCAAGAAATGTTTGGCCGACCAGTAGGCCCGGCGATCAGGTGGCTGGTAACCAGTGGCATGGGTTCGTAGATTCTTCGTCGGATGCAGCTGCAGCTCGTGGTGTTCATCGATACTTACAGGGTTCTCCAGGACAGATTCTCTACTCTTCCCCAGAGCATCCGCCGGGTGAGCGTCTTGGAGGAGCCTCGGATGCTAGCTGTGCTCTCTCTCTTCTGTCATCTCAGCCATGGGGCAGCCACAATACCAGAAGTCAAGTTCCACCAACTATTTCGGCCAGCAGCGGCTTTAACTCCACCTCCTTGGCTCACTCGTCCGTCTCCGCCAAGTCATGGGGCCGCAGAGATCATGGAAGCAGGAATAGCTCGCAGGAACTCCAGCATGAGGCAGGAACAGCGAGGATCAATTTGGCCGGTGGTGCAATTTTTTCTGGCCAGCTGGAGTTGGCTCTGCAGGGAAACGGGCAGCGCCTTGGCCATGGCTCGGGCAGGGAATACGATCACCCAGACCATGTGAGCCACTGGTCTCTCTAGCCTCTGTGATCTCTCTTCTTCACCAAGAATTTTGAGGGCAATGGGTAGAAACTTGCCATTAGCAACACGATCACATGAAGTTTCTGCATGTCAAGTTTGTTTCTGTAGCTTTGGTGCTTCTCTTCATGTAAGAGACCTTTAGTTTTGGTTTGCTTGATGATTCTTCATCCCTTCATCTCTTTTGTTCAACCAGAGAACTAAAAATGGTGGTGGTGTTCATTTTGTTTAACCAGATAAGAATAATTTTTATGGATGAAATCGCATCCAATAATTCTGCATGTGATGTGGGGTGTGGAGGTAATGTTCATCCATGTCGTGACACATAATATTTATGTCATGATTAATTGTTTATATAATGTCATTTACCATAAAAACTACATAAACAAATAAAAGGTCATCCCATGTATTGTCGCCTATCCCTACCTATACAAATAGAGCTAGTTGGCGAGATGCTCAACCCAACCACAGCATTTCTCCAAAGCCATGATTGAGAACCTAACTAAATCCCCTCTCTCTCTCTCTCTCTCGCTCTCGCTCGCACTCTCTTTGTCTCCAGAGTCAAAGTGGGTCGGTGTGCCATCATTTGTTCCAATGGTGGTACAAGCCTTATATCAAACACGACGAAGGTGAAGTCATCCTCGTCTAGCTATTCTTTCTCTTCTAGCAGAGCAACACCAGAATGGAGCTTGGAAAGGGTGGTCTTCTCTGCTTCGTCTTCCTCCTTGGTCCGTGTTCGCCATGCGCGAGCGCTACGGAGCTCGGGCGGAGCGGCTTTCCGCGGGGGTTCGTCTTCGGGACTGCCTCCTCGGCTTATCAGGTTGTGATCATCTTTTGCGAGTGAGTGTAGGGAAGGGGTTTTCGTATGCTTTCATCAGGTTTCTAAGTAGCATGGTATATATGGCAGTATGAAGGTGCCTCCAGAGAAGGTGATAAAGGGCCAAGTATATGGGACAACTTCACCCACATGCATCCAGGTCTCTCTCTCTCTCTCTCTCTCTCTGTAGAAGAGAGAGAAATAAGTTTCATATATAATCTTAGAGCGTTATTAGCATACCAACATGAAGAACCGCAGGATAAGAACAATTCAAGATGACCTGTATGCAAAGCTCCATCTCTCTTTCTCTCTCTCTCTCTCTCTCTAGTCAACTCTGTACAAACTCTAACTCCAAGAAGAAAAGAATGAAGATAATTTGATATGTTGGGAGAGACAATTACCCCATAATTTATTGTACAGTTTAGGGGAGAACATGCATTACATCTCTTAGATGCAGTGATATATGAATGGCTTACAAACTGCAGCGGTAAACTAACACTGTAGGCAATGAAACTGTGTCATCTTCTAAATTGAATGGATCGTGTGCTCGAACCTATTCCAATGGCGACAAAGTCAAGTGACTTGTATTTTGACCGACCACATCATTTCTCTGTCCCCAAAAGGCACTGTAAGTGCGAGCAAAAGCACTGGACGTAACCAAAAGTTGGATAATAGTGCAGGCAAAGTAACTAAAAGTCGAGTTGAAACTTTCATGCACTTATTCCCTACTCCAGACGTTGTTGCAAAGCAAAATATGCATGTCGTGCTTCAGATTTGATGCTCACAAACATGTAGTTGTTTCTGCTCAGAGAAGATAGCAGACAGGAGCAATGGAGATGTTGCAGTCGACTCTTATCATCGGTACAAGGTGTATAATTCCCAAGCTTCATGCTCACAGTTCACTCGTCTTTTTTGATTTCTTGTTTGTGATGGTTGGTTAACCCTACACATGCTGTTGCAGGAAGATGTAGCCATCATGAAGGACATGGGTTTGGATGCTTACAGATTCTCTATATCCTGGCCAAGGATTTTACCCAGTGAGTAACAAGCTCAGCTTACTTGAAATCATTGTAACCTTCAGGGTGGGTTGTACATGGATTGATCTGATCTAGTGAAATAAAGACCTGGAAGAGGATTAGGTCAGAAGACTATGCTCCACCAATCACCAACTTGCAGAACTTTATGAGGGTGGTGGATCATCCAAGTGGACAGCATCAACAGTCTTCGTCATGTTCAGAAAGAGACTCCAACTATTTGTTTTCGCTGTCACTATTCAACTACATATGGCAGGACTCCTTTTATTTTGATTCATCTGCGCTCATCTTTGCTGTGTTTTCTGTCCCATTCTAATGGCAGATGGAAGCTTAAGCGGTGGAGTGAACCAAGAAGGCATCGAGTACTACAACAACCTCATCAATGAGCTCATCGCCAAAGGTCCTCGTTCTATCGTTCACTTCGACTGCTACATCTATTGCCATCTTATTCTGTGCTTGCAACCCGTGCAGGCCTGCAGCCATTTGTGACTTTGTTCCACTGGGACTCTCCCCAGACCTTGGAAGACCGATACGGAGGCTTCCTGAGCTCCCATGTGGTGTAAGTATGTTGTGTATGAAGCGGAATGCAACGCAGCTCATGTCTCCTTGACTTGCCTGAGGAACTCGGACGAGTCTTGCAGGGGCGACTTCCGGGACTACGCGGAGATCTGCTTTCGGGAGTTCGGCGATCGAGTGAAGCATTGGATAACCTTCAATGAGCCATGGAGCTACAGCGTCGGGGGTTACGCCATGGGGATTCTGGCTCCGGGCCGGTGCTCGCCTTGGGAGAAACCCGGTTGTGGCGCCGGCAACTCCGGCAGGGAGCCTTATCTTGTGGCTCATCATCAACTGTTAGCTCATGCAGCAGCTGTGGCAGCGTACAGAGTAAAGTACCAGGTGAGAAGCTGAAGCTTTTGATACAATGGTAAGCTCATGCAGCTCTTCTGATGGACAGATTCAATTAATAGATATGAACTCTTTGCATGCAGTCATCTCAGAAAGGGAAAATAGGCATAACACTAGTCTCCAATTGGATGGTTCCATACTCTAATTCGAAGTCCAACACTGACGCAGTGAAGAGAGCTTTGGATTTCATGTATGGATGGTGAGGCTCGACCAACTTCAAAACACTGATAAGTTGGAAAAAAAAAAAAAAAATCTATCAGTTGAATCTCTCTTCTCCTTCAACAGGTTCATGGATGCTTTAACAAAAGGAGATTACCCAGTCAACATGAGAGCACTCGTCAAGGGTCGGTTACCTAAATTTACCAGGAAGCAGTCGAGTTTGGTCAAGGGATCCTTTGATTTCATCGGACTCAATTACTACACAGCAAGATATGTTCATGATCTTCCAAGGTCTGCCAGAGTTCACAAAAGCTACAGCACTGATTCATGCACCAATGCCACAGGTAAACTGCAGGTGCTTGCATGACAGCAGTGTTAAACAGCAGTCATTTTGATGCTTTGATTACTGAAGTTAAATTCTAATGGAACAGTGACCCGAAATGGAATACCAATCGGACCAAAGGTAAATAAATACTTCCTTCCTGCGTCCATCAAATCAATCATGCATGTTCTAGTGAGAGTTTGTCTGTACGAGATGATGCTCTGCATGCAAAACTGGAACAAAACGCTTATTGCACCTGCATGCTGCTAGTTTGATTTGTGTTTGACTGCAAATATAAGTTCTTAGAGATGGATCACAGGCAGCATCAACTTGGCTTTACATCTATCCAAGAGGCATAAGGGATCTCCTGCTCTACACGAAGACCAAGTACAACAACCCTGTAATCTTCATTACGGAAAACGGTGAGACGCCCTTCTACTTCTTGAAATCTTTATTCAAGCATTACTCAGAGTTCCTCCGAACAGCAGGAGTCAGTGAGCTTGAGAACACTGCATCGTCACTTGAAGAAGCCCTCGAGGACAAGATGAGGATAGACTACCACCAGCAACATCTATCGTTTGTGCAGGAGGCTATCAGGTATGTCCAAAAAAAACATATACATCGATCATATAGATTGAATTTTCCTCAAAACATATGATGTCTCTGTGCTTGACAGGGAAGGAGTCGATGTGAGAGGATACTTCGCATGGTCACTGTTGGATAACTTCGAGTGGTTCGCTGGGTACACCATTCGATTTGGGATCAACTACGTCGACTACAAAGATGATCTGAAGAGATACCCCAAGAGTTCCTCTCTCTGGTTTCGGAAGTTCCTCAGAAGTTAATCTTACTGCTTCTCTACCTTTTGAAGAGAATTAGAAGCCCATGCATTATAATCCACTACTTTTTTTTTTTTTTTTGGAGAATTTGCGTGTAATTAGAATTCTCCAAACAATCTGCTATGAAGTATAAGATTATATATAATCTGGTATGAAGTATAAGCTTCAATTAATTAGTGAGATATCAGTCGATGGTTTTTTGGTAATTGCGTGACTTAAGAGTATGTTCTCAGTGACCAACATACCCTCCATCTTGGACCCCCAAATGTTCGCTGCCAGTTCTAATTCCTCGTGTACTGTAGGGGTATTTTAGTCAAAATATTAAGTGGTCGAATGCTGCTATTTATTTGCCAACCCGTTTGTCTACTACCCGCGGTATACACATGGGGTCCACCGTTCTAGAACCAATCACTGGCAGGTAGATGATCGGGGAGTATTCTCACGGAACCCTGCGGCGGCCTCCGCTGCGCTCACGTGCCGTACGTGCCAGGACAGGGGATGGAGGATACGGCACGCGGGAAACGGGTTCTTTACCTCCCATCTCAGAGACACAGATCAGTATGCGAGGAAGAAGGCAGTCGTAACACCGCCCTGCTGCTTTCTTCTCGTCTAAATGGCCACCAACGCATTGGCTTTCGGCCTCGTCCTGTTCAATGCTGTGCCTCTCATCGTCTCATCTCGTCATCGCTTCTCGCTCCGGTACGCACATCCCCCTCCTCGTCGTTCACTAAATGCTGTCCTTTTTTTCATGGAAGGTCTTGAAGCCCAAGAAGAGATCAGTGACGCACGCAAAGTTCTCAAAGGTAGACGTTAATGGCAGCAGCAGGATAGGACATTTGCGTGCAGGTGATTCAAGGGAAGGAGAGGGTGGTGAATGGAGTAGCATTGCAACAGGTTGGTTCGCCATTGCCGTTGACCCCTTCCTTGTTCATCCATGATCCTTGTGATGGGTGGTCAAATCTTTTTCCTTTTTGTTCTTCGCTTCTTCTTCGTATGGGCGGTAATATGTTAAGAAGATCTACTCGTCAGTTTTGGTAGATTAAATGGTTGATACCTTATGAGGTTATAGGGAGTTTAAGGGTTACGCTGCAGTCCTGGATATGGTTAGGAACGGTTTAGAAAGAAGAGTTGGGCATTTGAGCTCTAATAAGATGTAATTAGATTGACTCTTAATTTAATTTGTTCTAGTAAAGCAAATTCTCTTTGATTTGGACGATCTATTTGTCCATATTTGTTGAAATAAGAAGAAATAAAGAAATACCCAATTGATTCATTGATTTATTATTTATTTATAAATATTTTACTCAATTAACATACAAGATTTTTTTAATCATGATGAAATAGAAAGTAATAATGAAAATCATAATTAATTCATTGATTCATCATTTACTTATACATATAAATATGAGATTTTCTTATTCAGTTGAGAAAATCATATTTAAATCATAACTAAATCTTATCTTATACCATGCCCTCGCAAGATCGACGGCGACGCTGATCATAAACTAAGGACGTCGATCTTGAATCAATGTAAATGAATATAAAGGAATAAGGTTGTTGTGTTGTCAATCGCGATGAAGATCTGACAGTAATTGACTTCGATGGCGATGTCAACCTGGCTAAGAAGCTGGTACGGCACGGGACAAGCGCATCAGAGGACTACCATTGATAGAGGAGAGGAATCGGCACTGACAATAGAAAACTGGAGTGGAGCCATCAATAGTATCATCGGGGTCTCGATCGTTAGCAAGAGACTATCGTTTGATAATAAGAAAGAAAGAGTAATCTCTCTTAAAAAAGAGAGAGAGTGAGGAAGAAGAAAGAAGCTACCGTTTTACATTAAGAAAAAATAATATCTCTTATAAGAGAGAGAAGCTCTGTTACCAGCAAAGTTCCAAATGAATACAAACATGTCCTCACCAGTAGGTTTTACCATGATCCCAGTGGGCAATCATGGTAAGAAAGCATGCGCAAATTGTGGTGGCTGATACTGTTGTTTTTCCAGAATTCAGGAGATTCTGAAAGAGATGAATAGAACCAACGCTTGGTGGAAAATATAATCATAAAGAACCTGCGCGCAGAAGGAACACAACTGTATATCGGATGAACACTATATGCAAACATTACTCTCTATGAGTCAGCTTTTCTTTTTCTTGTTCCTCGTCTTATCTCTCTATTTTAAAGAGATTATTTTTTATATGATTTTAGGTTAGTCGAAGAGAATCTTTATATATATATATATAAATAAACGATGAATCAATGAATCAATTGAGTTTTACATTTTATCTTTTTAGTTTCAATAATATTCACCTAACACGAGATTACAACGAGATAAAACGCTTAAAATACCTTCTTCATCATCAACATCTACCGCTCTGTTTATCAGTTTTGTCTCACAAATGAAACACCCTCTTATCAATTAATATAGCATAACTTAAATTTTAAGTTAATATTAATTATTTTTGAACTTTTTTTATCTATAAATTACTTTATATCATAATGCACAAAACTAATGTTTACTATTTAAAAAAAAAATTGATATGACATATCACAAATATCTTCAATAATTTGACAATTAAATTTTATCACACCAAGTATTATGATAAAATTTTTCAGTCATAAAACTTGATTAGTAGTATCAAAGCATATCAGAAAATTAATTTTTGAATCAGCATATAAAAATATCATTATTTCAAGCTAATTATATATATATATATATATATATATATATATATATATATATATATATATATATATATATATATATAAGCAAATAATTCTTCATCTATCTTATTATTTTATTTACAGTGTATAAAGAATATCCTTCATTAATTTTTTTCTAAGTTGGCTTTGAATAAATTTTTTACCTCTAGTAATATTGTATAATTAGTTGAATAAAACTGTATACTAAATCTCTCCAAGGTAATCATAATAATCCTTGAGGTATATTCCTAAATATCTTAATACTAATATCATATGTTATCTTATTCATATCAACCATTTTAGAATTATTGATAAAAAACATATTGATTTGGTGCAATAAACTAAAATCATATATAAAACTAATACAATAAACTGATTTCCACTAAACTTTAGATTTTTTAAATACTATCAACATCATTTTCTTAAATATGAAAAAAATTATTATAAAACTTTATATGCCATTATCTAGAAATTTATTTACGATTATAAATAAATTTCTTAAATTTACATGCTAAAATTTATATTTCTTTCTTTTTTTATAAATTATTTATGTTAATATATATAAATATAGATTCAAATTCATAAAAACTTATTTTGACGTGATGTAACTCAATGTCATAATACTAATATCATAATGATCTTTAATGAGTTTATTTAAAAAATAAAAAAAATATCTCATTATAGTCGATATATTTTTTATAAGTAAAATATTGTACTATAAGTTTGACTTTGTAGTATTAGATAATACTCTTTTAGTCATGATTTATCTTAAAGAGTCAAATATAATATATATATTTTTTTATAATTATTAGATAATTTGATGAGTTTTCAAACATAATTCTAGTTCAATGAAATCGTCACTTTCCATAACTTATGAAAACAGTGAAGGATCCTTTTTTATTCTTATACTATAGTTTGATTCTTGTAAATATATTACATAATCAATAAAGATAGCATGTTTTTTTTTTCTTGAGATATTTTTAAAATTATCGATTGTGATTATTCTATAAATTCATTAACAATGATATCAATATTCTCTGTGATTATTCTACAAGCTCATTAACAATGACATCAATATTATGTGTGAATGTACTAATGTTATTTTATTATTCATATTTATTAAATTATTTAGTGATTTAAGAAATAATAATTTTTTAATATAAAATGATAAAGGAGTATCAATATATCTCCTCAATCTCAAGATTAAATTTTAACGTTCACTCTCATTGATTCTTTATTTTTCTAAGAATATTGTATTACTAGATTTAACTATCTTGGTACTATAATTAAAATAATAAAAATCTATATCTCTTTATTTTTTTTTTTGATAAATAATAAACTATTTAAAAATAATCATAAATTCCCCTTAACAGATATCTTGAATGGATTCGTGTTCTCTGATTACGACTTTTCTTCATCTGTTGCAAGTGATTTTTAATGTTTGTTGCCCACAAGTCATCTTCTTTCCATTCTCCAAGCCTTGCATCTGCATCTTTTACTGTTCAGACTCATAGTTCTACATGCTTAGTCCACAGCAGATGCAGTTGAATCAATGTTCTAATGTTTGAGATACATGCAGAAACAGATGTGTTCCCTTTTCAACTCTTGACCACAGCTTCTCTTCAATGCAGTATATTACATATGTATGTTTCAAGTTCATCCAATTCCTGCCAATAATTGAAGTTGGTCAGAAAGTGATACCTGCTTGTAGAATTGTTGCTGACAGCTCCCAGAGCTCAGATTGTCCTTCAGATCAGCCACCCAGCCCACATTGCTGGATCCCATGCACTTCTTCTTCTTCTTCTTCTTCATCTTCTTCTTCTTCTTCTTCTCGTGCTGATGCTGCTGTTACTGATTGAATCGAGTTTCTGAGCACCTAAAATAGTTGATGCTGGCGTGGATACCACGAGCTGTTGGGTCGGCAACGAGCACTCAGGAAGCTTCTTCAGTCCATGGCAGGACCTTCAGGCTGGGAATCATGGAGCTTTTCGAATACCTTGTGCAGGTTTCATCTGTGTTCATCCATTTTACCAAGTTATCACACATAGGCTGTACACCATTCTCCGGATTCTACTTTGGTGATCTGGTCCCAGTCCTCCACCACCCATGAATTCTATCTGCATTGGAAGAGAAGTACCACCACTATGAACTCCATCCTGCCAAAGTGCCTTCCTGCTTCCTTCTTCGCTCTCCACCTTCCAAAGCATTCTTCGATTAGCAGCTTGGAATCTGATTTAATCGGTAAAGATAAGCCCAATGCCACTATTTTTAGGTCTCTTCTCTTTTAACTCCCATCTGCCAATTCATCAGCCACTTTGGTAAAATGGCAGATACCGCTCCACTGACTCCTATCCTCCTCTTCCATCATCCTGAGTTGATGTTTTCCGAGTCAAAGTTAGGTGGAGGTTTTCTGGTTTCGATTGAGCTGCAATGCAATCTTACAAGAGATTGGTTCATGTCTTTTCTCTTTGGTATGAGCTCATGCAGTGGGTGTGAATGAAACATCCTGGCTTGGATTGAAAGCTATCGGAGTGTTTGGTGTGTAGGACCAGAGAGAGCTGCAAAGTACAGACTACAACTCTCCCCCACCACAACACAGACATGGCTTTCAACGCTACCTGCCTCTCCGATCACCCTCCCTCCTCCTCTTCTACAGAGGTGTTTCTGCAATGGAGCCCTCGTCTTCTACCGCATCGTGCTATTTATTGGCCACAGCTGCCCAATATCCTACACCAAGATCGTGTCGTCGGATCCTTCCCTTCCCTAAAGCGATGTGACATGAATCCGGACTCTATCATCGCTCACATGGCTACAGGAAAAGAATTCTTCTGGTTCAGGTTCTATCTCGTGTCGAATGATTTCTTTGTTCTTTTTTGTCTGCATACGTTTTCGATCGTTTAAGCTACTGAAGCTTTTCGATTCACCGGCACTTGGCCCTCATTCCCGCGAAGAACAGGGAAGAGCAGGCCGCCATTTCTCTTTGAAGCAAGATTCTATAGTCGGATCCACTGAATCAGGCAAGCCAAAGGCATGACAGAAGTACATCATCCAAACAGGCAAGTTTCGACATGGATTCAAGCTTAGATTGCTAATTATGGCAAGAAAAACATGGGTGCCCCACCCAGATCAGCTACCTGAGACATGCTTTCATAAGCCAAATGGCCATTTATGGCAAGGTTTCCCCCATTGGTCATCTTCCCACCAACACACACACACACACTCCCACCTTTTTGCTTGCCTGTGTGGCCAAGTGGTTGACGAAATGACTAGTATATAGAACAAAACGCAGACACTTGAGACACACTGTAAGCATATGGTTGTCGTTGATGCGTTTCCTTCCCCTTCCCTGCTTCGATCAGTATGGCTTCTGAGTGCTGGCCGAACAGCTGCATCTCGCCCGGCTTTCCGACAATGCCTTCAAATGCCGAGAAGAAGATCCAATGTCAAGTTGCACACGAACATAATGTTTCTGCAGGAGAGTATAATTAATACCTTCACTTGTTTCTGGAGATTGTTGATGTAATCCAGCGCCAAATCCAGCATGTCGGCCGTATTGGTTTGCTGTTGATGTTCCAAGACGAGTTAGAGGATCGATCGTGTTACTGTTCTATTGGGAATGGTTTTGTTGCTACCTTATCCATGTTAGGGACCAGTTCTTGGAGCTTCTTCATCCTCTCGCTGATCCGAGTCCTCCTCACCTGATCAAGACTACGGAATTACATCGATCGCAGCTTACGGACGAAGCATAAGAAACGGAATCAAGAGAAGAGGTACCCTCTCAGCGATGCTTCGCGGGTGGGTGGCGCAACCCCGTTTAGCTCTGATCTTGAAGGGGACTGCGTCGTGGATCTGCAGGAACTTCTCGATGGCGGTCATGACCGGCGAGGACTTGGGCAAGCTAAGCTGATGGGGAACGCCTGAGGCGTGGTTTCTCTCCTCACCAGTCTGAAGCATGGTTTCTCCGTTCAGAGAAGTGCTTGTTGACAGAATGGAGTAGGACAAGGAGGGAGTGGAGTTACCTGAGGTTCCAGTGAGATGAGACCTGCAGTTATCTTCTCCTCGCTCTCTCTGCCTCTTTCCAGGCCCGAGAAGCTGTTGTTGAACAGAGAAGACTCGTCCCAAGAGGCGACCGAGAATGCCGAAATGAAACTCCGACCATCGCCGCTGCGCTCTCTGGGGCTGCTCGCCTCCATGGCCTCCTCACTCCCCATCTCGGAGATATGCGACAAGACAGAGTTTTGCCTCGATGAGAAGCCCTTCGTTCTGTGCGTTCCATCCATCATGAAGCCACTTCCATCTCGGAAACCACCCATCCCTCTCATCATACCATAGCCTGCGGAACGAAGAAGAGTGCTTTGCCCATCAAGATTCAGGACAAAGATCCTATTTTTCTTTGCAATATACTCTTTTGAAGATCCAACAACATAAAGAAGAGAGGAAATTGTCACCACTATTAGCGTTCAGGTGAGAAAGAAAGCCAGCAGGGGAGCTGCTTTGCCTAATAAGACTGGAGGAGCTGCCGGAGACCGGAAACGAGCTCTCCACCGAACTATGGCTCGGCATCTGCTGCGGTTGCTGCTGCTGAAGGTGGAACATCGTGTGCGGAGCAGCGGAGAAGCCTCTGCTCTGCTGCTCGTTGACCTGCGGCGCCAAAGGCGGCGGCGGAACGTGAGGACTGCTGTGGCACGCAGAAGAGGCGGCGACACCTGAGGGCTTGTCACGGACCTCGTCGCGGGGGTCCGGCGCCAAGAAGCGGGCGAACATGGTCTCGGTCTCGAGGCCGGAGGCAGTTACAGGGAGGAAGTCCTCGCAGACCTCACCGAGCAGCGAGCTTGGGGCCGATCGATACCGGAGGAGGCCCGAGCTCATGTGCTGCTGCTGCTGGTGGTGGTGGTGAACGAGGAGATCGGATACAGGTTCCTCTGTTCGCTGCCCACTGAAAGGACCGGCGGACGGGTAAGGAAGGTTGAGATCTTTCAACGGCGGCACCGGATGAGATCTGTACATCGCTTCTCCTCTTCCTTTTATCAAATTTGGCCTCCTGGAACTACTAATTTGCTGAAAAGCTCAAACAGATCGGAATCAACACGATAGCAGAAGCTTCAATGCAGCTGAAACCTCACGCTTCCTTCTCTTCGTCATTGCAGAAGCTCCAAGAATCAATCTTTCGTATGAAATCACCGACATGCACAGTCAAATCGACCAAAAATCCCATAAATAAGCAAAATTCTCAGATGGGAGCGCAGGAAATGGATCGGTAGTTGGTCGAAGAGTCACTTACTGTCAGAAATCGTGAGGGAAGAACCGACAAAAGCCGTTCCTTTCACGGCTCGCCTCGCTCCTCGAAGCCATTAGATTACTCCGCTCGCATCTTGAGGACCACCGAGGGACAGCTTCTTCGATGGACCGATCGATCGATCTAAAGCGAGAAATCAATGAAGTGGTTTTCTGGCGTCGGTCACTACGACTCCGCTAGAGGGGGGGAGAGAGAGAGAGAGGGGAAGCAGAGCGCAGGATAACCACCACAATGGGTGTGTAGGGGGGGCTATTTATAACATCGAAGTGACGGAAACGCCCTTCCAATCAATCGTCAACCCCCAAAACGCCACGCATTTGGTGGCTCGGAAACATAATAGTATTGACTCCTCTCTAGATTTTAGTTGCTAAATTGGGACCATTACGAAGTATTCCCAAGTGTGGGGCCTACTTGTTATTGATCCACTTTTAGCATCGCACTTACATGCGGGTTCGGATTTGGGTCAGCCTCGATTAATCGAGTCAAATTACGAATTTATTGCTTGGAATTGGGAGGATAGACATTAATGGACTTTGATTGACCAAATGTTCGAAGTCATCTACGAACATTAATCTCAAAGGTACCTTTCAGGATTCGGACACACAACTCCCCCACATGACCTCGATTCTTATTATGAGAAAAGTGGACAAGTACAATTGACCTCACATCAATCATATTAATTTAATTAAAAATATTATATGAGAAATTTCTTTTAGAGGTTCTGCATGTACAAAATAAATTTAATATCAATTTCCATCTTTCGAATCCTTTGACTCTACTAACTTCAAACATTATATTTTATTAGATCCGAATTGATTCATGCTGAGGAAGCAACAAACCTCCTCTTATAAAAAGTATTAATATCAAAGAAAATATTGCAAAAGAATGTGATAATATATTTGACTTATCCAAAAAATTAATTTTAAAAATAAAAAATTTAAGCCTTAACATCTGTTTCATGCAAATCAAATGAGATTTTTTTTTTTTTACATGTGAAATCAAATCCAAATGCTAAGAACGAGTAGATAAGAGTTTGTCATACATAACCAATAACCATGTTTTCTAAGAAGATATGATTAAATTATTAAAAATACAATCCATTATATTTACAAACTTAAAAAAAAATAATTGATATTTAATAGTGCTGATCAAATAAGCTATGCGAATCTCAAACTATAAACGTAGATCGCATAAGGAAATTGATGCATCCCATGAAAGAGCATCCAACTTCATGTTTATTATATATAAATGTAAACATATATCCTATAAATGCAATTTTACAGCAGCCATTAGCCACACCTTTTTCTACCCATTGTCACGTGCAATGCACGAGTCTTCCATGAGCTGATGTTGATGGGATGCTGACGTCACTGATGACAGTTGAACAAATAATATAAGTAATAATAAAGTCTGCTTCAATATTATATATATTTATATACACTTCCCTATATATATATATATATGTATGTATGTATGTATATAGGAAAGATGCGTTTCTACTAAAAGACAAAACCCCCTTTTTATTCTTGTATTTTATTTGTTTATTGATTTCATTGTCAAGTTACCTGTTTTTACAGAATTGCCATAGGCTTTAGGGAAGTTTGCTAGATTCATTTTTCTGTAGTTGTTCTATCTGTCTAAGACTCATTCAGTATCTTAATCTAGATTAAGGTTCTAGAGAAACCATTATGACATATAAATAACCACATCTAACTAAATACCTTGGTGATTTTTATTGCTTTTAGTAACCATCAATGATGAAAGCTAATGCAAATTAATTAATAACATATAAAATCATTATTGATTTGAGAGAAACCATTATGACATATAAATAACCACATCTAACTAAATACCTTGGTGATTTTTATTGCTTTTAGTAGCCATCAATGATGAAAGCCAATGCAAATTAATTAATAACATACAAAATCATTATTGACCAAATCAATAATACAACTATGAAACATGTATTGTGAAATCTGATGATTGTCAACAACACTTCTTTTTATGTAATATAATTAGTATAATTCTAATGTCATGATATTCCTTATTTACACAAACATAGGTGTGATGCTATCAAAGAGTAGTTCATTGGTTTTGATTAATTAATCTGTTGGTGATTAAATAGCTCAAACCCATAAAATAACACTATAAGGCTAAGCTAGCTGAGCACTAACTCTGAACTAAATAAAATATTACAGCTTATTTCTTAATTTACTTGCTAAAAATAATGGCATGTGTGATCACTGTTGTTCCACATAGTCTGGATATGCAAAGCATTAGCTTAGATGTCATCATCTTGAGGTAATGTCAGTGGCAGCATCCATGAAGACAGAAAGAAAATATAGCATCAAAGGTTCCTTCCATGGCCTCATCAAGGAGATCATCTGATAGCACAAGGGATTAGGGACCTCCCTGATTCCAGCTATGCATTGGAGGAGGAGGCATCATATTCTCAGATGCTATGCTTCAGTTTGTTCCTGCAGAATAAGTACCCCATATTCCTAAGGTGGTCATGCATAAGAGAGCATAAATATGACCTCAAGTATCTCAATTAGTGCAGTGTCACCATCTCAACATTCTTCAAGGTCATGCTATAGAGATTGTTTCCTACATTCCCACAATGGGAAGTTAATCTGACCATAAGTATCATCTTCTTCATGTTCCGAGCTGTCTGAAGTGTAGATTAGAAGATACAGTTTAGTCACTGTCATATGAGTATCAAATATATGGCCACAGTGATAACATGTAACCACTGTGGACTCCAGAAATGTTGCATCTGAGATGGGAATCAGTGGTTCAACATCTAATATATAAATCTATTGTAGTACATTTAACTACATGGAAGTAGGAGATGGCATTTGATCAGCTGCAAGTGTTTGTAATGATGGCTATCCTATCTTTTTCCTGTCTTCTACATTTCATCTTAGAACAATGAGCCTTTTGTTTCACAAAGTCCAATCTGTCACTTCAGTCAATCAATCAGCACAAATTTTTTCCTTCTTCTCCTCCTAAATCAAACAAGCTTAATCATAGAGGTGTAACATGATGAATAAGTCTCAGATAATCTTGAATGCTGCTGGTGAAATGGGGAATCCATGTTTAATGCTTCTGAAAGATAGAACATATCCTACTATCCATCTCTCTATCTTCCCTATCAGAATGAGGAAGTCTGCGTCTATCATGGAATTCTGGGAAGATGTTGTAGTGCTCTTTATCTTTTTGCTGCATTATCTCTTTCTCTGTGGCACTTGTTCTTATTTGTAATAGGACTGTGAAAATACCAATGGAGAAGCAACCTCCACTGCTCAAGAGTCAGATTCCCTATCTTGTGATGCTATCTTGCTGTCACTATCTCATGTCTTAAGGTGCTTTAGCATTGGATGTGGAATCATGGCACATTTTGAGGTGACATATGGATACCCTTTGAGCTGATGAGACATTGTTCCCATCATATAGAATCATTGTTGCAATAGTGTGTGGCTATATATACACTCTACAATTGTTTGGTCAACAAAAGTTGGATTTAGTGTTGCAGTTATAATTGTAGATAAATCTTGGGAAAAATAGTATTAGTGCCTAATGTTGCTTTTCTAAAGACTAAATATGCCACTATGTTTAGTATATAATTTGCATTGTTGAAATGTATTCGATGTCCATCTAAGATTCATTATTGCTCTTTTCAAGGGTACATATAGAAGTGGTTTGATACATTTAAATTATGAGGGAAAAACAAATAATATCTATCTTGTGACACTTATAAGTGAATATTGTAATACTTGTCTTGAGAATATTGCTGAAAATATATCAAATTTGAATATATATATATATATATATATATATATATATATCACTAAATTTATTTAAAAAAATAAATGACAAACTATATATTTACTTTTTGGATATTGTTAGGTAATACAAACAATATTTATATTGTTAGATCGTTTTAGAAACCATGCTGAAAATATGTTGAATTTGAATATAAATAACCTTAAATTAATATAAAAAATATAGATTCACCATTTGGATATACACCCCAAAGAAAGTCTATACAATTATGGTTTATGAGTTTTGGAGGATATATATATGTTTTAACATTCTTCCTTACAGAATGGATTGAAGAAAAAAAGAGAGATTAAATTTGAATAGAAACAATTAAAACAAAGAAAGACTTGTATGCTGTTGTCGATGCAAAACACGGTTCCATGAGCTGAAACAAGAATTTACCATCACCTATGTCTATATATATCATTGTCAAAAAGATAGTTAATGTTGACACTGTTTCCTGCATCAAAACAATAAAACAAAAGCATGCACAATCTCCTGTAGGATTTCATTTCAAGGTCCAATTAACCTCCTTTATCCTGATGAGCAAACATGATGCAGCAGTTCATTTCATCCAATCGAGTATAGTGACACACCAACACACTACAAGTCTAATCTTGTACTGTTTGTGCTATAAAGATGTTTCAGATGAGTACCCAGCAGCCAGCCAATCTTCTATAATATACTGTATTTTCTTTGACTCCATTCATGCGTATATGACTTCAATCAAGCATATGTTATAATGCATACGTATATATATATATATATATATATATATATATATATATATATACCTTCAAACATAGAACATAGGTAAGTTGAGATCCTCAAATATGCAATCTTTATGCATACGCGATCGAGAATAAGCCCAGACAGATTGCAGAAAGTACAACTCAAGTTGGCATTTTGTTCTTCCAAACAACTGGGACAATGAACTTAATATTGTATTGTAATCAATAACATCCGATCATTCGTTTGTATCAAACCAATGTAGAGAGAATTTAAAGAAGGAAACAAGGAATCAAGAAACGCTTCTCTGGATCTTTCTCTCTCTTCACGAGGCTACTGCAAGTAGAAGGCAAAGAAGGAGAGAGCGGCGGCACCGACGGCGGCTCCCACGGAGGGGGTGATCGCGAAGGACGCGCTGGCGGGGCCAGGAGCCGGGGCCTCAGCCGCCAGGGCTGTGGCGGCCGATGCAGCGGCGACGAGGACAATGCAGGCGATATTTGTCATCTCCATTGCTACCGGCGGAAGAGTTGGGTGGGAGAGACTTATTCTTTGTGGCGGGTTGGGGTTCTCCTTCTTCTTTGCTGGCCTGAGGAGGAATGGGGGACGGGGAGGGGGCGATTTATAGGGCGTTTCGGTGGTCGGCATGGTTTGTCGGGGACGTAAGAGGTTTCATGGTCTCTGCGTCATGTGAAGGCGGGGGCGTTACGTGCTGTTGATGTGCGTGGGAATCGGTCATGGTCAACCTTGTTGACCGTTCGTTGACCAGGTCCCAAGATTATGATTCATTTCCCTCAAACGCCACCTCTCCCGGAGATAACGTACCCTTCTCTCTACCCAAAGGGCAAGCATCTCCCATGGCTTCACCATACTGTGGCCGTCCTCGAATCCACTTCTTGTCCACAAAACCTTACAGGAAATCAATCAGATCAGCGCCTTCTCCTCGCCTTTCGACGCAACAGGAAGCGCCGTCGAGGAAGAGATGCCTCAGATGCGGAGAGCTTTACGAAGACAGTGACAACTCCCCCACAGCTTGCTCCTTCCATGGCCACACGACAGGTACATGCATCAGATCTGTACTGTTTCGTTGCAGAGGTTTGACGTCGGTGCTCGTGGGGTGCAGGGGAGAAAGGGTTGTTCTCGTTGGCGCCGCCGCATCAGGGGATCGACGGGGAGTGGAGTGACAGAAGCGGCGTTATCGTCTACAGGTGGAACGCGAAAGAGAACAGGCCGAACACGGGGAGCGCCAACTGGAAGAAGCGATGGAGCTGCTGCGCCGAGTTCGACGAGAACGCGCCGCCGTGTCGACGGGGGCGGCATGTCTCCTACGACGACGGCTTCACCCTCCACTGATTTCCCCTGGTGATCCACCATTACGGCACTGAGTGGCTGAGACTGAGAGTATGGCGCAAGCCACCTTATCCGATAGAGGTGAAGAAAATTACGAGTAATTAATTAATTAGACGAGAATTACGAGTAAGTATATCATGAAATCTCAAATTGCTAACATTAATCCACAACCGTCCATCCGACTCTTCATTTGATCTCAATCGTCCGTATATGGATCAAATCAAGCGAACGGTTCAGATTAAAAAGGATGTTGTCTTCCGTTGCGTTCGTCTCCTCGTCCGCGGGAGAAGCAAAAGCAGAGAAACCCAATTGGGAGCAGAGAACGGACACGCTCACCCACAACTAACTTACCCCACCACCGGCCCATCCCTCCACTCCAGCTCTTCGTCGCCGGCCAAATCCCCTGCTTCCTCACCTGGGACTACCCGCATTCCCCTCGCCGCTCCTCCGCGAGTCCCTCGCCCTCTTCCTCCGTCGCTTCGCTTACCTCGGCATCCCCCCTCCTCCTCCTGGCGCTCCAAGTGCCCCCTTCTAGCAGCCGCCGCCCCTCGTCCTCTCCTCCGCCGTGGACCCGCCGCCGCCGCTGCTGGGGCCGGAGGAGCGCCGGGTGTGCGCCCGCAAGCGGATGAGGCGGGGGCGCATCGGTTTCAGGATCCCCCCTTTCCTGGCCTTCCTCTCGCTTCTCTTCTCCGATCCGTCCAGGCATCGTCCGAAGCCCTAGAGCTGATGCTGGTACGGGATACTATCATTCTATTATATTGCAGTTTTTTTCTGCAGTTGGAGAGAGAGAGAGAGAGAGAGAGAGAGAGAGAACCACAACTTTTTGTGAAGAAAAGGTGAAAAACTTTCATCTACACAATGCAAAAAAGAAAACATGATCGAGATACATTCTTTATCTCCTCTTGCTTTTACTATCGCCTCTCTCTCTCTCATCGCCGAGAAAAGAGGGGAAATGGGGAGACGCTTCGGAACGGTGAAGCCTTAATCCCATGTGGTTTCTTTATTGATTTCGAGCAATCTTGTATTCCTTTTTCGTGTTCTTTTCATTTATGTTGTTACCGATCACGACATCCGAGCGGATCGATCGGCTTCTGTAGCTCCCGTTCCGGTAGATGTATGTTTTATCCTAGGGATGGCCATGATCTTTGATTCAGCAATCCGTTGGGCAAAGGTGCCATTTCCCCTTTTTCGTGTTTATATATGATCGATCGTATAGCGTTGGGGATCTTTGTCTTAGGTAAGGATGAGGTGGGTATAATTGTTGTTTGCCTGTCCGAAAACTGTTCGATCAGGTAGGTCTGCAATGTATGTTTTTAGGGCCGTCTTGTTCTATATATTCGATTTCGTATATGTAATCAGATCTCTTTTTCCGTAAGGTTTGTAGGTTGTCTCATGGTTCTTGCTTCCAAATTCCTTCTACATGTGGCTTTTGGGATCCTAGGTTTCTTAGATTTGTTGGCGTTTTAGATCTTGAATCTTGTAGCTTCTGTAGTGATGACACTTCTCTTGATCTGTGGTTTGCATTCTGTAATCATGAAATACTTCATTCTTGATCTGTGTTCTGGTTCTAATTTCTTCGTCCAGTGACCTTTGAAGCTCATTCTTTCTTTATTGCTGAGATGCCACTAAAGACAAATGAAAAATGACAGTGAATTTGAAGATATTATAGTAGTGATATGTTGCTTGAATCTTAAAACGTTTTCTACAGAACTTGGTAATGGTTGGCATGGCGGATCAGGGCAATTACCCGATGGTATTGCAGAAAGTTGCTTGTCAACTCCACCATAGGTCCACCTTTTCTCAAGATTTATGAGCTTGGAACTACTTGTATAGCCCCTCTTTGTATGAGAATGGCTGCACAATAGTAAAACTACACAAATGGGGTGTTTCAGAAGCCATCGATGCAGGTGTGCAGCAATTATGAGCTTCCCATTGTGACATTTGTCTCACCTATTTTTGTCGATGCTTCTGCAGAGAAGGCATTGTGAGCTTTGCTATTGATTTCCTCATGGGAGGAGTTTCTGCTGTTGTTTCAAAGACGGCTGTGGCTCCTATTGAATGTGCGGAACTGCTGATCCAGAATCAGGATGAGATAGTCAAGGCTGGTCACATCTTTGAATCATACAAAGAAACTACAGACTCCTTTGCCTGAACAATTAAAGATGAAGGTGCTTTGTCTTTATGGAGAGGGAACACAGCTAATGTCATTTGTTATTTTCCCATTCAGGTAAATCTATATGTGGTTATGTTATGTGTCATATGATCTAATTCCTAAAATTTCTTCATAAAAGATCACCATGAACGGTCACCTGATTCTTCAAATGTGGCTGTTAACATGTAGGACTTGGCTTGATTTCCTGATCTCTTTTTTACTATTTTCTAACCGTAAAATAATATCTACTTAGTATTCCAAAGATTTGCCTACAAACATGGATGTGCCATCATTTGATAGTATTTTCAATGTCATTTAACAGTATTCTCAATGTGACAACCTCAACTATCATCCAACTATGATCATGTCTATCAGCATAGTGATTTTAATACTGCCGAAATTAAGTGTCTGCTTATGAAACTTCATGCTGTGCTTGGGTTTGGCTCTGATACAACTTGTACCTCTTGATTTGACCTTTCTTCTACCACAAGAAGCAACTGCAGTGTGAAATGGAACATCATTCAGTTGAACTCTCCATACACCAATTGATAATATTAGCTCAAAATTTACATGTTTTATTATAATTAGTCGGAAAGAGACTTCAAATTGTATGAAATCACATTATATATACTATGAAACAAATGGCAGTATGTTGAACTTGTTGATTGTTTCACCTTTTTGTGTCACAAATGACTTCCTTACCAGTCTGCTTATTATAATTTTTTGTTCCTTCAGTTCTATTTCCGAAATTTAATATTGCTTGCCAGGCTCTGAACTTTGTATTTAAGGATTATTTCAAGAGAATGTTTAACTTTAAGAAAGATAAAGACGGATACTGGAAATGGTTTGCTGGAAATCTTGCTTCAGGTGGTGCTGTTGGAGCTTGTTCCTAGCTTTTCATGTACACTTTAGGTTATTGGGGAATGATGCAAAGGCAACAAACAAGGGTGGGGAAAGGCATTTTTATGTTCCTGGACTCCATAGATGATTTAATATTTATTTTGTGTGTGGGAGTTATAGTCTATCACAGTCTTTGCTTTGGAATGTAAGACTCTTTGAAGCCAGTGGTGCTTGCTGGAAAGCTACAGGTAAATTTTGGCTTTGTATGTAATTCTATAACTTCATATTCTTCTATATTTTTTGGTGGATGATTAGATATACCTGTACTTGCTTGGATCTTGGTTTCTAAATCTTAAAGAATAATCTAGTTCTATATTGCTCCACAGCTTTTATTTGAAAGGCATGGGAAACTTGCGCAACGTTCTTTGGATCGATATTGGAGTTTCTGAACACAGTCAACTTGAGTGTATGTTGATTTTATAGCTACAAGTAGGATCAGATTCGAACCTACAAAGGTGGGATCAAACTTGCTGTGTTTCTTAAATGAAATGTAGATATGATCATGAATCGGGACCCTTTGTGTTTGTGACAGGTTATTCTTTTTGGCGACTTGCTTCCACTTGCAGCAAATTGTACATTAAAACTGATTGCAGGGTTCTTTGCAAGTTTCTCCTTGGGTTGGTTGATCAAGAACGGTGTGGCCTAATGTGATGGACTTAACTTAATTTGTCTAAGCCGTGCAGTAAGCTTGAAGACTTAGTTGAAATTACCTAAGTCGTGAAATTTGCTTAATGTTCTGAACTTAGCCGGGATTGCTTAAGTCATGAAACGTCGAAACGCTAGTTGTTCGTAAAGGGTCAGCCCACTTACAACCTCGTATGGGTCCCGAAGGATCTGCAAAAAAAGAAGTTGATTAGTTTTGAAGACGAGCGACAGACAAGTCTCGACATCTCGCAAAGAGGGTAGTTTTTACAAGCAATTCGTCGAACACCTTGAGTGCAACAGAGAAAGAATAGAAAGAGAGCAAAATAAGATTTTAGAGGGTTGTATGAACGGTCGCAAGTCCACAAATGACAGTTTATAGGGTATCAGACGCAATACGAGTTCAACACTTGATGAATGCTCATGCTTGATACCATACCAAAGCCTTATCCTCCCGTGTCACCTGAGTGGTTCCAAGGAGCTGAGATTGGGTGAGCTGTTGGACATATCTCTAGTACTACATGAGTGTCATAACACGCGAAAATGACCCAAAATTGGGCTATTTTAGGCTGTTTTGGTTTTATACAGTGAACGATCGTTCTATAGCATTTCAGACTGTTTTTGCTCACATTTATTAAGCAAAAACACATAAAAGTAAGGCAAAACAGGCTACCAAACATCTGTACAAGTAAACAAAAGCGACGAACGGTCCATTGAGCGAAGGTATTACGGTTGAGCGCCGACCGTTCGTGACATTCTCCCCCACTTAAACTGTTGATGCTCTCGTCGATGCTTTCTAAGAGGCCTTGACGATTGTTTCTTCATGTCATAGGGCATCTTCGGGCTCCCAACTGGCTTCGGTTTGGGAAAGTTTTTGCCACTTCACCAAGTACTCGGTTGGCTCCGCTTCATTAGGTAGCTTTATCTTACGATCCGCTAGAATAGCTTCAACCCGTTTCTCCTAGGAGGCCCTGGTGGGGGGTAGTCGAGTTGAAACATTTTGGGAAGTATCTTGCGGATCTAAGTGGTAGGCTTTCAAGTTGCTTGCGTGAAAAACGTTATGGATTTTGAGCTATACCGGCAGTTGCAACTTGTATGAGACATTGCCTACCCTGCTAATGATTGGGAAGGGTCCCTCATACTTGCGCACTAATCTTTTGTGCACTTTTCATCTTTTTGGCCGCCTTATCCAATTAAGCTCATGCAATGTCTGCATTCCGATACCATTCCTTCCCAAAATGATATGCTGAGAGACTACTCCATGTATAACCAATAGCCAATATGTGAGGAGCCGATGGTTATTGTCCCGTGATAATCTCGAAGGGGCTTTTATTGGATGCCGCTGCAAGTTGTAGGAGAATCGGGTTATGTCAAACAGCTTATCCAATCTCGTTGGTTGGCACTCATGTAGTGCCAGAGATATTGCTCCCATAGCGAGTTGATCCTTTTGGTTTGGCCATCTGTCTAGGGGTGGAGGTTTTTGGAGAAGTATAACTTAGACCCTAGCAATTTAAATAGTTGGGTCCAGAATCGTCTTAAGATTCGTACATCACGATCGCTGCGGGACTCCCCTATACTTCATCACATTCTTTATCATCAACTTAACCGCCTCTTCTGCTGAACAGTGTAGGGGTGCAGCAATGAATGTTGCATACTTAGAAAATCGATCAACCACCATTAGTATCGATTCGAGTCCCCCTATTGTCGGCAAGCTTGATATGAAGTCCAAAGATATACTCTTCCAAGGCCTTTTAGGTATGGGTAGCGGCTCCAGAAGTCCCGTCCCACCGACTTCCGCTGCTCTACCTTATCTTGTTGGCAAGTAAGACATGTTCAAATATAATCCTCCACATCAGTCTTCATCTTTGGCCAATAGAAGGCCCTCTCCACGAGAGCCTTTGTTCGATGGATACCCGGATGTCCAACTCAAAGGGAGTCATGACACTCTTTCAAGAGTTCACACCTCAAATTGTTCGCTCACGGAACATAAACCCTATTCCTTTTGGTATAGATGAGTCCCTCCTGGACCCAAAATCGTCGTGTCTTTGAAGTCCTACTATCGTGCTTGTTTTGGGGAGAGTTTCTTTTCAGTCTAGAATTAACTCAATGCGACATTATCCATCCTCAGCACGAATGGTGCTCTCAAAAGGTAGTATCGCCAGACTCGTAGATAATGGACCACCGCTGTCATCTCCTTCTCATGCACTGGGTATCATTGCTCGGTCTCATTAAGCTTGCAACTCCCATAGGCCACTGGATGACCTTCTTGAATAAGTACTCCCCCAACAGAGAAATTGGAAGCATCGATATGGACTTCAAAATACTTCCCATAGTCTAGTAATCTAAGTATTGGTTCCTCCAACATAGCAGTCTTCAGGTCTTGGAAAGTCATTTCACACTTATCCGACCATCTCCAAGACTGCTCATTCTTTAGCAACTCCGTCAATGGAGCTGTGCACTTCGAGTATCCAGCTATGAAGCGCTGATAATAATTGACGAACCCAAGGAAGGATCTCAACTCTGGCACCTTCTTTGGTGTCCACTAGTCTACCATAGCTTGCACCTTCGATTTATTCATCCGGATAGAACCATCGCCGATTCAATGTCCCAAGAATAGAATCTCCGTCTGAGCAAAGTAACACTTCACCCTCTTTACAAATAAAGTGTTCTCCCTAAGAACTTTGAAGATTGTCCGAAGGTGCTCAACATGCTACTCAAGTGTTTGGCTATAGACGACTATATCGTCTAGGTAGACAACCATAAACTTGTCTAAATATTCCTTGAACAGTTGGTTCATTAGAGTACATAATGTGGTTGGAGTGTTGGTTAAGCCGAAAGGCATCACCAAGAACTCAAATGCTCCATACCTGGTCACACAGGTAGTTTTCGCCTCGTCACATTCTGCAATATGCACCTACTAGTACCCCGATCAAAGGTCGAGTTTAGAGAAGTACTTGGCCTTGCCTAGTTGATCGAATAAATCCACGATGAGCGAGATGAGGTATTTATTCTTCATCGTCACTTTGTTCAAGGCTCGATAATCGACACATAATCAGAGGCTTCTATTTTGTTTCTTTTGGAAGAGGATTGAAGCTCCAAATTGTGCTTTTGAACTGCGGATGAGATCACTGCTCAATAGTTCGTCTAACTGCTTCCTGAGTTCTGCTAACTCTAGAGGAGCCATGTGGTATTGGTATCGCTGGAGGCTTAACTCCTGGCTCCAGCTTAATATGATGATCCACGCCTCTGCGTGATGGTAGAGTTTTTGGTAACTCAGTCGACATCACATCTGAAAACTCCTTCAGGATATTTGCCACGGCAACAGGTTCTTGAATGACCTCCTCGTTAATTGTCTCTAGCTTTATGGTTGCTACAAAGTTTGATTCACCTTTTCATACCCCATTCTTTAATTGTAATGCTAATATTTGTTGTGGATCCTTGGTTCCTCCTTGAGAAACTAGAATATCGCAGGGGTCGTCACCTCCGATTAGACATAGGGAGTTCAAAAATGACATAGGCACCAACTTTGCTGCGTGCACGAATTCCATTCCAAGAATCACTTGGAAGTCATCCAAGGGCATCACCATCATGTTCGTGCTCCCACTCCATGTTTCAATTTTAATGGGGACCTCATTTCTAGTCCGGAGATCCGCTTGACCTTTGAGTTCACAGCATTCATACGACTTGGGTTCTTCTCCAAGATTAGTCCAAGTCATTTAGCTTCTCTATCGGTAATAAAATTATGGGTAGTGCCCATCATGTCTACCATTGCCCGGGTTATTCGATCATTTAGCTTGATGTCCACATACATCAGCTTGATGTCTTTGATAGCTTTGCGTTTGTGTTCTCCCCCCACTTGAGCCCGTAATGCATTCAACCAACGCATTGTTCCCATTCGAGATTCTTACGACTCCTCATCATCGCTATTGGATTCAGAACTGCTCAAACTAAGGGTGACGACTTTATCCTTATCCGACTTATAGAAGTGTATCGATACACTTAAAATATTTAATGTCTGCTATTACAAACACTCCCTCATCATGTGTTTGTGGCAATTGAATAGATGGCATCCAATAATATTTTTGCAACGAGTTATTTTCCTTTCACTGTACATTATTAAAAAATAATATTTTGAGCAGGATGAACAGACGCATCTTTTGTGGCAATTGAATAGATGGCATCCAATATTTGCATAAACTGTTCGAGCCATCTTGCAATTGGGAGTTGTCACTCGTCAAACGCATGTAAAAAAGCTGTGGATCACAGGATGCAAAGCATCGGCAAGTTGTGGCAACAAGAAAGATACAATATAATTAGTGGTCAGAACCCAGCTTTACAAAATCTCCTGTGGAAGGGGTACTGGAGGATAGAAGATAGTTCTCAACAGCTATTGCCCGGCATAAGTGAAATCAACAAAGCCAGGTTGATAGTAATCCATAGTAATCATTGGTGAAGAGTTTGTTACTATAAGATTTTAACCTGAGAATCAATCACATCGTCGAGCCCATGCGAAGCAAACCATGAACCGGAAACGAAAGGCAGTCAGGCTGCAACTTTGGATCAGTCGACTCGAGAAAACCAGTAGTCAGGCTGCAGCAGGGTTTACCTAGCAGTTTGTTTCATCTTGAAGCAGGGGGGGAAGGGGGAGGGGGAGGGTAAGGCTGACATAAAGCCTCCTGTAGCTTTGATTTCAGCAACCAAGACCACTCATTATGCTGCTAAGCTCGTCGATAACCATGGCTGGCTTGGCATATGATCCTGCAAGGTTGATGGCATGATACTCCAGTCCTTTCCATTCCGAGATCAAGGCAAAATGTGGGCGCCTGTACATGCTGCTGATAATTTCAAGAACTCTGGTTTTCCGTCTTGCCGCAACCAAGTGAGTTAGACCAGCACCGTGCGCTCCAATAACGACGGAAGCTTTCCGAATAGCTTGCAGTTGCTCTTTCACGCGCATATGCGCAAAGAGACCATTCACAACATTTATTTTGCATCTCTCTTGGTTGGCAGCCCAGACCTTTATTGCGTCAAAAACCTCCTGCTCATTGCTTAGCCTGGACTCAATTTTTCCGCTATGACGCGGGTGTGCCAGATAGTCTTCACGACGCACAAAAAGCACGTTATGACCCACAAACGACTCTCTCAGCAAATCTTTCTCCTCAAGTATACCGAAAGCTGCTATCAGCATCTCCCCGAATTCAGATAATCGGGCAGTTTTTTGAACATCCAGGTCTTCACGGACATCACTAGCAGACGTCCCACGGCAGCTTATGTGTTCTGTCAGCCCTTTAAACAAAGCTGTTTCATAGCCCAAAGGCGCAAAAACTGCATGTCTAAAACAAACTGGACTTGAGAAGTTTTTAGCATACCTAACACTAGAGAAAAGTGCTTCCCAAGTTTCTTCCAGTGGAGTCTGTTAAAATTGCCAACACAAAAAGGTCGATTAATTATTGAGAAGATAGCAACAAATCAGAAATGTAAGATACTCGAGACAACACATGGGATAATCAAAACTGATCGTAGAGAAGCTACCGGATAATGTAAAATCTCATGCTGAGTTTTTAACAATCATGGATAAAGGATACACAACCATAAACTAGAACATCCTGCTCATAAATATGAGAATAAGAATGCTTTAGTACAAAAACATCTCAATGAGAATGTCCTTGTTACATGATTCATTATCATTATGAGTAATAAAAACATCACAATTTGTACAAAGACATCATCCACATGCAATTCTTTAGTTTACCTGTACTCTTTGGAATTAATATTTGGAAATCCACTAGTATATTTGGAGACAATTATCCATGATTAACTTCACATATAGAAACATATTTTAGGTCTTGATGGAGTATCTTCTGGTTTGTTTTTGTGAACTGAGACAGAATAGTACAATAGAAGATGGAAGAACTTCACTTTTTGACTTCGAATAAGAAGCATGAGTCATGATGTAAAGACACAATGTTGATCCACGGCAAGAAGGGGAAAATAAAAAAAATCCAAACTTACTCCAATTCCTACAATTTGTACCAGGGGTCTGTCTGCTCACCAGAGTGGACTTCCACCAGATTCTGCCTTATGGTGACTGTTCCTCTCTCACTACCTCGGCAGCATATGGGCTTTGGACTTCAGAGGAGCTTACAATGATTTTGCAGGCATTTAGGTGCTTTTTGGATGTTGAAGGGAGCCTGTGGCCTTCTATGGAGATGTCATCAACAATGGCATGAATTACATCAACAATGGGATGAATTACCAAAGGGTATTCTCTCATCCCCCATCTCTTCTGGTCCTGACCAGAAGTATACGAGAAGTGAACCTAGATCCAGATCCTATCAATTTTTGTTCCCATTATTTTGGTCCGCCACATTCTTAATCAAATCAGCGTTTATTTGAAGCTAACCACAATTTTTATTGTGGAGGGTAGGATGAAATTGACTTTGGTACATCCATTGGACAGGTTCTTAACTCAAAGAAACAGAGTGGTGCAGACTCTCCAATTATATTGTTATTGGAACTCGGCCCCTGTATCGAAATTGTCCATGGAGGTTCCATTTAGTATACTTAAGAATGAACAGTCAGGTTACATTTAGACTCCCCCAGACTAGCAGAAGAGCATCAGAGACAGGAATGAGCGAGGAAAAGGCTTAAAAAAAATATAAAAAAGGGAAAAAAACCCTAAAAGAATGCACATGTAACAGTTTGGCAGAATATCTTACATAATATTAAAATACACAACAGAAAGAATATAGCAAGTATGAATTTATCACACATAACAGAATATAAGGTAAAATATAAATATACACATAACTCAATATAGTGAATGTAAACCTAAATATATACATATCAAGTTTTACCATTATTTACTTTTTTCCTAGTAATGTCATTCTCAAAGAACTGCCACAAAGAAAGTGATAATGAGGTGCACACCTTGCAATGACCATCGACAAATACCAGATTAGGGCGATTTGGCAAGCCAGTGACTCTGGAACTGACATATGCACTATACCAGTCGGTAACTGTGTGAAAAAGATTTGCATACTCAAAACGTGTCACTAGAACTGTTGGTTCTTCAATCCACTGTAAACAAAAGTAACAGTTATATCAATTAAGTAAGATGTAGCTAAACAAAGATATAGTTACTTAACCAAATGACTTCCTGAATATGCAGTAGCAAGAATGTGTATGTTAGTGCAACCTTGTATAATAATAATGCATGAAATTCATTGCTTCCCTGAGATCTCTATGATTATTCATACATCAACAATCATAATACAATTGTTCAAGCACAAGAACCATATGGAACTTCCATTTTCTAAACTTCAGTGGAGAATATGGTGCTGTCGAATGGTTTGATTGCCCGAAACAAGCATTCATTTACTGGGAAACAATATCTTACTTCTTTGTATGATCTCATTCCCAAGAATTCGATGACATGGCAGAGTTATTCCTCAACAGTAGGAGCTCACAGATAAGGTATGCTACTTTATTTTCCCTAATTGCATTAAGAGTGACTTTGGACTGTTGCAAAGTAGAATTTTGCAGATGCAAGATTGATGTCACACTTTGGCTTCATAAAATTGAATGAGACATGTCAAACCAAACTCTGATAACTCAAACAATAAATAATTTTGACGTAAACATGTTACACTTGGCAAGTTCAGGAGTAGCATAACTTCAAGAATATTTTCATATATATTTTTTGAAAGTATTCTCATTTAGTTGTTACTTTATGGTGTTGCTGTAGTCTTAAGTCATTTTGGCATTATAAATACCTATGCTAGGCATAGTTAAATCTGGAAAATATTTAAGTAATTACAGATTTGAAGAGTTCTAGAAGTTTGTTTAGAGAAGATTTTGTGAAATAATGATTTTTCCAAAAAAGAAGGTTCTTCTTTCTTGTCTTAATTTGTTTAAAAGCTCCAAGTTTATAAATTTGAGTCAAACAATTAACAAAATATGTAATTATTGTTTTCATAATAAATCTTAAGTATTTAAATTTGTTGGATGACCCAATCTCTTCTTAGTCTCTTTCCTAGTATTCAAAACTTGTATAATTTCTATGTAGCATAATTTTTTCTGATTTTAATCAGATTCTCTTTTATCTAATCCAAACCCAAGACTAACACCACCAGTCAACCATGCATCATACCCTGTCAGTTTGATATCACATTGAAGCATGTTCTACTTTTCATATTCTTGCCTCCTTAATTCTCCATTCCTTCACTTGAAAGAAACTCTTCTCATATTGGTGGCCAAACTAAATTCAACAGTCATCTTAATGACCATCAAATAAAGCATTTATTGCATCAGAACAGATGTAGTACATTTGAAGTCTAATGTAGCCACTCTAATCAACAAGCTGGATACTTAATTAATAGTCTCAACTCTCAACCCAGGCCTATTATTACTGGAAGCCTAATCCCATCAAGCTCTCTCTGATTTCTCAACGATGCAGTTTGAACAAAGCCAGAGATGACCTACTTCAAAAGGATGTGTCTTTTAAGAATCATGGAATATAAGATTCTGAAACATCAAGTTTGTAAATGTTCTCAGCAAAGACTAGGGTGATAGAGGACAGTCATGTCATATGAGCTGTTCTGGTTTCAATTATTAGCCATTTTGTTACTCACTACCATTTGTTTTTGGTAGCATTTGATATCTGAAAAGCCTATGGTCTTAGTCTTACAACCAAAACAAAAACAGGAAACAGAGAGTGACTGGAACAAGGAATTATGTGACATGATGCATCAGAGCAGCAGGTTGACACTGTAAGTCTTGCTCTTCTATTGATAAGCCCTCGTCTATAATAAGGTATTAATATCAATCTTCACATTAATTTATGAACATTTATGGAGAAGCTAAACATTCCGATTACTCTTCTTTAACTGAACAATAGGTCCAAGGTTTCTAGTACCGACCCATACCACTCGGTATGGGCGGTAGTATCTATCTGATAGAGGACTGATATGCGGAGACCGCTCTCTATCGGGCTGTCACGAACGGTCGTTGCACATCCACAGCGTCTTCACTCAAAGAACCGATCGTCGATTTTGCATGCTTGTACAGATGTTTGGCAGCTTGTTTTGCCTTAGTTTGATGTGGTTTTGCCTGAGAAATGTAAGCGAAAACAATTTGTAATGCTGCAGTGTGACCGCCCACCAAGCCGGGCCAAAACTACCCAAAATAGCTCCATTTTGGGGTGCTATAGTCTGATTTTTGCATACCGCAGTGTGGTGCAAAATGTCAGCCATCTCAGACCCCTAGAACCCCCCCAGGTGGCACAGCGTTGGAAGGGGCTTCGGTATAGTGTCGGGCATTGAACAGTCTTCACAAGTTGAGCTTGTCTTCACGCCCGACACCTAGTAAACTGTCGTTTGTGGACTTGCGACTGTTCGTTCAATATTCTAAAGTCCTTTTTCGCTCTTTTCTCTCCTGTACTCAAGGTGTTTGTTGAATTGCTTGTAAAGCTTCCCTCTTCGCGAGACGTCAGAACTTGTCCGCCGCTCGCTTTCAAACTAATCAACCTTCTCTTTTACAGGTCATTCGGGACCTACACGAGGTTGCATCTAAGCTAACCCGTTATGGACGAATAACGTATGGGCATTTCATGACTTAGGCAATCCCAACTAAGTTCGAGACATTGGCGCAAGGGTGCTTTACGACTTAAGCAATTCCAGCTAAGTTCCTAACTTTGCTGCAAGGGTGCTGCACAACTTAGGCAAATTTAGCTAAGTCCGTGACAGTGTGGTATTAGAGAGAAAGCAATTTGAACAAACAACGAAGAAGTTTCGCAATCACACCATGGCGAAGCATCATGGTGAATCGAGCAAGATGGAGCAAGCCGGACCTTTGCCCCAAGCAACCGTAGGTGGGTTGCAAGTGCAAACTCGCTCTTAAGCTGTTGGAGTCGCTCATGAGGAGCACGACAGCGAACAAGACGAGCGAGAAATTGGTTATTCTCCACGAGCGGAGGAGGCACAATCTGGAGCGCCAACAGGGAAAAGAAGCTACAAGGAGAGACTTACAATGGCAGAAACCCGCCTTGATGTTCTTGAAGCGAGTTTGGAGAAACTCTACTAAGGCCAACGAAGGCTCCTTGGGGCGGAGAGCTCGCAAGAAGAAGCTGAATCTCAGATTGACAAGGTTCAATCCTTAGTTGACCGAGTAATGGAAAACACCAAAGACTCTGTGCAACATCTGCACGAAGTTGTGGCAGAACTCACGTCCAAGGTGACGTTGCTCACAAGGACGCTTAATGCTGGAGGGAGCAACACCCGCGCTACGCAGCCACAAAGCTTGAGGGCGCCCGAGCCGTATTGCTACGAAGGTGCCAGGGATGCTAAAGAGCTCAAAAATTTCCTGTTCGACATGGAACATTACTTTTGTGCTACGAGACCCGACTCTAAAGAAACCAAAGTTTTGATAGCAACAATGTATCTGAATGGAGAAGTAAAACTTTGGTGGCGAACCCGTTGGGAAGAGATCTAGCAAGGCCTTTGTCGAGTAGACATGGGAGGACTTGAAGCGAGAATTGAAAACTTAATTCCTACCCGAGAATACAGAGTTCGTTGCAAGAAGGAAGCTAAGACAACTCCGTCAAAGTATTTCTATACGGGACTATGTGAAGCAATTTTCTGCACTAATGCTGGACATCCAGGACATGTCCGAGAAGGATAAATTGTTCAGCTTCCTCGATGGCTTGAAGCCGTGAGCACAACAGGAACTGCATCGGAGGAATGTCACCGATGTGGTCGAGGCAATTGCGACCGTAGAAAGGCTCACTGACTTTGTTTCTTTGGAGGACTCGGGGAAGAAGAAACAATCTTCGGGAAATCGCCCATTCAAATATTCCTGAGCGAAGGAGTCTAGGGGCGAACAAAGGAAAAACTTCCACAAAGGACCAAACTCATAAGGCAAGGTCTCGAAACCTGGCAGATGCTTCTTATGCGGAGGGCCGCACATGGTGAGGGAGCAATTCAGAATCTAATAGCGACGATGAGGAGTCGCAAGAGCCCCGAAGGCCAAGCCACAGAAGGCAGGGAGTAGCAAGTTGATGTATGTGGACATTAAGCTTAGTGGCCGAACAACCTGTGCGATGGTGGACACGGGCACTACCTACAATTTTATTGCCGATCGAGAAGCAAAGTGACTTGGACTGATCTTGGAGAAGAACCCAAGTCAGATGAAGGCTGTGAACTCGGAGGCCAAGCGAATCAAAGGACTAGCAAAGGGGGTCCCCATCAAGATCAAAACATGGAGCGAGAGCACAAACATGATGGCGGTGCCATTGGACGACTTCCAAGTGATTCTCGGAATAGAGTTCATGCACGCAGCGAAGTTGGTGCCAATCCCGTTCCCAAACTCCCTATACCTAATGGGAGGTGACGACCTTTGTGTGGTTCTAGTTTCTCAAGGAGGAACCAACGATTCACAACAAATATCGACATTACAATTGAAGAAAAGGGTACGAAAAGGAGAATCAACCTTTGTGGCCGCTATAAAGCTACAGGCACTTGACAAGGAGGCCATTCAAGAACCTGTTGTGGTGGCGAACATTCTGAAGGAGTTCTCAGACATGATGTCAACTGAGTTGCCGAAAACTCTGCCACCACGTAGAGGCATGGATCAATATATTAAGCTGGAGCTGGGAGTGAAGCCTTTAGCGAGACCACCATAGCATGACCCCTCCAGAGTTGGTAGAGCTCAAAAAGCAGCTAGATGAATTGCTAAGCGGTGGTCTCATTCGCAACTCAAAAGCACCAATCAAAAATCCAATCATCTTCCAAAAGAAACAAGATGGGAGCCTACGATTATGCGTCGATTATCGAGCCCTCAGCAAAGTGAAAAACAAGTATCCCATCCCGCTCATCGTGGACTTGTTCGAACAACTGGGCAAGACAAAGTACTTCTCCAAACTCGACCTTTAGTCGAGGTATTAGCAAGTGCGCATTGCCAAAGGCGACGAAGCGAAGACTACCTGTGTGACCAGGTATGGAGCATTCGTTCCTGGTAATGCCTTTCAACTTAACTAATGCTCCGGCCACATTCTATACTCTAATGTACTAACTATTTAAAGAGTATTTGGACAAGTTTGTAGTCGTCTACTTGGACGAGATCGTCGTCTATAGCTAAACACTCGAAGAGTATGTTGAGCACCTTCAAACAATCTTTAAAGTCCTCAGGGAGAACACCTTGTTCGTGAAGAGGAAGAAGTGCTACTTTGCTCAAACAAAGATTCTGTTCTTGGGGGATCGAATTGATGGTGGTTCCATTCGAATGGACAAATCTAAGGTGCAAATTGTGGTAGAATGACAAACACCAAAGAATGTACTAGAGATGAGATCCTTGGTTTCGTTAACATTATTGGCGCTTCATTGTTGGATATTTGAAGCGCGTAGCTCCACTGACGAAGTTGCTGAAGGAGCAGTCTTAGAGGTGGTCGGACAAATGTGAAGCGACATTCCAAGACCAAAAGATTGCTGTGTTGGAAGAACCGATACTCAAATTGCCGGACTATAAGAAGTCATTTGAAATCCAAATATATGTCTCAGACTTCACTATTGGGGGACTACTTATGTAAGAGGGTCACGCGGTGACCTACGAGAGTCGCAAGCTCAACGAAACCGAGCAGCGAAATCCAGTGCACGAGAAGGAGATGACAACGGTGGTCCACTGTCTACGAGTTTGACGACATTACCTTCTCGGAGCACGGTTCGTGCTAAGAACAGACAACGTCGCATTGAGTTACTTCCAAACTCAAAAGAAAATCTCCGCAAAGCAAGCACAATGACAGAATTTCTTGGCCGAGTTCAATATGGTAATGGAGTACAAGCCCGAAAAAGCAAACGTCATGGCTGATGCATTGAGCAGGAAAGTGGAGCTGGTGAGTGCCATACAGTTGGATGGTGGAGGCCAAGCAAGTCAATCGCACTCCAACTTTCTTTCTAAGATCAAGGATAGACTGTACAGTAATCCTCAGGGCAATAACCCTGATGCAACTCATTAAAGAGGGCAAGACGATTTTGGGTTCAAGAGGGACTCATCTACACCAAAGAGAACAAAGTTTATATTCCGCGGGCGGACAATTTAAGGCGTGAACTCTTGAGAGTGACATGATTCTCTTTGGGCTGGAGATTCGAGTATTCATCGAACAATGACTATCGTGGAGAGAGCCTTCTATTAGTCGAAGATGGGGATCGACATGGAGGAATATGTTCGAACATGCTTAACTTGCAACAAGATAAGGTAGAGCAACGGAAGCCGATGAGACTTTTGGAGTCGCTGCCCACACTAGAAAGGTCATGGAAGAGCATTTCCTTAGACTTCATATCAAGCTTGCCGGCAGTAGGGGGACTCGGATCGATACTCATGGTAGTCGATCGATTTTCGAAGTATGCAACATTCATTGCTGCACCCCTACACTGTTCAGCAGAGGAAACGGCCAAGTTGATGATAAAGAATGTGATGAAGTATTAAGGAGTCATACACAATATCATTAGTGACTGAAATGCTCGATTCTTAAGACGATTCTGGACCGAGCTATTCAAGCTATTGGGATCTAAGTTGTACTTTTCCATAAGCCTCCACCCTCAGACGGACAGCCAAACCGAAAGAATCAATTCGCTCTTGGAGCAATATATTCGGCATTACGTGAGTGCCAACCAACGAGATTGGGTGAAGCTGTTGGACATTGACCAATTTTCTTACAACTTGCAACGGAGCTCTGTGTACAACAAGAGCCCCTTCGAAAGTATTATAGGACAACAATTGTCGACTCCTCATACCTAAGTTATCGATTATACGGGGATTAGTCCGTTAGCATATCACCTTGAAAAAGAATGACATAGAAATGCATATATTGCACGAGATTACTTGAAGAAGGCGGCCAAAAGGATGAAGAAGTGGGCAGACTTGGGAAGGCGACCATAGGAGTTTAAAGTTGGCGACTTGGTGTTAGTGAAGCCCCAACCAGCATCACTCCAGTTCTTTAGGCACAAAGTACACAAAAGATTGGTACACAAGGAAGCGTCCTTCCCTATTGTTAGCAGGGTAGGCAATGTCTCATACAAGTCGCAACTACCGGCATGGCTCAAAATTCATAATGTCTTCCATACAAACAACTTGCAAGCCTACCACTCATATCCACATGATGCTTCCTGAAGTGTTTCAACTCGATTACCATACACAAGAGCTTTCTACGAGTAGCGAGTTGAAACCATTCTAGCGGATTGAAAGAAAGCTACCCAACGAAGCAGAGCAAACTGAATACTTAGTGAAGTGGCGAAAGCTGCCCCAAACAGAAGCCAGTTGGGAGCCTGAAGATGGCCTATGACATAAAGAAGCCATCGTTAAAGCCTACCAACAAGCGTTGACGAGGGCGTCGATAATTTAAGTAGGGAGAATGTCACGAACGGTCGTCGCACACCCGCAACATCTTCGTTCAACGAACCGCTTTTACATGCTTAAATAGATGTTTGGCAGCCTGTTTTGCCTTAGTTTTACGTGGTTTTTCTTGAGAAATGTAAGCAAAAACAACTGTTAATGTTGTAGTGCAACCGTTCATCGCGTCAGGCCAAAACTACCAAAAACAGCTCTAGATTCTATTTCAATTCGAACTTTCTTGCTTTAAGCACACTGTGAAGACAGTAAACCCTCTTGAAAATAGGCAATGCTAGCCCTATCTTCTGTCAACTCTAAATTCCTTCCCTTTACCCCTTTTTACTGTTCGTTTTTGCGTGCTGCGGCCTGATTTTTGCAGAACGCAACGTGGTGTGAAACGTCAGCCATCTCAGACCCCTGGAACCCCCCAAGTGGCACAACGCTCGATGGGGCTTCGGTATAGTGTCGGGCATTGAACATTCTTTACAAGTTGAGCTTGTCTTTGTGCCCGGCACCCGGCGAATTGTCATTTGTGGACTTGCACCTGTTCGGTCAGCGTTCTAAAGTCCTTTTTCGCTCCTTTCTCTCTTTTCTCTCTTGCACTCAAGGTGTTTGTTGGATTGCTTGTAAAACTTCTCTCTTCACGAGACATCGGGACTTATCCGTCATTTACTTTCAAACTAATCAACATTATCTTTTACGGGTCCTTTGGGACCTGCACGAGGTTGCATCTATGCTGACCCGTTATGGACAAATAATGCATGGGCATTTCATGACTTAGGCAATCCCAGCTAAGTCCGAGACACTGGCGCAAGGGTGCTTCACGATTTAAGCAATTCTAGCTAAATTCGTAACTTTGCCGCAAGGATGCCGCACAATTTAGGCAAATTCAGCTAAGTCCGTGACAGGGCGATACCATAACTTGACCCCGTATTGAGCAATATGGGGTCTGTACCGGGAGGTAGCGATCGAAATCCGACCATTACCAACCTGTACCGGTCGGTAACGATCGGATTTCGATCAAGGGCTGAGATCATTCTATTTCAAATAGTAAAATTGATCGTTTGAACCTCAAACTCATTTTCACTCCCCTCTTTCAACTCATATCGCTCTCTCAATCTCTTAAACTCTCTTAAACTCATTTTCACTCACATCTAACAATTCAAATCATTTCTTTATAGATAATTCAATACTAACAGGAAGGACAATTCCAAACGTATCACAAAGCTACTCCTTAAAGCCCGAAAAAGATATGTATCACTATTCTTTCCTAATTTGGATTATTTTGCTAAAATTATACTAAATTTATATTTATTTTCAACTTAAAACCCCTAATCTATTTTCGTACCGATATACCGACTAGTGGTTGATACATTGGAACGAACCAAAATTACAAACTTTGAATATATATCTTAGAACAGATATATGAACCTATGATGGTAGGCCATATGTGTGCCTCGATACCGTACCAACCACTGGTCGGTATATCGGTATGAATCGAAATTGGAAACCTTGAATAGTTCATCTTAGAACAGATACATGAAAGCCAAATATCTTACCTGCGTGCAATCCAATTGTTCATGGCCGACCACCCGCATGGACTCCATGAGCGCCCGCATGGTGTGGTACTGCACCGCACCATGCGGCACGTACTTCTCCAGGAACCCCTCGTCCATGGCCTTCTGTCCATCCCCGCCGCCGTCGCCACCTTCGCTGTCGATCTGGAACGCCCCGAGCTGGTACCTGGGGAGCTCCTCCTCCTCTCCTCGCCCGATCACGGCCTCCAACCCCTCCCCACCATCCGACATTAGGATCCGCGTGGGATCCATTCGAATCCGACCGCCCTCGCAGACCGAGCTCCTCAGGGTCTCACTGTAGTGGCACCGGAACCACCCCCTGCCATTGACATCGGAGGGGGAGGAGCGGAGGACGTCGACCCTGCGGGAGAAGCCATGGCCGAAGTAGGCCTCGCAGGATCGGAGGGGCGGGGCGGGGGCGGGCCTCCAAGGGAGGAAGGAGGGGAGGGACGGCCATGACTTGAGGGCGGATCGGGGGTTCTTGTGGGGGATCGCTAGGGTTTCGAGGGGAAAGAAGGGGTCGGCGGCGGTTGGGCTCCGGTTAGGCGGGTGGAGGAGGAAGTAGACGGCGAAGGAGGCAGCATTGAGGGCGACGAGGAAAAGGATGGTGCGGACCAGCAGCCCTCGCCGCCGCCGACTCATCTCCCAACTCGGAATGAGACGGGTCGCGAGCCCAGAGACCAAGAAAAGCCACATCACAAGAGGTCTACACGTCCGTTGCTTACGCGGCACAGTGACCGTAAGGTGGGACCCTTCGTCGCCTTTCACAGGATTAGAATGGTATACTCGAAGGAACTAACGTCTGTCTCAGGGAAACAGCATAAGAAATCATCGAACGGGAGTCGCCAACCACGTCACCGATCGAGTCAGTCATATCGTTGGGCCGTGAGATTTTTCTTGGGTGATTTGGTCCGGCCTGGAAACGGTGTTCTTGACCACAGAAGAGGTTTGCTGGATTAATATTAATCCTCTTCTTTAAACAACTTGATTAGCTAATAAACGGGTGGGTTATCCCGAAAAGAAATGATGACATGACACGATAAGCATGCAACGGACGAAACCAGCAGCCTGACGCTTCCTCTCTCTATCTTTCTATCCTGTGGGATGGGTTTGACGTGGTGGTCTCTCGGGCGCAGGGATGCGTGAGTGGCTCGCAGGCTGCCCGTTATCCCCCTCCCCCGGCCGATGAATCCTCGAGCTGTGGCTGCCCTCCTTCGGGTGATCCCAACCACAGCTTAATACTCACCCAGAGACGTATTTATCCTTCCAAGGATTTCTCCGCCGCAGGAATCCTCTTATCTGCCACGTCGAGGAGAGCTCGGGTTGGGACCCAGCTGATGCCGCCCTACTCGTTCGCGTGCATCGCACCACCCCCCATTCTGTGCCCTCCCTTCATATACAAGGCTAGGCTTTTCCTCTGGCCTCACCTTCTCCTGCAAATCCGGCGGTGGACGAAGAGTACGCTCTCTCTCTCTCTCTCTCTCTCTATGGGAACCCACACACTGTTACACAGACAGAAGAGGAATTCTTTTGGAACTCCACAAGTCTGTGTTTGGTTTTAGCTTTAATTTTCATTTCTGCATCTTGCCATATTAAGCAGTTGTTTTAACTGGTAAATTGGTTCTCTTGGTGAGAGCCGATGCTGTACTGCACAAAGTATTTTACTGCGGCCAAATCTTGTTTAGAACTTCTGTTGAAGGGTTCACCATGGGTAAATCATTTTCCTTGTTCACTTCTTGAGAATTGGCTACACAACTTCAGTGTATTGGCCTTTGGCTAATAAGTATATTCTCACTAGTTCAACATTGCCTGGTTTAGGTTAGAACCTGGAAAACATGGATGCAATTGAAGTTTGGATGAGATTGGACCTAATATTAATTCCTTCAACCATGATTAAATCCAGCAGAGCAGTCTCTACTGAGGCATTTTCTACTTATAATTCAACCTTCTGTTGATGACTGATTATTAGTAGGCTAATCTGGTTCAAGATTCTTGATTTGGATGTGTTGGAGGTTCCAATAATTTCTTACTCGATCTAATGGAATCATAATTCATTTATGTAGACAACACAGAGTCAATGATACCAGTTGTATACTTTAGACAACCCGCCACCTCTATGTATACCTTCTCGTACTAAGATAGCTTATCTTGGATGGAGTTGACAGTATCATTTCCTAAATCTCAAATTGTAGGGATGTAGTTATCTGTTTTGGCTTGATGGGTGTGGATTGAGTCCAGCTTAATTTCTTTTATCTGTCATAGATGTTTGCAGCATATTTCTCTTGTTTGTGCATGATGTGAATATCGAAGCTAAATGTTTGTACAATAGTTAATATTTATAATAAAAATCAATGACGAGATGAATTTAAGATTGTGAAATAAATTAATTTATCCAGAAAAAAATCTCTGTTGCTTCATGGGGTCTGTTACTGATTTTGTTGCAAAGTTATGTATTCATTTGTCTACATATGTCATTCGGTATTAGTTATATGTTCTATTGTCTACATGCAAAAATATATAGACTAGTAAACAGCAAGCATATCGACATTAATATAACTTTTATATGTGATAAACTCATCAAAGAAGTAGGAAAATCTTGTCATGTCTATCAGTAGGTGCATACTTGGAGGAATCTTTTCCCATCTTGATTGATGAATTTCTCATTAACTTGTCATTGTACTAGATATCTGAGCTTCATTTCATAACCCACATCTACTGCAGTTCTCATATAAATGGTTCATATTATCATAAATTAATGGAAGAGGAAAAAAGTTATGCATGTGAAAAAAACTTTCTAAAAGCAATTCTTGGTTCATTTGTTTCTTTCCACTGGATACTATGACTCAACTTCTGTAAGTAAATTGGTAAGAGAATATACCCTAGAACATTGTCTTTCTCTTAATGGAATCAGAAGCTCAAGAAATAGAGAAAAGAAGCTTCTTTTTGTTAACTTGTTCTTCATAATCTTTGTACTATATTCTTCTGTGTTGCCCATGCATAATTAAAATTTGTTGCGTTCTCTTCTTTTCTTACATCATTGAACGGACATTGCACTTGGTGAACTGAAGGATAAGAAATGAGAAAGAGCTAAATATGCTTCATTTTCTCTTTTAGGTTGGTTTTGTTGAGTAGAGCCATCTTCTTTGTCAGGAAGTTTTGCCGAAAGGAAAAATGGACTTCTTCTATGGACCTGGGAGGAACCATCTCTTTGTTCCAGGGCCTGTCAATATCCCCGAGCCAGTGATAAGGGCAATGAACAGGAACAATGAGGACTATCGCTCCCCTGCTGTGCCTGCACTAACAAGGACACTTCTTGAGGATGTTAAGAAGATCTTCAAGACGACAAGTGGAACCCCCTTCATAATACCAACAACAGGTATAGTTTTCTTCTCTGTTCTATGTATAAGAAAGACATGTTTCATGAGATTTGCTACATGATATATGGTTTGCTTTATTTGTTAAGCGCTATTAGCCAATTGTTGTAGGTAGGCAAAAACTATCTTCGAAGATCATTACCATGATTATATCCTACTTTTATTCAACTCTAGCACAGTTACTTTGTCCAGAAATTTTGACTTCAGTTTCATTTTTGTGGTATTCTTCTTGACATGGGGTGAAATTCACTGTATAAAGCTTCTTTTGATAACTGTTCTTTGACTAGGTACTGGAGCTTGGGAAAGTGCACTTACAAATACTCTCTCACCTGGTGATAAGATTGTGTCTTTTCTCATCGGTCAATTTAGTCTTCTCTGGATTGATCAACAACAACGCCTCAACTTCAATGTTGATGTAATAGAAAGTGAGTGGGGACGAGGTGCTGATCTTGATGCATTGGCATCTAAACTAGCAGCTGATTGGTCTCATTCGATCAAGGCTGTTTGCATTGTTCACAATGAGACAGCAACTGGAGTCACCAATAATCTGGCAACTGTGAGGAAACTGCTCGGTATGTATAAGAATTTTTGTCAGATTAATTCTCCAATTATTGATTTTCATTACATACTTTCTGATGTCCTATCTTTCCATATGCCTTTGATGCTACCTTTTTTTCTCACAACAAGTTGGAGTTTTCTCACATTCTTTTAACATGTTTGTTTTTATCGTGTTGTCCAATTTGTGATCATATTGTTTCTTTCTTTCATTGTCTATATTATGCTGATGCTATAGCTTTGCCTTTGCAGATGAGCACAACCATCCTGCATTATTACTTGTGGATGGAGTTTCATCTATATGTGCTATTGACTTCCGCATGGATGAATGGGGAGTCGATGTTGCTTTGACAGGATCACAAAAAGCTCTTTCGATGCCTACTGGCATGGGAATTGTATGTGCTAGTCCTAAAGCTCTTGAAGCTGCTAAGTCAGCCAAATCCGTAAGGGTTTTCTTCGACTGGAATGACTACCTGAAGTTCTATAAAATGGGAACTTTTTGGCCCTACACACCTTCCATCCAACTGCTCTATGGGCTCAGAGCTGCTTTGGATCTTTTATTTGAGGAAGGTCTTGACAATGTGATCGCAAGGCACAGCCGACTTGGAAAAGCAACAAGGTATACAAATAGTTGCAGTTGATGTATTATTCCTCAAGATTCTTTCTCTGTCAACTGTAATACCTTTAGTCTTTGTGTTTGTGGGAAACACTAGAAAACCAAAAGAGTTGTTCACTTCAGTAAGTTAACTCTTGGTAGTTGCTGCATTCTTAAACTATAATTGCAAATTTTCATTCTTTTGAAAGAAGATGAACATGCAGGCTTGCTGTTGAGGCTTGGGGCTTGAAGAACTGTACACAGAAGGAGGAATGGTTTAGTGATACTGTCACTGCTGTGGTAGTTCCACCTCATATTAACAGTTCTGATATTGTGAAGAGAGCATGGACACGATACAATCTGAGCTTAGGGCTTGGTCTTAATAAAGTGGCAGGAAAGGTGTTCAGGATAGGACATCTTGGCAACCTTAATGATGTATGGCTTCCTTTCTTCCCTTTTTTATTTAGTAATTTGCTTCTCTTCTGACTAGAATCTTGTATATGTGTCTGAATTTATGAAACATGAGGCATTTGTTTTCTTTCTAACATTTATTGGAGGTAGATCTAGACTCAAACTAGGAAAATTAATGAATTTTCCTTATTTTGTTCCATTCCAATCGTTGGGTTGTACTGAATTTGTACTTTACTTTAGCAGTTACATAATTCCATAGTTCATTATCTTATGGTTGAAGAATTTACATATATATATATTTTTCAATTGTTATGTAGTAAAGAAACAGCAAGTTCATCAATTTTCACCTCCCCTAAATATTCTGCAGTCATCAATTTATGAATATGAGTACAATCATTTTTGGTATGTATGCATTTTTATCTCCATTTCTCACAAATGTTCGCAAGACAGTCAATAAAACTATTTTTTTCTGATATCGGATTCTGAAAGGTACATTTTTCATTAAATTTCCTAGGTGACTCTTGCATTTGAATTGCTGCTAACTATTCCACTGTGATTTAAGTTAATTGAGTTATGGCCTAAATTGACACTTGAGATCTAGGCTTCAGATCAGTTTGACCTGTCATTCACTTTATCAATGGCTAGCTTCTCTGCTTGTGTCAAACTTGCTCCTACATCTTTATTTCTAATTAAAGAAGATATCTTGAGTTAGTTATCTTCAAGTGAACTAAACTAAGTGTTATTCATTGTAATAGTTCATATGTCAACTTGAAGTGAGCTATGATCAATCAAAAAATAAGGTTAGGTGCAATCATAATATCATTCTTGTACTTTATGGACTTGAAAATTCATCTAACAGTTTCAGATGCTAAAGGACACTATCTTTACACTAAACTGATGGTCTATTTGGATGATTTAGGATTCAAGATGTTGCGTGCAAGTTGTGAACTAAAATAGCTTTCTTTAGCATATAGCAATCACATCTTGGCTGAGAATTCTTTAGCCATGTAATTGTGTTAGACTAATGATGCCTCAAGGTCCATCATTAATTTGCTGCATTATATCATATCATACGATGGCTGTTAGTTTGGAATTACAGATTAGTTTACAGCTAAAACCATCGGTAGGATTGGATAGATAGCTGCTGAATTTTTAAAGTTAAACTAAAGAGAGTGAGTGTGAATAATTTGCAAACTATGTTCGAATTGGTATGCAAATAGGTGATCTAAATAACATTATATTGTGTATCCTGTTACAATCTACTTCATCATAAGCATGAGGATTCCTCCAATGATGCTCAATATTTAGGTTGTGGTGTTTGCATATTGCTGTGAACTAGATATTATAGCATGTCATTCATTTTATCAGGGGATGTCAGTACTATGATAAAGTTAGTATTTAAGGCAAATTGAATCCAGACTGACATCTGTTATTCTGTGATGAAAACTAAAAAATATTGTTTTATCACATGCTGCAGGTCAATGCCACTAATTTGCATGAAGTAATTGTTTATTCCAATTATAACTAGTTCAAGCATCTTGCAAAGACCATGTAGTTCAGAGCAGGGAATCAGAAGGTTAAGTACCCCAGAAAAAAAAGAGTGGGAGTGCAAAGTAGCCTATGCGATTGATCCATTACTAAAAATTGGATGATACGAAAGGATAGAGTAAGATAAAGACGAAAGCTCACCCAAAAGATTCTGCTAAAAGAATTCACCAAAAAGAAAACCAAAAATTATCATTAGTAGAAAATATGATGGATTTAGTTGATTACAAAGAATACCATGATAAAAATTCATGTACTTTTACTGGAAACAAAATCTTATTATTGGGACAGATTGCATTATACTCTAAAATCCACCATTTAATGATCTTGCACATGAATTGTTTTCCACTGTAGTTTTCCCTACTCTGTTGCATTGCTTGCATAGACTTTCATGGGTAGGACGGTTTCATACCAGAAGTTTGTGCTCTATAGGTAGGTAATGCAGCCAGTTGTTGCTGTGTTCTGCTGACCATCCTCTTTTGAGTTTTGCAGTTGCAATTGCTTGGTTGTTTGAGTGGTGTGGAAATGATACTCCGAGATGTAGGATACCCAGTGAAGCTGGGAATTGGAGTGGCTGCAGCTGCTGCTTACCTTCAGAACACCATCCCTATGATATCTTCTCGGATATAATACCGTATCAATTTGATCTCATGCCTGAACCAAGAAGCAACCAGAACAATTAGTGCTCTCTTTGGAGTCTCAGCCTAAATGTATATTGGTAGATACATGATCTCTGTATTCCTTTGACTTTGCAGAACAGTAAATCATCTGTTTACTATTTAATTTTGCTTCCTCATCAATTTTACGATGCATGAGTTCATAGTTGCTTAAGAACCCCTTTTGCCAGAGTTACTTGATCTCTCAGAGATCTTTGTTCTAATACAGGTAATCCAAAGCCATAATTTTGGTGATTAACTGTTTCTAAGTTGTACTGTTCTAAAGGATTCAATGATGCTCCATTAGAGTGTGTTTACATTTGAAGCATCAATCATTGATCTTATTGTATATTAAACCTGCAGTTGTATTCCAATGAAAATAGATGCATGCCATGTTCCCTCATCCATTAGTCTGATGTGAGTTGAGGATTTATATTTGGCCCTCAAAATACTGATTCAGGGTTGAGGATTTGCATTGAGTCCCATGTGAAATTATTTTGGTTGAAGGCATGCATCACTTTGAGAAAGATAACATTGGCATGTTCTGTAGTCACATGAATCCCTTCTTTGTGTGGTCACAGTGATGATGATGATGATGATTTGAGATCCACACTCAACCTCATGGCTCCATGGATTTTTGTTCTTTTCTACAGGAAAAAAATCCTATCAGTCACAGAGATACTATGTATTGGGTAACATGAAGTTATGGACTCATTTGCTTCATAGCCAAACAGTGATCTCTCTTGGGAAGAAATCCCTTGAGTTGGTGCTCATCCAACATTCTACAAACATTAAATGAAACTTCATCATGACAAATCCAGAACATGTCTAAAAATTGAGGAGCAACACAACTGTTATTGATGAAAAAAATGGATTTCTTTGGATTGAAAAGATGGTGAAAAAGATAGAATTAAACTACTGACAACTAAATCTTCTCATGATTTCTATTTATATTTTTTGTTTCTTTTACCTTGTTACTGAATCTTGAACCTTCTCTGCAGTAGAACAGTTCTCAGAGCCTTAAATTATGACATGAATAGAATGATCCACACCCTGTCCTTGTCTCATTCATTCAGTCTTGTAACTGCAAGATCTAAACAATAAGATGTTGTTGCTGCACACAAATATGAATCCCACAACTATATGTGACTAAGCTTACTAAAACTCTTTTGTAGTGGTCAAGCTGCATCTGTTCTGGAACCAATCTCTCTCTAGAAGTGGCCTTCACGTTCTGTCCACACCTCTCGTCTTCGAATACATCCTCTTCCTTTTCAATGCAGAAAACACCCACCTTTCTTACATCCTCTCCTCTTCCACCAATTCAACTTCTCTCGATTAGTCTCTGTCTGTTCTTGCATTTGCCGTGCTGGTGCTTCGCGGCGGCTGACTTCCGCATGTTCTGAGCCCAGATCTAATTTTAGCTTTCGTATTTTATTGCTTATCACGCAGGAAATCTGTCAAGTTGCCAGCTTTTTGTGTCTCCGTTCTCTTATCCTTTCTTTTCTGGGTCTCTCATTTGCGTTTGTGAGAGAGTCTTCGTTTGTGTTCCTCAACATTAGTGGTTGGGTTGATACCTTGCCCTCTGTTTCTGCTCTGTTTTTTGTGTTCGTATTCTTTTTCTGGCTCTGTTGTCCATGAGCTGGGGGCGCCATGTCGTTTGTCACGGGAGCTCTCTCCAGCACTAAGATGTTGGGTTTGGAGGACAGCGGAGAGATTGCTGAGAAAGGAGCGAGCTTGATGGGGAAGGAGGGAGAAGAGGAGCAGAGGAGGGAAAATGGCCATGACGGTGAGGAAGATGGAGAGGAGGAGAGGCTCAACAGGCAGATGAGCGAGATGTCTCTTTATGGAACTGAGGAGGAGGAGGATGAAGAGGGGAAAAGTGCGAAAGGGATCGAGTTGGGTCCTCGGGTCAGCCTCAAGACCGAGATAGAGAAGGACAAGGTCTGCCTCCATTCTTCTTCCCCTGCTTTGCTTCCATCCGTTAACTCCTTGGGCCTTCCTCTCTCGCTATGACTGCGAAGTATGGGTTATTCTTACTGTGATCTTGTTGAATCGCTTTCGGGTGCAGGACGACGACAGCCTGCGGAGGTGGAAGGAGCAGCTTTTGGGAAGCGTCGATTTGAATTCTGTGGGAGGTAAGCACACTTCCTTTGCTTTTGTTTTATGGTGTTCCCTATACTTGTTCCAAGAGTGCCTCTTTTCTTACTCAAATTCAGTGTAGCACAAGTCATAGTTCCTCTTCTTTTTCTCCAATCTTTCTATCTCTTGCAGAGGAATTGGTAATTTGAGATCTTTATCCAAATCAACTGTCTTTTGAGCTGTGCCTGCTTGTCACATTCTTTCATCCACTACATATGACTTTAAGCTTCCATAAGATCCAGAAAATGATACATATTTTGATGACTGAGAGTAAAATTATTTTTCTGTTTCTTTTCGGCATTCAAAGTTGTCTTTATATCTTAAGTTTCCACTCTACTACTGAAGTTTTGAGATATGCAACCTGCATTGTTCCTTCTTTGTACTTTGGCTGGCATGGTGTTCCTTCATCTCAATTTATTGATTTGTTCTTCCTAGAAAACTCGGAGCCAGAAGTTAAGATCCTGAGCCTTTCCATCCTTTCTCCCGGTCGACCTGACATTGTCCTGCCGCTTCCTGTTGTCCCTAATTCCAAAGGTGTGTGGTTTACTTTGAAGGAAGGTAGCCATTACAGACTCAAATTCGCCTTCTCTGTCAGCAACAACATTGTCTCTGGCTTGAGATACACAAACACAGTTTGGAAGACTGGTGTTAAGGGTGAGCTTAATGTCTAACTATTAAACTCTTCTTGGAATGGAAATCTTAATTCTAAAAGCTTTCTTCAAACAATTTGGTATTGATGAGTTCCATTTTCTAATGCAGTGGACAGAACAAAAGAAATGCTTGGTACCTTCAGTCCTCAGCCGGAGCCTTACACATATGAGACTCCAGAAGAGACGACCCCATCTGGTCTCTTTGCCAGAGGATCATATTCTGCTAGAACTAAGGTATCTGAACCTTTTAGATTTTTGGTGTATTCTTCACTGTAGCAGAGCATTTTGTTATAGTCTCAAATGGTTTAATGTGTTTTTTCGAATGTAATTAGTTTGCTAATTCTTGATCTATGATAGAAATGTAATGTTGGATATCAAAAAAGTAATGTCAACTGGAAACAAAACGGTAGCCTCTGGATTTCCACTTTTTTCTTGAAAGAAGTAAGGGAAAACAAAAGCCATGTCATTGCCATTTTGGCAACTTTATTGATGCTCATGTCAACTATACAGGCACATCAGACCCATATAGGGTGGATAGAAAAAAGCAAGGATTCAAGAGTCTGAATACATACCGCCAAGCTTACCGGTGGGTGTTTAACTGTATTTAGATGACCAATATATTGGATAAATAGTAGAAATAGGAACTTAACATTGAATTGTATCAAGTTCTATATCACCAGAAAGCATCAGGACTTGTTGGATTACTGCCACTACAGACCGAATTGTTCTTCAAGAATTTGTTGAAGTTTCAGAGAAAGGTGCTGACTCTTTGTTTAAGTTGTTCAACTAATACATTTTTTCTTCTGCAATCTAATAATCATTTCCACAAGAAGTAATTCTAATTCTATTTTTTGTTTCTTTTAAGTAGAAACACTCAATTGTGTTGTAATCGTCGACATTTTGATCGAGTTGCTTAAGCTGAACACTGAAACTGCAGTTTGCTTACTAAGAACCGAACCTTCTTGTATCAGTTCGTTGATGATGATGGCAAGTGCTACTTGGAGATCAATTACAGCTTTGACATACGCAGGGAATGGCCATCAACTGGATGAGAATACTACTTCAGCGACTTTGAGCAAATCTCAGAAAATTACAGAAAGAAAAGGCTAAATAACTCGTAAGGGAGAAAGATCCATCAGTGTGCTTAGCCTACTCTTCTTTGTCCTTGTGGTCTGTGATCTCTTGTTTTATTTCCAATGCCAATGTGCAATTCCAATTGCATCTGAAGGAACCCATTCCATTGTTTCAACATTATTTCCTTTTTGTCAGATTCAATCATCTGTATATTATTAGTAAATTGGTTTCTTCAGTGTGTTGATACATGCATGCCAGTTTTCTGTGTACCTCTCTTTGTTACATTTGATGATGATGATGATGACATTGTGGTTATATATCTATTATTTCATAGTGAAGATTTTGATATCTAAAGACTCAGAATTCCTTCACCTCTCTTTTTCCTAATTAAGATGTATGTTATTGCACCACTTGTTGGAGGTTGCCATTTCTACTGTTGAAGGATTCCACACAGCACCCGAATTTGGCCTATTTGCCAAAATCCATGAATATTAAGTGTTAGAATTTAATATAAATTGAATTCTATTTTAGCCTTTTGGGATTAAGGTTTACTTGGTCACAATTTTCGTTATGACTTCCAAAATAAATTTAAGGTTGAATCTTGTATTCGTCTCTCCCCTTTAGTTGATAATATTTTAATATTCGAATTGATTAGTATATTATTATACAAATTACACAATTGACAGATTTCAATTTTTTACTCCACGTGTAAACGTATGTCATTTAATGCAATAGGAATATTTTTATATATATATTTTTTAAAAAATGTTCCGCATGTATTCCCTCAACTAGATCAGGCGGAATAAGAGTTATAAAGGGAATATAGTATTAACTTTATGAATTCAACAAGCAGTATGTGACAGCCCATATTGGAGAAAGCTATTTATGGAACAAAGCTCAGCGCGGCGACCGCCATAGCAGAAATGTACAGGACGCGTCTCCCTGAGAGGATGGTCGTTGTCGACCTCGGTTGTTCGTCGGGTCCGACACCTTTCGTGTGGCCTCTGAGGTGCTTGGCATCGTCGGCGACCTACGTCGAAGGCTGGAACAGAAGCCACCGGAGATCCAATTCTTCTTGAACGACCTCCCGGGAAATGACTTCAATAATGTGTTCCGGTCTTTGGAAAGATACGAGAAGAAGATGGAGGAGGAGAAGGGGGACCTGCTCGTGCCTTATTACGTTGTGGGAGTGCCCGGCTCCTTCTACAGGAGGCTTTTCCCGTGTAACACTGTTCACTTCTTCCACTCTAACGACTGTCTCATGTGGCTTTCTCAGGTAGATAGATCACGACTGTGCGTTGCACTGTGCTGATGTTCTACTACTCTGATCATGAACTATGTATGTGTCTTAGGTTCCACAAGGTCTCGAGAGTGAGCAGGGTGTTCCGCTGAACAAGGGCAACATCTATATTGCGGAGAACAGTCCACCCCAAGTCGTGAAAGCATACCAAGAACAACACCGCAGGGACTTCTCCACGTTTCTCAAATCTCGTTACGTAGAACTAAGTGTCGGAGGGGGAATGGTATTAGCATTCCTAGGAAGAAGAAACAAACACCCAGCCGATGGCGAGCTAAGCTATCTTTCTGGACTACTAGCAGAGGCCCTTAACGCAATGGCCTCACGGGTACCTCAAATCTTCACCTTACGGAGTAGTGAGGACACTGTATTATTTGCTTCGTCAGGAAGGTTAAAGAAGAGAACTGACCCGAGTTATTGTTTATTGAGTTCAGAAGACAAAGTAGACACCTTTAATCTGCCAATTTATTGAGCATCAATGCAGGAAGTGAAGTCAGTGATAGAGGAGTGTCGTCCTTCTTTATGCCGAGTCTACGGTGGCATCTCGACTTGGTCCGATCCGAGTATGTAAGGATATCCATGCAGCTTAGACGTTTCAGAGAAAGGGCGTGACGGGATGATGACTCTACTACGAGATCTCTGGACTGGCTCCTCGGGGCGGGACTGACGTCTGTGTCCTCCTCCTTGCTGGCAGCATCCTGCATAAAAGGCTATTATGACTTTGGTACGGGATCTCTGGATTGGCTTCTCGAGGTGGGACTAGTGCCATCCCATCCTTCTCCTCTCCGACCACGTCCTACACAAAAGGGCAGAGCTAGGCGGAGGGTCCTTCCGGCTCGGACCCTCTGATGATTAAGTCAATTGGGAGCATGAGCTCTTGATCTCCTCCTTGTGGTGTTGTTTGTGTGTGTTTTTTCCTCCTTTTCATAGTGTTCATCGAGGTGACTTTTATACCCCTGCCAGTGGGGAGGTCGTCGTACAAGGATGTTTAATGGTTGGTGGTGCCATCGTACGTAGATGTTAATATGTGTTGGCACCTTGGGATGGTTGGCGTCGATGTCGACTTGTGCCCTATCATGTTCCTTGGGTGGTGGGATGGCCCGGGGATATGCCCGCTGACGTCTTCTGGACGGTGGGGCGAACTGACGACCAGTCCTGAGGTTACTGTTTGAGCTAACTTGGTGACGTTTGGTTGACTTTACTATGGTGATATAGCGGCCCTCGTCGGATAGATCAGGATATACCCTATCATTCTCTCCCCCCAAAAGGAGTCGTGCCTCGGGAGAATCTAGAGGCATGGCTCGGGGTAGGAGCTTGTCCATCCATTTGTCTCATCATAGCACTTGTGGTCTTAGCCAAATGAGGCATGGCAGGTCGGTTGGGACTGAACTGGCGGTGGAGTCGTTGGGGCCCCATCGGCGAGGAAATGGCTACACCTTCATCGAGATTACGTCTACATTGGGCTTGGTCAATACTTAATCAGCATAGGACTAGCTACGGCTTAGTTAACATGACTGACCGAAATTGGTTGGCAAAGGACTGGACGAAACTTAGTCAGCATGATTGGTCGAAACTGGTCGGCATAGGATTGGTTGAGACTTAGTTGGCATAGGACTGGCCGAGACTTAGTCGGCATGACTGACCCAAACTAGTCGGCAAAGGACTGGCCAAGACTTAGTCAACATGATTGTCAAAACTGATCGACATAGGATTGGCCGAGACTTAGTTGGCATAGAACTGGCTGAGACTTAGTCGACATAGGACTGGTCGAGATTTAATCGACATGACTAGCCTAGATTTAGTTGGCATGACTAGCCAAAACTGGTCGACAAAGGATTTGCCGAGACTTAATCGGCATGACTGGCCAAGACTTAGTTGACATAAGACTGGTCGAAACTTAGTCCGCATAAGACTGGATGAGGCTTAGTTGACATGATTGGCCAAAACTGGTCAACATAGGATTGGCCGAGGCTTAGTCGGCATGTTTGGCTGAAACTGGTTGGCATAGGACTGGCCGAGACATAGCCGGCATGACTGGTCAAAATTGGTCGTCATAGGACTGGCCGAGACTTAGTTGGCATGGTTGGTGATTGGGCCACCTTCTCGAGACCTCTGGGGGCTGCCCTTGAGACTTACTAACGTGAGGCCTCTTGTGATCCTCGCGTTTCCCTACCACCAGCACCTCGGCAACCATGTACCGGTTGGTGTGCTGGAGCATCTCCGGCACAGTCATTGGCGGTTGCTCGATCAGCAACCAGAAGAACCTAGATGACCGTAGCCCTATAAAAAATGCTTGCATAATTAAGGAAGGATGAGCATTGGGTACTGCCCTGATTTCCATGGTGAATCGTGAGACGAAGTGGGAGAGAGTCTCCTCGTCTTTTTGAATCAAGTTGAGGAGTGTTGTTGTGGATGACTTTGGCTTAACACTGGCTAAGAAGTTAAACTCGAACTCCCTTGCTAGCTGATTAAAGGACAAGACTGAGAGGGGCTTCACTCGACTTTACCACATCTGAGTGGGGCCTCAAAGCGTGGTTAGGAAGGCTTGACACATTAATGCATCAGATGTGTCATATAAGGCCATTAGGCCCGAAAAGCGATAATATGCTCCCCGGCTCGGAGCTCTTGTCGTAAGCCTCTAACATGGGCAAACTAAAGCTCGAGGGGATTGGCTTATCCTGAATCTCTTGGATGAAAAGGGATCCTCTATGAGAGCCTTCTCTACATTCCTATTTTGATCTATGGAACTCCCTCCAGACCTCATCCAGTCGATGGTTGACCTAGCGTAGCTGGGCCCGAAGGGAGTATGAGGAATTGGACAACAAGGTATCCGGCTCGGGGTGACTCAAAGGGGCTGGACGAGCCTTTGAGATCCCAAGCTTAGAGGTTGACCTGGTGTAGCTAGGTTGATCTACCTGTTGGTGCCTTCTGGAGCATATCATGCCTTGTTATGCTTCTTGGATGGCGGAATGAAATGGCGACCAGTCTCGAGGTTACTGTTTAAGCTAACTTAGTGATGTTTGGTTGGCTTTACTATGGTGATATAGCGGCCCTCGTCGGATGGGCCAGGATATACCCTATCATTCTCTCCCCCCCAAAAGGAGTCGTGCCTCAGGAGAATCGAGAGGCGCGACTCGGGGTAGGAGCTTGTCCGTCCGTTTGTCTCGTCATAGCACTTGTGGTCTTGGCCAAATGATGCATGGCAGTTCGGTTGGGACTGAACTGGCGGTGGAGCCATTGGGGCCCCATTGGCGATGAAATGGCTACACCTGTATCGAGATTGCGTCTACATTGAGCTTGGTCGATACTTAATCAACATAGGACTAGCTACGGCTTAGTCAACATGACTAGCCAAAATTGGTTGGCAAAGGACTGGATGAGACTTAGTCAGCATGACTGGTCGAAAATAGTCGACGTAGGACTAGTTGAGACTTAGTTGGCATAGGACTGGCTGAGACTTAGTCGGCACGACTGACCCAAACTGGTCAGTAAAGGATTGACCAAGACTTAGTCGACATGATTGTCGAAACTGGTTGGAATAGGATTGATCGAGACTTAGTCGGCATAGGACTGGTCGAGACTTAGTCGACATAGGACTGGTCGAGACTTAATCGACATGACTGGCCTAGATTTAGTCAGCATGACTAGCCAAAACTGGTCGACAAAGGACTTTCGAGACTTAATCGGCATGACTGACCGAGACTTAGTCAACATAAGACTGGTCAAGACTTAGTCAGCATAGGACTGGCTGAGGCTTAGTTGACATGATTGGCCAAAACTGGTTAACATAAGACTAGCCGAGACTTAGTCGACATAGGACTGGCCGAGGCTTAGTCGGCATGACTTGCCGAAACTGGTTGGCATAGGATTGGCTGAGACATAGCCAACATGGCTGGTCAAAATTGGTCGTCGTAGGATTGGCCGAGACTTAGTTGACATGGTTGGTAATTGAGCCACCTTCTCGGGACCTCCGAGGGCTGCCCATGAGACTTTATCAACGTGGGGCCTCTTATGATCCTCGCGTTTCCCTGCCACCAGCGCCTCGGCAGTCATGTACTGGTTGGTGCACTGGAGCATCTTTGGCACAGTCGTTGGCTGTTGCTTGATCAGCGACCAGAAGAACTTAGATGATTGTAGCCCCATCAAAAATGCTTGCAAAATTAAGGAAAGATGAGTATAGGGTACTATCTTGATTTCCGTGGTGAATCGTAAGATGAAGTGGGAGAGGGGCTCCTCATCTTTTTGACTCAAGTTGGGGAGTGTTGCTATGGATGGCTTGGCGCTGGCCAGGAAGTTAAACTCGAACTCTCTTGCCAGCTGATCAAAGGACAAGACTGAGAGGGGCTTCAGTCGACTTTACCACATCCGAGTGGGGCTTCAAAGCATGGTCAGGAAGGCTCGACACATTAATGCTTGACACATTATATTATTTTTTATGATGAAAAATACCTGATTTATAATAAAAAAAGTAAAAGATCGATAACAACGACAAGGATGATAAAAAAACAAATGGTGTACCTTATGACAGGGGATAAAAGTCTGTTTCAGAAGCTTGATGATTCGATCAGATTTAATGTGCAGATGGAAAATGGTAAAAAGGTTCAAGTAAAAGGAAAAGAAACAATTACAGTGAACACAAAGTTTGGAAATTTTTTTATTGATGATGTGTTATTTATTTCTGATTTAAAATAAAATCTCATTAGTATAAGACAACTAATGAGAAAAAGATATTATATTATTTTTTATGATGAAAAATACCTGATTTATAATATAAAAAAAAAGTAAAAGATCGATAGCAACGACAAGGATGATAAAAAAACAAAGGGTGTACCTTATTATTTTTGGATTTTACTACTCCTACTGATAAATCAACATTATGGAAAAATAGTTATGATCATCTAAAATTTTGTGGATCTATGCAAACTATCCCAAATGGTGCAGATCATGATAATTTAGAAATTACAGTTGATAAAACACATCAACAGGAAAAGGATGAGATTTTAAACTCCAAGGGCAATAATAAAGGTACACATATAGAGATGGTAGAAATTTCTGATAATGTGAAGAAAGTCAAGGGAAAGAAAATAAAAATGAAGATTCCGTATTCAAAGGAATTCGATCCTACAAATACAAATCTACCATTAGATTATCAAAGATTGATATCAAAGAGAAAAAAGTCAAGTTATAGACCTAAGCAGAAGTATAAGATAATCGCTGTAACATCGAAGATCGGCTCGTTGACGTCTTCACAAAAATTTTGGTAGAGAAAATATTTTTTTGAAAATTATTTTAAATTATAACTACTTAAATTAAGGGGGTGTGTTGGAAATAAGATAAAGATTTAGATCTAATTTGATTTAGATGATGATAAAATTAATTTAAATGATATTAAGATGTGATAGATTTTTTAATATTTTAAAATATCTATATTTTATCTTTTAACTTAAAGAAGAGGTGATAGAGGAGAGTTTCGAGTTGCGATGGGATTCGTTTGTTGACTCCGACAATGTACTCAATGGGAAGAGTGTGGCAAGCACTTTACAGGCAGTGATGGAGCCCTTTGATTTCACGTCATTTTGGGGATGCCCATACTCCATGAATTATTCTCAATATTTGCCGATAATATCGCTGCAACTACACCGTTAGTCATTTCCTTGAGGAGAAAAGCTTGAAGAGCTGCATGCATTACAATGAAAATTCATGTGATCTAAGATGTAGTTGCTGCCTAGATAATAAGAACTTGACGTTGACACTCATTTGTATGTGTCCTACTCAATCAAAAGATATCTAACTCGATTCAGATCGGTTGAAAAGAAGTGAGTATTCGAATAAGTTTTACTTATTCGAACAAAGTGGCTTAAAGAAGAGGAATAGCTTGTCGTCATGTCACCGCGGACGTGGACATTAGAGCATGGGCACTTGCAGTTGGCGTGATGGCTTGGCCCATCGACTTTGTTCTCATCCAAACCCACTACGACTCATGAGATGTGCTATCCTTCTTTTTCTACCAGCTTTAGTTGTTGTTGTGCCGATTTAACTTTAGTGTATGTAGGTCAAGAAATATTATTAGTCTTATTGAATGATGGTTTCTTCATTGCTAAAGAAGTATACTTCAGATTCTTTCATCAATTATTTGAAGGACGTGATATATATATATATATATATATATATATATATATATATGAGAATACCACTTTACATAGTGTTGTTACCAACTCTATAACTAGAGAGTTATGTGTAATAAGTGTTTCATCATCTTGGAGAACTGACATGATGAGCAACATGTTGAATTTAAACTTATAAAATATTAATGACCTTATCAATATCTTTAAGTTCAAATTATTTTTTAAGCTCCTTGTTGAACAATCAATAAATATTTTTATTCAAAATCTAACAGTGAAGTACTACATGCAAGTGATTTGATTTATGATAGTCATATCGTCTTGTCTTCTGTGGATCAGAATGGTCAGGGATTGATTAGGATTAAACATCATGAGGATCTCCTAAGTTGGTATGTCACGTCAGTATCCCCATATTAGCATGAAGTAGACGCAAGAAGGAACCTACACTTTCGACGACGAACCAATCGGATCGACTCACTAATCTTGAAGTTACTCTTGATAACATCACCTTTCATCAGAGATCAAGTTAAAGAGCCTACGAAAGGAGTGGTGAGAGCGTGTCCCCGTTTCTTTCCCGGCTATTAAGATGCCACCGTAGACTGATAACTTCAAAGAAGGGCCCGCTAAAACACAACGAGACGATTTGTTTCTAAAAATAGCTGTCTTGGTGGTACCCTCATCCATTCATTTACCATTATTGTCCAGCGATGCGACCGTCTCCTTGATGCGGCCAGTGACATACAAACAATCTTCTTAGTGGTACGTTCATTCGTTTATTTACTATTGTCCATCTCCCTTGACTTAGTTAATACTGTCACAGAAAATGGTGTTATTGCTGCGTCTGTATTCTCCGAAACAAGTTTCAGTTTCTGCACAATCACAGTGGTCCTTCTTAGGTTATTTATAGTCCTGGTGCTCGGAACTTGGTTTTCAGAGAGCGAGAGAGAGAGAGAGAGAGTGAGAGAGATGGGCAAGAGGATAGAAGGAATTCTTCACATGGTCGGAGGAGCCGGGGAAACCAGCTACGCCTCCAATTCTAAGTTTCAGGTGGTGTTGAACACCTCAACTGTTTGCATGAACTTAAACAACTAACACTTGCCTAGGCCTCAGCATATCTGATCACTGGTTTGCTAACTGCGTCCCAGGAGAAGGTACTTCACATGGCGAAGCCAATACTGGAGGAAGCAATAGGAGGGGTTTACATGTCGCTGCTCCCCGAGAGGATGGCGGTGGTCGACTTAGGTTGTTCCTCGGGCCCCAACACTTTGAAGGTGGTCTCCGAGGTGCTCGACGTCATTGGCAAGCTACGGCGGAGCCTGGGACGCCAGGAGATGCCGGAGATCCTGTTCTTCTTGAATGACCTCCCGGGGAATGACTTCAATCACGTCTTCCGGTCTCTGGGAGATTACAGGAGGAACGTCGAGGAGGAGAAGGGGAATCTGCTGGTGCCATACTACGTCGTGGGAGTTCCAGGCTCCTTCTACGGCAGGCTTTTCCCTTGTCAAAGTGTCCACTTCTTCAACGCTTCCAGCTGTCTCCACTGGCTCTCTCAGGTTGCCTTCCTCTTAATAAATGACAATGCTAAACTATTATTATCTGTATACTACTTGTTTTCTTTGTTTTTTTTTTCCTTTTTTCATTCTTAACTTTCTTAAAGTGGTTATGATTGTTACAGTTAATTAACTACTAATAACCAAATAAATCCTCTGAAATGCTCTCTCACTTCATCGGCATGGTTGACCTCATAAGGAAAAGGGAGACTGTTTGAAACATCATATACAACATATGTTACTTTCGTTTGCTAAGGCAAACTTGTTTTTAATTCTGAAAACATCAGGTTCCTGAAGGTGAACAGGGAGTTCTACTCAACAGTAAGAACATCTATGTTGCAGAGACGAGCCCACTGGAAGTTGTGAAAGCATATCAAGACCAACACCAAAGAGACTTGTCAGAGTTCCTTAGATGCCGTCATGCAGAACTAAGCTACGGAGCAAGAATGGTATTGTCATTTCTAGGAAGGAAAGGGAGTTATCCACCCTCGGGAGATATAGGATACTTCTTCGGCCTTTTAGCCGAAGCCCTGAGTGCTTTGGTATCACAGGTAACCTCTCTTCTTCTTCTTCTTCTTCTTCTTCACGTAGTTGTTGATATCCTTCCTAGATTCTTGTTTAAAACACAAAAAGGAAAACAAAATAATTAAAAAGATCAAACCTAATGGTTTCATTTCGGAAGAGATGTTTAAATCCATCATCCTCCGATATTACCTGTTAATCACAGATGATAAGATGTGAGGGAGGTGGAGAATCAAATATTTACATCATCCGAGAGTAGTCGTAGGACGGAGAAGAAAGAGGAAAATAAACAGCATTGAACCCTTGTTGCTCATAAAAATTTAGTGGACTTAGATGGATATGGTCCGAAGCATGGCCATGCCATTCTCCAACAGAAACAAGAAAGATAACAAAGTTCAAGAGTAAAGAAACAAATAGTGAGCGAACACAAGGCCAAAAGAAACAAATTGCAGGGAATGCACTTTAACCTTTCGTACCCTACTGCTGCTGGCCGGTATCTCTTGACGGTTTGGCGACATTATTATACAGGGAATCATAGAGGAGGACAAACTGGTGACCTTCAATTTGCCGTATTATTCACCTTCCATGGAAGAAGTAAAGGCAGTGATCCGTAGGGAAGACTTGTTTGACTTAGAACAAGCACATATCTTTGAGGTTAATTGGGACCCTTTTGATGACTCGGATGATGATTCCGCTGCATTCGACAGTATAATAAGCGGAAAGAACGTAACAGGATATGTGAGGGCAGCAGTTCAACCCTTGATTGCAGAGCATTTTGGGGATGCCATACTTGATGAGTTATTCTCTATATATGGGGCCAATGTCTCCAGGCATCTCCTTCAACGGAAAAGTAAGCACTACGTATTTGTCATTTCCTTGAAGAAGAAGGAGGAGGAGGAGGACGCTGACGGCGATGCTGCTGCTGCTGCTGCTGCTGCTTGGTGAATCTGCAATGCCATGGGAGCAACATTTGTGATCTAATTACTTTTTATCAGCATGTGTTCAACTCTTTCCAATAGACGTTATGATTGAACTTATGTAACATACATAATTTTCTGCGTGAGATAGACTGCATTATTATTATTTGAAAATAAAATAAAATAAAATCGTGTGACTATCTTTAACATAACAGTTCATTGGGTACAGATATTTCAGTTATTAAGAAAATAACTAAAGATATCTCTTCAACCAAAAACATGTATCTATCTCTTTCTTTTCTATCACAACTTAATTTGTTAAATCCTCCTGTCTGTTATATATATATATATATATTTTTATATATATCACATTAAAAGATATACAAATATGATCTAAGCTTTAAGCTGGGAGCTGCTACCTTCATGGAAGGACCGGGATCACTGAAATGTACATCTACTGTATTGTTGCTATCAGTAGTACACGATGAACACCAAACAGTGCACAAGTCCGCTCATCTTCGACTTGGCATCCATCCCATTAGGGTTTCCTGATATGGAATAATCAAATTACAAGTAATAAGAACTAATTGTGGGTGGGATAGTGAGCCAGCTAAATGCCTTCTTGTAGGCCGTATATAGTAGTCCTGGTGTGCAAGAAGCTCTGCGTTCTAAGCACCATCGTGTTCATCAGTGGACCATCACGGGCTCCTCCTCCTTTAGGCTCTTCCCACGTCGGAGCGTCCACTCCTTCCACTGTTCTGGCTCTCTCAGGTTGACCTCCTCTTCATCAGTGGTTCACAAAGCAGTCGATACTGCTGTCTGATAGCTCATTCTATCGATCCTGAAATGGCAGGTTCCTCAAGGACTCGACACCGAACGGGGTGCTTCACTCAACAACAAGAACATCTACATTACATAGACAAACCCATCGGAGGTTGTGAATTGGGACGCAATCGACGATTCAGATGATGAATGTCTGGGTTCCTTCTTTCTTCCTGAACAGAGATTAGCTTGATGGGATTTCAATGGTCTTGCTTGCAATCTCAACTCCTGAATGAATGCAATGAGGTAGAGATTGTCCGACATTTCTGCTTATGGGCTGCCTGTGTTCCAAAGGACTCGTCCTCGACGAAGATGGCGTGACACAGAGAGCCACATCCTTGAATCATCTTGTCTCGCTTTCTAAGAAGGACGAGGTCGTGGCTGCCATCATCAACGTCGCACTCAGCGGAAGCCATGATAATTCAAGATTCTTATCCAAGTCGCAGGATAATGCAGACACCAGCTCGTCTTCTTCATCCTCTGATGAAGAAGTAGATAAAAAAGAAGAGTAATCTCTCTTAGACCATATCTACTGGATTTCCTCATTCAGTTGAGCAGATCTCAACTGGCTCTCTCAGGTTGCCCTCCTCTTACTCATCTCAATTGCCGCCTTGATCCCATCTCTAAGCTCTTCCTGGGAAGAACGCTTCGCCGAGACATCAAACGATAAGAGATGCAGTGAGAGAGTGCCTTCAAAAATGTCTGATATCACACTGGATCTGTCCATCGATCCATTCTTCAGGTTCCTCGAGGACTTGACACTGAACAGGGAGTCTCACTCAACAAAAAGAACGTCTGCATTGCCGAGACAAGCCCACCGGAGTGTCATAAAAGCATACATCAACATCAATTACAAAGAGACTTGTCAAGATTTCTACGGTACCGTCACGCACAACTAAGCAATGGAGGCAGGTCGGTAACATCATTTCCAGGAAGGAAAAGAAGATATCCGGGCGAGATGGGATACCTTTGCAAGCTATTCGCCCTACGCTTTCAATGCTTTAGCATTAAAGGTAACTAAAAAAGTTGTATGTTAAAAGACAAAATATTTCATCATTGGGCATCTATTACTTTTCTTTTTTTCTAATTTTAGCGAATGAATTAGCTGTTTCTTCTCAAGATAGATAGATAGATAGATGTCAAAACCCATTTCTGTGCCTAGTTCTTCTGACTAATTATAAATTATCTTTCATAATTAATTATTCTTGGCATTTTGATTTCTATAATTTCACGAGTTATTAAGATATCTATATCTCTATATAGGGTGAAAAAGATAATTTCATAAGATTAAAAATTAAAAAGAAAAATTTTGTTAGAGCAACGGAGGTAAATATTATATTTTCGTAAGTGCTGGGACCTCAATTTAACTCTTAAAATATAAAGATTAGAATGTTAAAGATAACTAATTATAAAAGCTAATTTGTAATTAACCTTTATTCTTCTTTTTCTGCTTCTTAAGTTTAGAGATAGCATCCCAATTTTGTTGTCGTCTATAAACACCATGGAGCACGGCGACATGATGTATTTTAGTCGTCTAAAGATTCAGTACGGAGACAATTGATTCACTGATGTTATGGAATCTTATGTCGTGGTCAGGGAGTCAACACGGTTTGGTCTTGCCCGTGTGCGCAAGGTTGTCTGCTTCGGTCTGGGAGAGGTGAGAGGACAGGGGAGAGGTCGATCGGGTCTCTTTGATGTGCATCTCAAGATGCTCCTACACGAAAGCCTCATCAGTTTGGGGTGCCAAATGTGGCCCCTCCGACGATCAAGTCAGTGGCCTGACCGAGGTCAAATCAGAAAAATGTATGAAGTGTATTGTTTTTTTTTTCTCTCCCTTGACTTATGCCCAAGAGTAGCTTTTATATTTGTCGACCAGGGATTGACCGTACCTCGGCCTTTAATGTCGTCAGCATCCTTTATTGAGCTGGCATACAGTCTTGCATGGTTCCGAGGTCTTCAAGCATTTGAGTCTGCATCAGACACTGTCGTGCACCACACTCCATGATCGTGTTTGTCCAAGTCGGACTTATGCTGTGCCAGATCGGCTTCTGCTCTATCAGGTTAGATTTTGCTGTGCCAGGTCGGCTGCCGACATGGTTCTTTATCTCTGACATATAATAGGTGACTGGGTCGACCCATTATCAGTAATATTATCTTCCCCCACCACAAGCCTTTTCCGGGATCCCCTGAAGAGGGGCGCGAGGAAGGATGTGACCTGTCTATAGCTTTTCACTTGACGAGCACCTTTCGGAATAACTTCCTTTCCTTGTTCCTTGGTGCCACTGGGCTTGGGGCAGGTGTCTACTGATTACCCATTAGATGCATATGTCTAACAAGTATTTCGTCATTTTAGATAACTAACATAATATGACTATTGATTTGATTTCATAGGTTAAATTTTTACTAATAAAATATCGATCACATTGTCAATATTCTTACATTCATTTTTTTTTAAACACCTTGCCAAGCAACCAATAAGTATTTTTATTAAAAACCTAGGAGTGAACTACACGGAAGTCATGATGTGCATGATGAAGACAACGAACTTTGAGATTACTGAGTTGGATTTGCCCACTCATCATGATTAGAATGACCAGATTATATATCAGAATAGTTAGTGATTGATTGGGATGAATCATCATGATTTTTTTTTGTTTGGTTTGGTTGAGATCAATTTGGGTTTCCTAAATTGGCTGAAAATATCAATAATTTGTTTAGTAAATATAGAGACCATAATATTATTTTTTAAAATATAAGTATCATGATGTTAATCATAATTAACTATAAATGATAATTTATAATTATCCGTTAATATACTATTAAAGGTTTGTAAAAATTACCCATTAGATGCATATTGCTAATAAGTATTTCATCATTTTAGATAACTGACATAATATGACTATTGATTTGATTTAATATGTTAAATTTTTACTAATAAAATATTAATGACCTTATCAATATCCTTACATTCAGTTTTTTTTTAAGCATCTTGTCGAGAAACCAATAAATATTTTCTTAAAAACCTATGTACATGAAAATGATTTGACTAAAGAGAGTCATGATCGTCTTTACCGAGGTGATGTGCATGTTTAAGACAACTATCATTTGGATTATTGAGTTGGATTTGCTCACTCATGACTATTAGAATGATTAAACTAATCAGAATAGTTAGGGATTGATTGGGAGGAATCATCATGATTTTTTTTGTTTGGTTTGGTTGAGATCAATTCAGGTTTTCTAAATTGGTTGAAATATTCGCAATATGTTTCGTAAGTATAGAGACCCAAATACTATTTTGTAAAATATAAGCACTGCTAATCATATTTAACTATAAATGATAATATATAAATATCCCGTTGATATACTATCAAAAGTTTGTAAAAATTACCCATTAGATGCGTATGTCTAATAAATATTTCGTCTAATATAGCTGTTGATTTGATTTAATATGTTAAATTTTTACTAATAAAATATTAATGACCTTATCAATATCCTTACATTCAAATATTTTTTTTGAAGTACCTTGCCGAGCAACCAATAAATATTTTTCTTAATAACCTAGGAGTGACCTACACGGAAGAGATTTGACTAATGAGGATCATGATCATCTTTCCCGATTTAATATGCATGTTGAAGACAACGAACTTTGAGAATAATGAGTTGGATTCGTCCACTCATCATGATTAGAATGGTAAGGTTACTGTGGATCAGAATCGTCAGAGATTGATTGGGATAAATCATCTTGATCTTTTTGTTTTGTTTGGTTGAGATCAATTCGGGGTTTTCAAAGTTCGCTGGAAATATTAGCAATATGTGTGAATTAGATGAAGGGTTCGTATAAGCTTCATCCTGCAACAAACTTCCCTTATCGGCAACGAATTCGAGAACCGGCATACCTATATAAGTTGATGAGAGATGAATGAGCCAAACCACTACATTGAGATCAGTCCTCTCCCTATATTCTAAGGTCGGTGAGCTGATGAGGGGTATTGACCTCTCTACCAGGTGGTTGTAGTGAGATCGATTTTGAGAAAGCTTGACGTCCTATGAACTTACTTGATTTCCATGTCCTTTGAATATTAAGAATTTAGAAGGAGGGAGGAAATATAATGAAGGTGGAGAATGCCTTTATCCTTCATTCTTTGTCTCACTTTTTCGAGAAAAACAAACTAAGCTGTATAATTGCGCCAACCTTGTAATTTGCATTCACAGTAAAATGTTCTATCTGAACTCAATTATATAAAAATAAATGGTTTCTATCAAGCTAACCCAACCCAGTTATCATTCTCCGTATCTTTTCTACTTCTGATACCAATACTTTTATGGAGATGTCAGTTGTTAGGTCTGTACTAGGAATGGAGGAATTGAAAGTGAGATGAGGTAGGCAACTATTTAGAGTTTGATATAAATAATGAAATGTGGTTCCCTAAAAAAGGTGACTTTGCTTTGTCGGATTTTGTTTGTGATGTAGACATGTTGGATAATGATAGGGCAATAATTGAGAGGTAACTAGAAAAGTTGTATGTTAAAAGACAAAATATTTCATCATTGAGCATTTATTTCTTTTCTTTTTTCTAATTTTAGCTAATGAATTAGCAGTTTCTTCTTAAGATAGATAGATAGATGTCAAAACCCATCTTTATGTGCCTTGTTCTTTGGACTAATTACATATTATTTTTAGTAGTTAATTATTCTTTATATTTAAAGTTCTACACTTTCAAGAGTTATATTAAGAACTCTATATCTCTATATAGGGTGAAAAAAATAATTTTATAAGATTAAAAATTAAGAATAAAATTTTTGGAAAAACAGAGGTAAATATTTTACTTTCACCTCAATTTAACTCTTAAAATATAAAGAATAAAATGCTAAAGATAATTAATTATAAAAGTTAATTTGTAATTAACCCTTATTCTTTTTTTTTTTCTGCTTCTTAAGTTTAGAGATTTCATCCCACCCTTCTTGTCTATAAACACCATGGAGCATGGCCACATGATATATTTTAGTCGTCTAAAGATTGAGTATGGAGACAATTGATTTAATGATGTTATGAAATCTTATGTCGCGGTCGAGGCGTCAGCACGGTTTAGTCTTGCCCATGTGCTCAAGGTCGTCTGCTTCGATCTAGGAGAGGTGAGAGGACTTGGGAGAGGTCGGTCGGGTCTCTTTGATGTGCGTCTCGAGATGCTCCTGCTCAGGATCCTGCACGAAGGCCTCGTCGGGTTGGGGTGCGCGATGTGGCCCCTCCAACGATAAAGTCAGTGTCCTGTCTGAGGTCAAATCAGAATAATGTATGTAGAGTGTATTGGTTTTTTTCGCCCCCTTGACTTATACCCAAGGTAGCTTTTATACTTGTCGGTCAGGGATTGACCATACCTCGGCCTTTAATGTCGTCAGCATCATTTGTTGAGTTGACGTACAGTCTTGTATGGTTCCGAGGTCTTCGAGCGTTGAGTCTGCATCAGACGCTATCGTGCACCACACTCCATGGTCGTGTTTGTCCATGTTGGACTTATGCTGTGCCAGGTCGGCTTCTGCTTTGCCAGGTCAGATTTTGTTGTGCTAGGTCAGCTTCTGTTGTGCAAGGTCGACTGCCGACGTGATTCTTTGTCTCTGACATATAACGGGTGATTGAGCCAATCCATTATCAGTAATATTATCTCCCCCCACCAAAAGCCTTTCTCGGGATCTCTTGAAGAGGGGCACGAGGAAAGATGTGACTTGTCTGTAGCTTTTCACTTGACGAGTAACTTTCGGAATGACTTCCTTTTCTTATACCTCGGCGCTACTGGGCTTGGGGCAGGTGTCTATTGATTACCCATTAGATGCATATATGTCTAACAAGTGTTTCGTCAGATAACTGACATAATATGACTTGATTAATGAGTCATTTAATATGTTAAAGTTTTACTAATATAATATCAATCACCTTGTCAATATTCTTACATTCATATTTTTTTAAACACCTTGCCGAGTAACTAATAAATATTTTTCTTAAAAACCTAGGAGTTAATTTTGAGATTAATGAGTTAGATTTGCCCACTCATCATGATTAGAATGGCCGACTATAGATCAGAATAGTCAGTGATTGAAATCAATTTGGGTTGGTTTGGTTGAAATCAATTTGGGTTTTCTAAATTGGCTGAAAATATCGATAATTTGTTACGTAAATATAGAGACCATAATACTATTTTTTTAAATATAAGTATCATGATATTAATCATAATTAACTATAAATGATAATTTGTAATTACCTGTTAATATACTAACAAAAGTTTGTAAAAATTACCCATTAGATACATATTGCTAATAAGTATTTCATCATTTTAGATAACTGACACAATGTGATTATTGATTTGATTTAATATGTTAAATTTTTACTAATAAAATATTAATGATCTTATCAGTATCCTTACATCAGTTTTTTTTTTAATCATCTTACCGAGAAACCAATAAATATTTTTTTCTTAAAAACATAGGTTCACGAAAACGATTTGACTAAAGCGAGTCATGATCACCTTTCCCGAGGTGATGTGCATGTTTAAGACAACGATCGTTTGGATTATTGAGTTGGATTTGCTCACTCGTGACGATTAGAATGATTAAACTAATCAGAATAGTTAGGGATTGATTGGGAGGAATCATCATGATTTTTGTTTGTTTGGTTTGGTTGAGATTAATTCAGGTTTTCTAAATTGGTTGAAATATTGGCAATCTGTTTGGTAAGTATAGAGACCCAAATACAATTTTGTAAAATATAAGCACTAGGATGCTAATCATAGTTAACTATAAATGATAATTTATAATTACCCTGTGGATATACTATCAAAAGTTTGTAAAAATTACTCATTATATGCATATGTCTAATAATTATTTCGTCATTTTAGATAACTGACAAAATGTTACTATTGATTTGATTTAATATGTTAAATTTTTACTAATAAAATATTAATGACCTTATCAATATCCTTACATTCAAATTTTTTTTTTGAAGCACCTTGCCGAGCAACCAATAAATATTTTTCTTAAAAACCTAGAAGTGAACCACACGGAAGAGATTTGACTAATGAGGATCATTATCGTCTTTCCCGATTTAATATGCATGTTGAAGACAATGAACTTTGGGAATAATGAGTTGGATTCGCCCACTCATCATGATTAGAATGGTCAAGGATTGATTGGGATAAATCATCTTGATCTTTTTGTTTTGTTTGGTTGAGATCAATTCGGGGTTTTTAAAATTCGTCGGAAATATTGGCAATATGTGGGAATTAGATGAAGGGTTCGTATAAGCTTCATCCTTCAACAAGCTTCCCTTACCAGCAACGAATTCGAGAACCGGCATGCCTATATAAGTTGATGAGAGATGAATGAGAGAACAATGAGCCAAACCACTATGTTGAGATCAATCCTCTCCCTATATTCTAAGGTCGCTGAGCTGATGAGGGGTATTGACCTCTCTACCAGGTTGTAGTGAGATCGGTTTTAAGAAAGCTATGAACTTACTTGATTTCCATGTCCTTCGAATATTAAGAATTTAAAAGGAGGGAGAAAAATGAATGAAGGTGGAGAATGCCTTTATCCTTCATCCTTTTGTCTCACTTTTTAGAGAAAAACAAACTAAGCTGTATAATTGCGCCAACCTTGTAATTTGCATTCACCGTAAAATGTTCTATCTGAACTCAATTATATAAAAATAAATGGTTTCTATCATGCTAACCCAACCCAGTTATCATTCTCATTATCTTTTCTACTTCTGATACCAATAGTTTTATGGAGATGTCAGTTAGGTAGGTCTGTACTAGGAATGGAGGAATTGAAAGTGAGAGATGAGGTAGGCAACTATTTAGAGTTTGATATAAATAATGAAATGTGGTTCCCTTGAAAAGGTGACTTTGCTTTGTCGGATTTTGTTTGTGATGTAGACATGTTGGATATTGATAGGCAATAATTGAGGAGTAATTAATTAACTGTTGCACAAAAGCTTAGAGGATTAGTGTTATGACGTGGAGAATTAAGAGTGTAAATCCAGATAGAGGGCCAAAATTAATTTAACTGTTTCTCTAAACCTCTAGTTATTCCACGTGTTAGACATTAATCGTATTACGATAAGATGTTAAATCATTATTAGTTTGTTCTCCAGTACACAGTGACCCAATTATGATAAAGATGTAATATTCTTAATTCCATCACTGATGAGTTGGTGTTGACATTGGCCGACCACTCGCATGGGACCTGCCTTCCTGTATCATCACTCCAAGATCGGCGGCCAAAGAATCCAAGAATCCAAATTTGACTATAGATGACCAAAGAATCCAAGGAAATCATGCAGTTGGCATGGGACCTGCTTCCTGTGTCATCACTCCAAGATCAGCGGCCGCAGTTATCTGTAATGGAGCTCTAGAGAGGTGACCTTTAGACGTCGTTCGAAATATCTAGGAGGAGTCTTACTTAAATTTAAATATTTTGATGGACTAAGATTAGAATTTAGATTAGTGATTTAGGTAGAAACTATAGTCCTCAAGATTTGTTCCTATAAATACATACCGAGTCTTAAAGTCTTAGTAAAAAGATAGAGACAACATATTTTTAAGTGTTCCTACGAGTTTTTCTCTAATGAATTTAGAAAGGATTGAGAGAAATTTTTTTTCTTATTTATGTGAGAGAGTATACGAAGGGTTCTTGGCCTAAGTTTGGGTTAACTCAAGTGAGAGTGATCGCTTGTACTAATTTTTCTCGTATAATGAAGAATTTAAGCGAAGAAGGAACTCGCTGAAACACGACGAGACGACGTGTTTCTCTGAAGCTGTCTTGGTGGTACCTTCATGCATTCATTTAAGCGTTTGCCACCATCTCCTTTATGCGGACAGTGACAATACAAACAACCTTCTTAGTGGTACGTTCATTCGTTTATTTACTATTGTCCATCTCCCTTGACTTTGTTAATACTGTCACAGAAAATGGTGTTATTGCTGCCTACGTATTCTCCGAAACAAGTTTCAGTTTCTGCACAATCACAGTGGTCCTTCTTAGGTTATTTATAGTCCTGGTGCTCGGAACTTGGTTTTCAGAGAGCGAGAGAGAGAGAGAGAGAGAGAGATATGGGCAAGAGGCTAGAAGGAATACTTCACATGGTCGGAGGAGCCGGGGAAACCAGCTACGCCTCCAATTCTAAGTTTCCGGTGGTGTTGAACACCTCAACTGTTTGCATGAACTTAAACAACTTACACTTGCCTAGGCCTCAGCATTTCTGATCACTGGTTTGCTAACTGCGTCCCAGGAGAAGGTACTTCACATGGCGAAGCCAATACTGGAGGAGGCAATAGGAGGGGTTTACATGTCGCTGCTCCCCGAGAGACTGGCGGTGGTCGACTTAGGTTGTTCCTCGGGCCCCAACACTTTGCAGGTGGTCTCCGAGGTGCTCGACGTCATTGGCGAGCTACGGCGGAGCCTGGGACGCCAGGAGATGCCGGAGATCCTGTTCTTCTTGAATGACCTCCCGGGAAATGACTTCAATCACGTCTTCCGGTCTCTGGGAGATCACAGGAGGAAGGTCGAGGAGGAGAAGGGGAATCTGCTGGTGCCATACTACGTCGTGGGAGTTCCAGGCTCCTTCTACGGCAGGCTTTTCCCTTGTCAAAGTGTCCACTTCTTCAACGCTTCCTGTTGTCTCAACTGGCTCTCTCAGGTTGCCTTCCTCTTAATAAATGACAATTGCTAAACTATTATGATCTTTGTGTTTTCCTTTTTCATTCTTAACTTTCTTAAAGTGGCTATGATTGCTACAGTTAATTAACTACTAATAACCAAATAAATCCTCTGAAATGCTCACTCACTTCATCGGCATGGATGACCTCATAAAGAAAAGGAAGACTGCTTGAAACATCATATAAAATATATGTTACTTTCGTTTGCTAAGGCAAACTTGTCTTTAATTCTGAAAATATCAGGTTCCTGAAGGTGAACAGGGAGTTCTACTCAACAATAAGAACATATGTGTTGCAGAGACGAGCCCACTGGAAGTTGTGAAAGCATATCAAGACCAACACCAAAGAGACTTGTCAGAGTTCCTTAGGTGCCGTCATGCAGAACTAAGCTACGGAGCAAGAATGGTATTGTCATTTATAGGAAGGAAAGGGAGTTATCCACCCTCGGGAGATATGGGATACCTCTTCGGCCTGTTAGCCGAAGCCCTGAGTGCTTTGGTATCACAGGTAACCTTTCTCTTCTTCTTCTTCTTCTTCTTCACGTAGTTGTTGATATCCTTCCTAGATTCGTGTTTATTGCACGGTCTACTCTTCTTTATCTTACGGCAAAGTTGAATATGGTAAAACACAAAAAGAAAAACAAAATAATTAAAAAAGATCAAACCACATGGTTTCATTTCAGGAGAGACGTTTAAACCCGTCATCCTCTAATATTACCTGTTAATCACAGATGATAGTATGTGAGGGAGGTGGAGAATCAAATATTTACATCATCCGCAAGTAGTAGTAGGACAGGGGAAGGAGGAAATTAAACAGCATAGCACCAACCCTTGTTGCTCATAAAAATCTAGTGGACTTAGATCGATATGGTCAGAAGCATGGCCATGTCATGCTCCAACAGAAACAAGAAAGAGAACAAAGTTCCAAGTGTAAAGAAATAAATAGTGAGCAAACACAAGCCCAAAGAAATAAATTGCAGGGAATGCACTTTAACCTTTCATAACCTACTGCTGGATGGTATCTCTTGATGGTTTGGCGACATTATTGTACAGGGAATCATAGAGGAGGAGAAACTGGTGACCTTCAATTTGCCGTTATATTCACCTTCCATGGAAGCAGTAAAGGCAGTGATCCATAGGGAAGACTTGTTTGACTTAGAACAAGCACAGATCTTTGAGGCTAATTGGGACCCGTTTGATGGCTCGGATGATGATTCCGCTGCATTCGACAGTATAGTAAGCGGAAAGAACGTCGCAGGATACGTGAGGGCAGCGGTTCAACCCTTGATTGCAGAGCATTTTGGGGATGCCCTACTTGATGAGTTGTTCTCTATATATGGGGCCAATGTCTCCAGGCATCTCCTTCAACGGAAAAGTAAGCACTACGTATTTGTCATTTCCTTGAAGAAGAAGGAGGAGGAGGAGGCTGACGGCGATGCTGCTGCTGCTGCTGCTGCTGCTTGGTGAATCTGCAATGCCATGGGAGCAACATTTGTGATTTAATTACTTTTTATCAGCATGTGTTCAACTCTTTCCAATAGACGTTATGATTGAACTTATGTAAAATACATAATTTTCTGCGTGAGATAGACTGCATTATTATTATTTGAAAATAAAATAAAATCGTGTGACTATCTTTCACAGTTCATTGGGTACAGATAATTCAGTTATTAAGAAATTAATTAAAGTGATCTCTTCAACCAAAAACATGTATCTATCTCTTTCTTTTCTATCACAACTTAATTTGTTAAATCCTCCTGTCTGTTATATATATATATATATATATATATATATATATCATATTAAAAGATATACAAATATGATCTAAGCTTTAAGCTGGGAGCTGCTACCTTCATGGAAGGACCGGGATCACTGAAATGTACATCTACTGTATTGTTGCTAGCTGTAGTACACGATGAACCCCAAACAGTGCACAAGTCCGCTCATCTTCGACTTGGCATCCATCCCATTAGGGTTTCCTGTAACCTGTGCTGACATGACAGCGGAGCCTCGATTGAATTTTAGCGGGTCACTGATAAGGATGGTCGGCGATGGAGTCTAAGAGCCAAGAAACCTGAAAGTTTCTTGGAAGCAAACTTAAAGAGGTGGTTGACTGCCACAATACGATCATAAACGTCTGGTTTGCTGGTGGTAGGCTTCGTTGCGACAACGCTGTCGGTGAATGGAGGATGTTTGTTGCTCCACCGCAGCGTCCTTAAAAGTCTCGGGTTGGAATCCATATGTGTTTTTGGCCTAGCAAGCAGGCTCATCAAAGATGGGTTAACCACGGTATTCGTGAAATAACGCTACGGATCGGATGGAGGATGTTGCTCAACGGGGCAGCATTCTAAAAGTTTAGGGTTGAAGTTGATATGTGTTTCTGACCTCTGACCCAGCAAGCAAGCTCTTCAGAAGAGACGGGCTAACCTCAACAAGTGGTATTAGAACTCAAAACATTTAATAATCATATACTCAATAATTATTCAATTAGTTCTGTAAGCTTTCTGTGGAGAAATTTGATGGGAAAAATAATTTCACCCTATGGCAAAGGAGGACGAGGGATCTTCTTGTTTAGTAATGCCCAGCATAAACTTTGAAGAGACCATCAGCTAAACTAGAAATGATAGGTGACAAAAATTGGGAGGAGCTTGAGACAAAGTGTGTAAGTACTATTCATCCTTGCATCATTGATAATATTATCAATATTGTTATTGATGATGACTCCGTTGTAGTTATATGGATAAAAACTTAAACAAGTTATATCCGAGGCAAAATTTATATAGATTCAATATGAAAGGAGGCAGAGAATAGGTAGAGTATCTAAACATATTTAAAGGAATATTGGTTTAACTAAAGAAGGTTGATGTGAAGATCAAAGTTAACGATAAGATATTATTACTTGTTAAATCGCTTACCGACGCCTATAACAATTTTATAGAGGATGACACTGTATGAGAAGAGTGTGATAACTCAGAAACAAGTTGATAAAGTTTCAGTGTCTCATGCTATCGAAAAAAAAAGGATCAATGGGGAAGGCAACAAATAGGACCAGTCAAAAGGTTACAAAAACATAGTGGCTTCAGGAGGGGTTGACGGGCGATCATCAAAATGAACCTGCACGAGAGCATCCGAAAGGAGCTCCCCACTCATTAATCTCCAGCTCGGGGTATCTTTACCTTAAAACGACCGGTGTTAATCAGGTACCCAAACTCATACGTTGCTTGGTCGAAACATCGAAGGCTGCATTGTAACCCCTCGGACTCCATATAAGAGGCCACGACCCTCTTCTCTTGTTCGGACGCTTGGCTCTTCTCCTCCTCCTAAGCATCCCCCCACCTCCTACTCCATTCCTTCAGCTATCATCCTTTCTCGATGGCCCCGCTTAGCTACCGACGAGTGTCCCTCAGTTCCCAACTAAAGACCTCTAACCGCTCCTTGGCCTCTTTTATGTTGTCTATTGCCTCACCCTCAACAGTAGCCGACTCATCTTGCGCCTCCTTAAGCCATGCCTCAGCCTCCTCGGATCGATGATGAGCTAGCTCTAGCTCCAAGGAACCCCTCAAAACCTCTTGTGGGGGGTGTAATGACGCTAAGTCACATTCCTCATAGGACCTCGACAAAGTCGGGATCGCTGCCAGGGGTTCTGGATCCACCTTTTAGTGCCCCGAACCGGCCAACAAAAGGACCACAGAAGAAGGCCCACGGCCATTGTGGTCTCTCACCCGTCAAGCCCAGAGGAGGCAATGCCTCTTCAACTCTTGGAGGTCCATGCCCATTGAAAACCACAAAACTAGAGTTAGAATAGAGCAAAAAAACCAACAGGAAGAATGACGATACCTATTGAGGCAGGAAGAAGAGTGGTGTCCACCAAGCGAGCACCCTCCATATGTTCCATGGACTCAGAGGAGAAGAACCTCCTTATCTACTCTCGGGCCTCGGCCTCCCTTGCTGACAAGTGGGGAAGCGCATTGCCGATAGAGTTCATCATCCATGCCAATGGAAAACCCCAATCTTGAGTATTGCACATGACGCCGATCGGACCCTCCATCCTTTGCCACAAGAGTTCGCTTTGCTCAGTTTGAAGCCCACGCGAGCGGACGAGAAATAGCTGCTTGACCCCCCACTCAAGCAGAAGCATGATTAGATCAAATTGTTGTTGGAAATAATTCAAGTAGTTAGGATGCTGATGAGATCAGTTTAGATAAAGATAAGATTTAGTTAGATGTGATAGATTTTTTATTATTTTAAAATATCTGTATTATGTCTTTTAATCGTTATAAATAGGTGCTCTTGGTTCATTCCAGAGCACTGCAGACTGTTGATTGAAAGTACTCCTGGTGTCATCTACTATTCTCTTCTCCTTCTCCCTGAAGTTCTGCAGAAAAGCCAACAGTGGTATCAGAGCCTGGTTCAGAAAAAATCAAAAAGAAGTACATCGGTCAAAAAGAAGGGAAGACTAGTAGATCCAGAAAAAAGAAAAAGAAAAAAGAGAAGATGGCAGGACTTACAGTAAGTGTTCCTAATCAAGTTCTTCCTATTCTCAAAGGTGATAATTATCAGTTTTGGGCTATTAAAATGAAAACTCTCCTTGTTTCACAAGGATTGTGGAATTTGGTAGAAAATGGTTTTATTCAGTATGATCTGCAAGATCTTAGTATTACAAAAGATCAAAAAAATCATATGAAAGAAAATATACAGAAAGATGCAAAAGCTCTCTATATGCTACAACAAGCATTAGACGATTCTCTATTTCCCCGAATCATGATGGCATCAAAATCAACAGAAGCCTGGAATATATTAAAATGTGTGTTTGGAGGCACAGAGAAGGTAAAAATTTCAAAGCTACAAATTTTTTGTCGTGAATTTGAAACACTTATGATGAAAGATTCGGAATCTGTTGCTGATTTCTTCTCAAAAGTCTCTTCTATTGTGAATCAAATGAGATCTTATGGTGAAAATCTAAAAGATCAAACTGTAGTAGAAAAAGTTTTACGAAGTTTGTCTCCGAAATTTGATATGATTTCTACTGTTATAGAAGAATCTAAAGATACAAGTACATTATCTATTGATGAATTAATGGGATCTCTTTTAGTTCATGAACAAAAATTGAATAGATCTTCAGATGAAACTTTGGAACATGTTCTTCAAATGAAGATAGATCAGAAGAAGGAACAAAAAGAGAATTCAGAAATCAAAAGGACAGAGGACGAGGTCGACCAAATGAAGGTAACAAAGAAACTCGGAAATATTTTTGTTGCAAAAAAATAGGACATATTGAAAAGGATTGTTGGTACAAAAATAAAAATCCAAATATTCCTCTATGTTCTTATTGTGGAAAATATGGACATTTTGAAAAAGATTGTTGGAACAAAAATCAAACAAACTATCATGAGGAAAAAAATGATGACAAAAGAGATGAAGAAAATATTTGTCTTATAGCATCTGATGAAAAATATTCTAGATCTGTTTGGTTTTTGGATAGTGGATGTAGTGATCATATGACAGGGGATAAAAGTCTGTTTCAGAAGCTCGATGACTCAGTCAGATCTACAGTGCTGATGGGGAATGGCAACAAAATTCAAGTAAAAGGAAAAGGAACAGTTGCTATGAACATAAAGTCTGGTAAAAAAATTATTATTGATGATGTGTTATTTATTCCTGATTTAAAACAAAATCTCATTAGTATAGGACAACTAATGAGAAAAGGATATTATGTTATTTTTGATGAAGAAAAATGTCTGATTTATGATAAGAAAATTGGTAAATTGATAGCAACTGCAAGGATGACAAAAAACAAAATGTTTGTCTTATTATTTTCGGACTTCGCTACTCCTACCGAAGAATCAACATTATGGAAAAATAGTTATGATCATTTAAAATTCTGTGAATCTATGCAAACTGTCTCAGATGATGCAGGTCGTAATGTTGATGACACACATATACAGAAAAGGGGTGAAGCTCTAAATTCAAAGGACAACAATGAAAGTACGCATACAGAGTTGGTAGAAGTTTCTGATGATGTGAAGAAAGCCAAGAGAAAGAAAAGGAAAATGAAGCTTCCGCATACAAAGGGATTCAATCCTACAAATGCAGAGTCTCCATCATATCATCAAAAATGGCTACCAAAGAGAAAAATGTTAAGAGAAACGATAAAATATTTCAGATCAGAAGTTCTCAAAAATGTGTGGACCAAGAAAAAATATAAGACAACCGCTGCAACAACGAAGATCAGCTTACCGACATTTTCACAAAAATTTTGGAGAGAAAAAAAGATTATGGGAAAATAATTTTAAATTATAACTACTTGAATTAAGGGGGTGTGTTGGAAATAATTCAAGTAGTTAGGATGATGATGAGATCAGTTTAGATAAAGATAAGATTTAGTTAGATGTGATAGATTTTTTATTATTTTAAAATATCTGTATTATGTCTTTTAATCGTTATAAATAGGTGCTCTTGGTTCATTCCAGAGCACTGCAGACTGTTGATTGAAAGTACTCTTGGTGTCATCTACTATTCTCTTCTCCTTCTCCCTGAAGTTCTGCAGAAAAGCCAACAATTGTGAGACGGTGCCACTCGTGCATCGTCGCACGCACTGAGGAAGGTCCTTAGGAGATGCCATGAGTTTGGTGCAATCTAAGAAGGCGAGTTACATCATTGCCCCAAATAGGAGATGACCACCAGATGAAAGGGAAGTGCAACACTGCTTCAACAATGTTGAATGAAACTTAGAACCCCCCAAGAACCTGATAGGTGGGTGAACCTCATCCCTAGGGATCGACAACGCGAACTCTATAGGATTTTGGAAGCAACTATGCAATTGCTCCAACTAAGATGAAGTCACAACAGAACGACAGTCGTGGGCATCCTCCATCAGGACTAGGTCCTACGAAACCTTAGGGGTCTCAGATGGCTCGCTCTTGGAAGACTAAGAACTCACTTGAACCACCCTTCGGGATGTGGTCGAGCCTCTAACACCCTTCTGACTATGAACAAGCGGCCCAGAAACATAGGAAGGAGAGGCGAAAAGGGAAGACACCTTAGAAGTAATGGCAGCAAATATCATGCCCCCTGCTCCATCACAATGACGAAACCGCTGGGAGCTGAAAAGGAGCGCTCTGATCCCTAAGCAAATCAAATCTACGGAGGAGGGAGATCCTATATAAAGAGGGACGCAAGCCAAAACAACTCATTGCATCCTGAACAGAACACCCCACAGTAGTCTCCTGCTTTAATGCAATCGAGCCAAACCTTTTGGAGGTCCATTCTCCCACTTTAATGCGGTCAAGCCAGACATATTCGCGGGTCTAATATCTTACTTTATTGCAATCGAGTCAAACCATTTTTGGGGGTCCAATCTCTTGCTTTAATATGATCAAGCCAAATCACCTGTTGGGTTCAATCTCCCGCTTTAACATGGTCGAGCCAAATGACCCAAGGCCAGCACCTCGATCGAGATAACCCGCTCCCGAGTTGTGCACCTCAGCTAGAAGAGCCAAGGCCTGCACCTTGGCTATGCTAACCCGCTCTCGAGCCGTGCACCTTGACTAGAAGACCTGAGGCCTACACTACGACCAAGTGAAGCTTGTTAAGACGTACCCACTCCTGGGCCATGCACCTCGGTAAGAAGACCTGAGGCATGCACCTCGACCGAGTGAAGCTCATTAAGATTGACCCGCTCTTGAGTCATGCACCTCAGCCGAGCTATCTCACTCCTGAGCAATGCATCTCAAAAAGAAGACCCGAGACCTACACCTCGATCGAGCGAAGCTCGTCAAGATGGACTCACTCCTAAGCCATGCACCCTGGTAAGAAGACCCCAGACTTGCACCTTGGCTGAGCTAACCCACTCCTGAGCCGTGTACCTCGACTAGAAGACTCGAGGCCTACACCTCGACCGAGCTAACTGCTCCCGAGCCATGCACCTCGATTAGAAGACCCGAGGCCTACATCTCCATCGAGCAAACCTACTCCCGAGCCGTGAACCTTGATAAGAAGACTCGAGGCTCGATTGAGCTAACCCGCTCCTAAGCAGTGCATCTCGGCAAGAAGACCCGAGGCCTGCACTCGATTGAGTGGAGCCCGTAAAGATGGACTCACTCCTGAGCCATGCACCATAGCAAGAAGACTCGAGACCTACATGTCAGTCGAGCTAACCTGCTCCCAAGTCATACACCTCAGCAAGAAGACTTGAGGTCTGCACCTCGGTCGAGCTAACCTACTATTGAGTCGTGCACCTCAGCAAAAAGACCCAAGTCCTACACCTCAGCCAAGCGTAACCTGTTAAGATGGATTCACTCCGAGTCGTGCATCTCAACTAGATGACCCGCCATAGCATATCATGCACAGGTCATAAAAGCACTCACCGAAGAGCATCCTTCGAAGACTTCGTTACACGTGTGGGGGGGGGGGGGGGGGGGGGGGGGTACGGCACGGGGTGGGCAGGGGACAATTGATAGGGATAATCCTATAATTTCCCAATTCCTTTACCATGGAAGCAAACACCTAAGCATAACTTTGAGTCATCAGCTCCCTAATGATGCTTCATCATAGGCGCACCACAACCTGCACAATATTAATAGCTGGCGGCACAATGCAACCTGAGTGGTCCTTCATGTCGGAGGAAGGACGAGAAGGCCCTCCCCTTGCCTTACACCCGTGCCTCACCAGGTAAGGGGGGGGGGGGGGGGGGGGGGGGGGGAACCAGGACCGTGCCCCCACGCAACGCTCAGGTATAAAAGTCAACTCCTCGGTACACCCCAAGGAGGCTCCCCACTCACTCATTTACATAGCTTATACTGTTGTCTTTCTCCCACTTCGCCTTACACTAACTTAAGTATTGGAGGGGGTCGAGCCGAGAAGCTCCTGGCGTAGGCATGTTATGTAGGATCGTCGATGACCAAGAGACAATCCCATCACCATAAGACGACTCAACAGCCAAGAGAGGACCTCATTGTCAAGAAGATCCTCGTTTCTCCACCTGGCCTCTCCGCTCCAAAGCCATATCATCCTCGACGAACCAACTCCCCTACGGATCTTCGGTATCGGTCTGCCACATCAGCATCCTCACATCAGCACGAAGGAGATACAAGGATGAAACTATACCTTCCACGACGTACTAATCTGATAGACTCACTAATCTTGACGGTCGGTAACCGTTGCTATCATCGATTTTCATCATAGGTCAAATTAAAAAGGATACGGAAGGACAAATTAGAAAGGATACTAAAGGAGTGGTGAGAGCGTGTCCCCGTTTCTTTGCCAGGTATTAAGATGCCAACGTAGACAGATAACTACAAAGATGAGCACGCTGAAACACGACGAGACGATTTGTTTCTAAATAGCTGTCTTGGTGGTACCCACATGCTTTCATTTACCATTATTGTCCGGTGATGCCACCATCTCCTTTCTGCGGACAGTGACATACGAACAACATTCTTAGTGGTACGTTCATTCGTTTATTTACTACTGTCCATCTCCCTTGACTTAGTTAATACTGTCACAGAAAATGGTGTTATTGCTGTGTATGTATTCTCCGAAACAAGTTACAGTTTCTGCACAATCACAGTGGTCCTTCTTAGGTTATTTATAGTCCTGGAGCTCGGAATCTTGGTTTTTAACAAAAAAGAGAGAGAGAAAGAGAGAGAGAGAGAGAGAGAGAGAGAGAGATGGGCAAGAGGATAGAAGGAATTCTTCACATGGTCGGAGGAGCCGGGGAAACCAGCTACGCCTCCAATTCTAAGTTTCCGGTGGTGTTGAACACCTCAATTGTTTGCATGAACTTAAACAACTTACATTTGCCTAGGCCTCAGCGTATCTGATCACTGGTTTGTTAACTGCGTCGCAGGAGAAGGTACTTCACATGGCGAAGCCAATACTGGAGGAGGCAATAAGAGGGGTTTACATGTCGCTGCTCCCCGAGAGGATGGCGGTGGTCGACTTAGGTTGTTCCTCGGGCCCCAACACTTTGAAGGTGGTCTCCGAGGTGCTCGACGTCATTGGCAAGCTACGGCGGAGCCTGGGACGCCAGGAGATGCCGGAGATCCTGTTCTTCTTGAATGACCTCCCGGGGAATGACTTCAATCACGTCTTCCGGTCTCTGGGAGATTACAGGAGGAAGGTCGAGGAGGAGAAGGGGAATCTGCTGGTGCCATACTACGTCGTGGGAGTTCCAGGCTCCTTCTACGGCAGGCTTTTCCCTTGTCAAAGTGTCCACTTCTTCAACGCTTCCTGTTGTCTCAACTGGCTCTCTCAGGTTGCCTTCCTCTTAATAAATGACAATTGCTAAACTATTATTATCTTTGTGTTTTCCTTTTTCATTCTTTACTTTCTTAAAGTGGTTATGATTGTTACAGTTAATTAACTACTAATAACCAAATAAATCCTCTGAAATGCTCACTCACTTCATCGGCATGGTTGACCTCATAAGGAAAAGGAAGACTGCTTGAAGCATCATATACAACATATGTTACTTTCGTTTGCTAAGGCAAACTTGTTTTTAATTCTGAAAATATCAGGTTCCTGACGGTGAACAGGGAGTTTTACTCAACAATAAGAACATATGTGTTGCAGAGACGAGCCCAGTGGAAGTTGTGAAAGCATATCAAGACCAACACCAAAGAGACTTGTCAGAGTTCCTTAGGTGCCGCCATGCAGAACTAAGCTACGGAGGAAGAATGGTATTGTCATTTCTAGGAAGGAAAGGGAGTTATCCACCCTCGGGAGACATGGGATACTTTTTCGGCCTGTTAGCCGAAGCCCTGAGTGCTTTGGTATCACAGGTAACCTTTCTCTTCTTCTTCTTCTTCTTGACGTAGTTGTTAATTTCCTTCCTAGATTCGTGTTTATTGCACGGTCTACTCTTCTTTATCTTACGGCAAAGTTGAATATGGTAAAACACAAAAAGGAAAACAAAATAATTAAAAAGATCAAACCAAATTGTTTCATTTCAGGAGAGATGTTTAAATCCGTCATCCTCTAATATTACCTGTTAATCACAGATGATAGTATGTGAGGGAGGTGGAGAATCAAATATTTACATCATCCGCAAGTAGTAGTAGGACAGGGGAAGGAGGAAAGTAAACAGCATAGCACCAACCCTTGTTGCTCATAAAAATCTAGTGGACTTAGATCGATATGGTCAGAAGCGTGGCCATGTCATGCTCCGACAAAAACACGAAAGAGAACAAAGTTCAAGTGTAAAGAAATAAATAGTGAGCAAACACAAGCCCAAAGAAATAAATTGCCGGGAATGCACTTTAACCTTTCATACCCTACTGCTGGATGGTATCTCTTGATGGTTTGGCGACATTATTGTACAGGGAATCATAGAGGAGGAGAAACTGGTGACCTTCAATTTGCCGTTATATTCACCTTCCATGGAGGAAGTAAAGGCAGTGATCCATAGGGAAGACTTGTTTGACATAGAACAAGCACAGATCTTTGAGGCTAATTGGGACCCGTTTGATGGCTCGGATGATGATTCCGCTGCATTCGACAGTATAGTAAGCGGAAAGAACGTCGCAGGCAATGTGAGAGCAGTGGTTCAATCCTTGATTGCTGAGCATTTTGGGGATGCCATACTTGATGAGTTATTCTCTATATATGAGGCCAATGTCCCCAGGCATCTCCTTCAACGGAAAAGTAAGCACTACGTATTTGTAATTTCCTTGAAGAAGAAGGAGGAGGAGGAGGCTGACGGCGATGCTGCTGCTGCTGCTGCTTGGTGAATCTGCAATGCAATGGGAGCAACATTTGTGATCTAATTACTTTTTATCAGTATGTGTTCAACTCTTTCCAATAGACGTTATGATTGAACTTATGTAAAATACATAATTTTCTGCGTGAGATAGACTGCATTATTATTATTTGAAAATAAAATAAAATCGTGCGACTATCTTTAACATAACAGTTCATTGGGTACAGATATTTCAGTTATTAAGAAATTAACTAAAGATATCTCTTCAACCAAAAACATGTATCTATCTCTTTCTTTTCTATCACAACTTAATTTGTTAAATCCTCCTGTCTGTTATATATATATATATATCACATTAAACGATATACAAATATGATCTAAGCTTTAAGCTGGGAACTGCTACCTTCATGGAAGGACCGGGATCAGTGAAATGTACATCTACTGTATTGTTGCTATCTGTAGTACACGATGAACACCAAACAGTGCACAAGTCCACTCATCTTCGACTAGGCATCCATTCCATTAGGGTTTCCTGTAACCTGTGCTGACACGACAGCGGAGCCTCGATTGAATTTTAGCGAGTCACTGATAAGGATGGAGTCTAAGAGCCCAGAAACCTGAAAGCTTTCTGAGAGCAAACTAAAAGAGGTGGTTGACTGCCACAATACGATCATAAACGTCTTGTTTTGCCGGTCGGAGGCTCCGTTGCAACAATGCTACCGATCAGTGGAGGATGTTTGTTGCTCCACTAGGCAGCATTCTAAAAGTCTAGGGGTTGAAATTGATATGTGTGTTTTACCTCTGACCTGTTAAGAAATGAAAATGGAAGAATAGAAGATTATTATTATTTGATAGATGCATCATCTATTTATATGCATGTTATCGGCAGTAGACTTGGTCAACTAATATGCCCCCGTAAGATTAAGCTCCTTTCAAGGATGCTGATCTTGGACCGATGCAATGAAAATAGCTTACGTGCTAAAGACTTTGTGAGGGAGTCAACAAGTTGATCAGCTGTGTGAACATGAGAGACATGGAGCTGTTGGCGGACAACTTGATCACGCACAAAATGAAAGTCGATAGCCACATGTTTCATGCGAGAGTGAAAAATCGGATTTGTACAGAGGTAAGTAGCACCGATGTTATCACAATAAATAACAGGCAGAGTAGAAGAGTCAATGTGAAGCTCCTTAAGCAAGTTGGAGATACAAAGAAGTTCAGCAGCAGCAGTGGCTATAGCTCGATATTCAGCTTCAGTAGTAGACCTGGCAACTGTCTTTTGTTTCTTAGAACTCCAGCTGATCGGATTGGCACCAAGAAAAACAATGTAGCCAGATGTGAAGGTTCTATCATCAAAATTGTCGGCCCAATCAACTGTCTTCTCGCTCAATCCAAATGACCCTAGCCAGAGATTTGTTTAAGCAAGCACATATGAGATATTCCTCTCGTGATACCGAGAGTGGATGATCCTCTATTGACACTCAATTGCCTTCGTAAGGTTGGCTACTGATCCCGATAACCAGCTGTACCAGATCTGGAGCTTTTCAAACTTGTAAGTCCGGCGTCAAAGAAAGGAGTACTCATACAAGGCATCCTTGGTGTCTCAAGTCCAAGGACCAGATACACAAATGAGACTATGGAATCGCTGTCTGACATTAGGTATCATTAACCATACAATATTTCATAAGCGAATCAATAAGTAAACTCATTCTCCAATGAGCACCTGTACTATATCCTTAGTGTCTCCATACAAGTGGCTATGAGACCAACCGCCTCCATCATATGGATGGGTATATAGTACATCGATCTGTCCGGTTATCTCGATGTCCCTCTCGAGTAACCTATAACCGGGATTATTTAGGATCTGTGTTTAAAGATGAATCAATCTCATTATCATGATCTCATCACGATCCGATTCCCATTACACAGAACAAAGGACATCACAATATATATGCTATATATAATATAATGTGAGAATATGCCAATATTAATCATAAGCAAAAAGATTACATAGTGTGTCACACGTGCCATCACTCGGGTGATTGGCTTGCAGGGCAACTGTAACTAGCACTCTCTCACTTGACCTAAAGCCAATTACCTATGTGTTTGATCCCCATCAGACCCCTGTGACGCTCAAATACAATCTGAGCCAGCGGCTTCGTCGGCGGATCTGCAATGTTATCTTCGGATGGAACTCTTTCCATTGCCATATCTTTACGGGCTATGATCTCTCTTATCAGATGGAATCTCCTCAGAACATGCTTAGACTTCTGATGAGACCTAGGTTCCTTTGCTTGAGCTATCGCCCCATTGTTGTCGTAGTATATGAGAATTGGTTCTGCGTACGACTCCCAAATCTTTGATGAACTTCTTCATCCATACCCCTTCCTTTGCTACTTCTGCTATAGCAATGTATTCCGCCTCTGTGGTCGAGTCGGCAGTAGTATCTTACTTGGAACTCTTCCAGCTTACTGCTCCTTCATTCATGGTAAAAACATACCCTGAATTTGACTTGCTATTATCAATGTCAGACTGAAAACTTGAGTCTGTGTAGCCCTGGAGGCTACCTCATCCATATACTAGTAAAAGATTCTTAGTCATTCTCAAGTACTTAAGGATACACTTTACTGCCTTCTAGTGTTCTAAACTTGGATATGCCTGATACCTGCTCGTGACACTTAGAGCATATGCTATATCAGGCCTAGTACATAGCATCGCATACACGATAGATCCTATCGTTGAGGCATAAGGTATCTTATCCATGTTTGCCCTTTCTTCAGGAGTCTTTGGGGACATACTCCTAGAAAGTGACATTCCATATCTCATCGGTATGAGACCTCTCTTGGAATTTTCAATGCCCAACCTTTTGACAATAGAGTCTATGTACCTATATTGGGACAAGCAAGCATCCTTTTGGATCTATCTCTATAGATCCTGATCCCCAAAATAAAGGATGCTTCCCCTGAGTCTTTCATGAAGAAGTTTCTAGATAGCCAAGCCTTTACTATGGAGAGCATTCCTACATCATTCTCAATGATTAAGATGTCATCCACATATAGCACCAAGAAGGTGATAGCGCTTCCACTTACCTTCCTGTACACACAAGGCTCATCTTCATTCTTAACGAAGTCATAAGATCTGATCACCTCATCAAATCTTATGTTCTAACTTCGAGAAGCTTACTTCAATCCATAAATGGATCTAAGCAACCTGCACACTTTATTTGGACTCTCTTTGGATACGAATCCCTCTGGTTGTATCATATGGACATCTTCCTCGAGGTTGTCATTGAGGAATGCTGTTTTGACATCCATCTGTCAAATCTCATAGTCATAGTGTGCTGCAATGGCCAAAATAATTCTAATGGACTTAAGCATGGCTACAGGTGAAAAGGTCTCGTCATAGTCAACTCCTTGTCTTTGACGATATCCTTCAGCTATCAGCTTTGCTTTATAGGTCTCTATATTTCCATCCACTCCGATCTTCTTCTTGAAGATCCATTTGCAACCGATGGGTACAATACCCTCAGGTGCATCCACAAGGTTCTGAACCTTGTTAGAGTACATGGAATCCGTCTCAGAATTCATGGCTTCTTGCCACTTCCCGGAGTCTATACTCATAATAGCCTCCTCGTAGGTCTGAGGATCAATATCCTGAGAGTCATCTCCACTGATATGTCCCACACATCTTTCAGGAGGGTGAGATACTCTACTAGACCTACATAAAGTTGGAACTTGTGTGTTAGGTACTTGAACAGACTCGGGCTCTGCAATAGTGCTCGAGCTAGGTTCTCTAACCTCGCTCAATTCTATCTCACTCCCACTGTTTCCACCAAGAATGTGTTCCTTAATGAACACAGCTCTCTTGGCAACAAAGACCTTTCGATCCTCAGGATGATAGAAATAATACCCACAAGTTTTCTTTGGGTATCCCACGAATGTGCACCATTCTGTCCTTGATTCCAACTTATCGGGATTGTGTCTTCTAACGTGGGCAGGACAACCCCAAATCTTAATAATTTTAAGATCGGGCTTCTTTCCTTTCCATATCTCATATGGTGTAGACACTACCAACTTTGATGTAACTCTGTTCAGAAGGTAAGCTACAATCTCTATGGCATACCCCTAGAATGAGACGGGTAGGTCAGCGAAACTTATCATGGATCACACCATATCTAACAGCGTGTGATTCCTCCTTTCTGATACACCATTGAGTTGAGGTGTATAAGGAGGTGTCCACTGGGATAGAATCTCATTGTCCCTGAGGAAATGGGTGAACTCCGTACTCAAGTACTCTCCTCCTCGATTTGATCGAAGAGTCTTAATACTCTTTCCAATTTGGTTCTCTACCTCATTCTTATATTTCCTGAATTTCTCGAAGGCCTCATATTTGTACTTCATTAAATACACGTGTCCATACCTAGAGAAATCATCAGTGAATGTAATGAAGTATGAGTAACCACCTATAGCTTGAGTCGACATGGGACTACATACATCACTATGTATGAGTTCCAATAACTCGGTGGCTCTCTCTCCAATTCCACTAAAAGGAGAGTTGGTCATCTTCCCACGAAGGCAATGTTCGTAAGTTGCATATGTCTCATAGTCAAATAGATCTAAGTATCCATCTTTCAACAACTTTTGAATCATTCCCTAATGTATATGACCTAGCCTATAATGTCATAGGTTTGAATTATTCACCTCATCTCTTTTCCTCTTAGACATATTTATATTCATTATATGTGGAGAAGTGTCTAACATATATAAGCTATTTACAAGGGTCCCTCTAGTGATGATTTCATCATCCATTATTACTGAACAACTATTGTTCTCAAAAACTAATTTATATCTACTAATTATCAAACAAGAGAGGATATAATATTTTTGATAATAGAGAGAACAAAATAGCATGCATCCAATGCAATGATAGCTCCATAAGGCAGATGTAGGGTGACCTCCCCAAAGGCAACTATAACAACTCTTACTCCATTGCCCATCTTGAGGTCCATCTTGCCTCTAGCCAATCTCCTAGGTCTTGCCAGAACTTACAATGAATTACAGATATGATAAACACTCCCGGTATCCAATACCCATGTGTTATCATGAAAATCTGACAAGTGAAGACTGATCATGAATATACCTGAAGCTTCTCTAAGCTTCTGTTTTGCCTTATCTACAAGGTAGTCCTTACAGTTCCTCTTCCAATGCCCATCTTGGTCGTAGTGGAAGCATTGTCCTTTGTCCTTTGTCGGGTCTCTCTTGGTAACCTTTGCCTTACCTGGTCTTTCTTTGCCCTTGCCCTTCTTAAGGATCTTGCTAGCCTTCCTTTTCTTTTTGGTCTCACCAATAGAGAGAACTCGCTTCTCCTTCTTGATAGCACTCTCAGCTTCCCTCAACATATTGAAGAGCTCAGAGAGAGTTACCTCAAACTTGTTCATATTGAAGTTAACAATGAACTGTGAAAAGGAATCTGGTAGGGACTGAAGTATAAGATCAATACACGGGTTATCATCTAGGACTATCTATATACTTCACAAAGAGAGCGATCTCATCCTCGCTTATCCTTTCTTCCAGCGTGGGCACAATCATGTTAAGGACATATATGATTTTATCTTCCGCGAAAATAATTCTCAAATTACGAAGCCAATATGTATAGTTTAGACCAGTGAGGCGGTTGGCATCAAGTATGCCACGTAGGGGGTTTGTGAGCGACATATTTCTGACAAAATAAGATATAGCAAAAATAAATAACATGCAGATTTTACAGAAAATACTAATTAAGATATGAACTTCTATCTTAATGTACTCCCACTATTTTCTTAGCGAATCACGCGACACCCTCGACACATGAGACGGAAGTCTCCGACAGACTCATAGTGGGATCGGGATCCAATTGACGTCTTAGTGCAACCTCGAGGGACTCGACCAATTACAATAAGTCAAAAGGTAGGCAACTCTTGCCAATCACAACTCCTTGTGATTCCCATCACGTTCGGCCTCCGAATCATCATGGTCTCGAGGGACTCGACCAACCATAATGTTCAGTTAAGTTATCACCATCGTTATAAGATGAGTCTGATTCAATGATATACCCTCGAGGGACTTGACCAAGCATACAATCTCCTTAGTCACCGGTGACATCTCTATGTCGTAGGCAAGAACTCGATCACGTAGATAGGTGAGCCTCGAGGGACTCGACCAACTCAACCTATGTCGTGTTTCAATTTCTTCCTATAACGATGGAAGGCCACATGGGTCAATCTTATTACCTCACACTTATCGACTTAATATTATCTTAGGAGAGGTTTTTGTTTTCTATCGATCTCCTAATATGTTGTGTCACACACATACATATTTAATATATATCTCATCGTATGCAAATATATATATATATATATATATATATATATATATATATATATATATATATATATATATATATATATATATATATATATATATATATATATATATATATATATATACATATATCTAGTAGGTGTATAACACATCACATATGTAAGCCACACTGGATGATCATGAGCCGTCACATAATATGATTAAGCCCGAGCCAATGGGCCTAATCACTCACAATAGGATCTATGTGTGCATTAGCGCATCTCTATGCCTTGTGATTGTTGATCTTGTCATCATCGGTTCTGTTGGATCGTCGCAACACCATGCGTCGTGATCTCCCGCCATGGCATCGTGGATCCCGCTGTAACCTCTACGCTTCCACTGCGCTTCTCCATGTAATTATAAATAATCACAGACAAGCAGGCCCAACAATAAACGAGAAAAACATAAGCTCGCAGACCCCAATAATAATAATTATAATTACACACATCACAACACATAGCTCATGATCATCCATCCATATCATATATCACAGGTACATCACATCATATGTAGGATTACGAGATATATATAATAATTAATTAAACTATTTAATTAATTATTTTTTTGGAAATCAGAACATGCTCGAAATTTCCAGAATTGTCAAGGGCATTTTCATAATTCTGGATGAGAGGGTAGTCCTCGAAATTTTTAGAATTATTGAGGGCATTTTTAGAATTCTGCACATGAGGACAGTCCTCAAAATTTTTAAAAATCAGAGGGGCAAGATCATCCTTTTTCTTAAAAGGATGCCCTAGCCCTCGCCTTGTCCCCATCTGCGCCGCCGCTGCCCTGCGTAGGTGGCGGCGCTACACGCTATTGGCGTGGGCAGCCTCCCCTGCGGTAGGCGCTGCTGCCTTCGGGCGGCACCTCGTGGGTTGGCGACGCCGCTTCGCGCGAGCGCTACCCATGCTGACAGCCGCTCTTGCCAGTGGTAGCCCTGGCCGCGGGGCTGCCCCTTGTGGGCTGGCTGCAACCGTTCGTGCCTGCGGGGCTGTTGCCACTGCGGGTGGCTGCCCCTTTACAGGGGGGCCTTGGCTGTAGTCAGCTGCCCCTTGCAGGGGGGGCCTTGGCTGCAGACGGCCGCCCCCCTTGCGGGTGGTCGGTCGCCCCTGCTAGGGGGCTAGCCGTGGCCATGCTCGGTTGCCCCTTGCAAGGGCTTCCTTCACTGCAAAAATACAGCAAGAACGCGTAGAACGATTCTACATGATTCAATCTCATCACACGTAGTTTAAAACTAATCTTTCGCACGAAAACCTTGGCTCTGATACCACTGTTGGGGAACCTCAGCGGGTTCATCACATGCGCAACAAAAATCAAAACAAAAACCGATTTCCCATGTATATCAAATCGTCGTGCAAAAGATTATGGTCGTGAGAAAAATGTAAAAATCGATAAAACCACGATGTGAGAGAGATTGATTTTACTTAGGGAGATCGTATATCCCTGTATTCTAGATCCGGGTGGAGAAGATGAAGGAGGTCAAACGTCCTCCTCTCTAGCGGTATCCACACGATGGATCTCTGCAGCGAAACTCCTCCAATCTGATCTTGTAACTCTTGCGCAGAGGGAGGGAGGAGAATAGGTGGTGGTGGCTAAAGCTACGACCCATCAACCCTGAATCTCCCCTCCTATTTATAGAGAGCCATCAAAACACTAGGGCTCCTTCCTTAGTGGGTATTGGATCTTCATCCAATAACTCACTATTCTTGCATTATTAGATCTCTATCCAATAATTTTCTTAGGCCTATAATTGGGCCTTAATCAAGAAGCACATCAACATAGGGTCTCATCTAATGAGAATATGGGCTAATTGGATCTTCATCCAATTCTCTATTCGCTGAAGCATCTATCATTTGTGTGTGACCCTATAGGCTCGATACCGAGCTGGTCGTGAGTCACTCTCATCAGAACTCCTTCTGATATAGTGAATTATTATCTCCACAATAATTCACTCGACTCATCGACTATGAACGTACTAGGCCACTACGCCATAGTCCCCAGACGGTACAGGGGGATCAAATCCATCGGACCTATCTGTCCACAGTTACCATGTATCCATAATCCCTCATCCAACTAATATCCTAGAGATCGTCTTGTTCTAATCAGATTCTACTAGAGAACTCCTCTCTCAATCCAAATGACCGTGGCCAGGGATTTGTTTAAGCAAGCACATATAAGATATTCCTCTCGTGATACCGAGAGTCGATGATCCTCTATTGACACTCAATTGACTTCGTAAGGTTAGCTACTGATCCCGATAACCAGTTGTACCATATCTGAAGCTTTCCAAACCTGTAAGTCTGGCGTCAAAGAAATGAGTACTCATAAAATGTATCCTTGGTGTCTCAAGTCCAAGGACTATATACATAATTGGGACTATGGAATCGATGTTTGACATTATGTATCATTAACCATACAGCATTCCATAAGCAGATTAATCAGTGAACTCATTTTCCAATAAGCAACTGTACTATATCCTTAGTGTCTCCACACAAGTGGCTATGAGACCAGTCGCCTTCATCATATGGATGAGTATATAGTACATCAATCTGTCCAGTTATCTCGATGTCCCTCTCGAGTAACCTATGATGGGGATTATTTAGGATCTGTGTTTAAAGATGAATCGATCTCATTATCATGATCTCATCACGATCCGATTCCCATTACACAGAACCAAGGACATCATAATATATATGCTACATATAATAATGTGAGAATATGCCAATATTAATCATAAGCAAAAAGATTACGCAGTGTATCACACGTGCCATCACTCGCGTGATTGGCTTGTAGGGCACCTGTAACTAACAAGAACTTGATGGGGTTTAAAGATACCACTTCTGGAGCGGGTTTGCATTGAATGTTGAGAGACAATATGAGTATCAGAGGGTGATCACTAGTGGAGTCTGACGCAGGGACGGTAGAGGCACCAGGACAAGGTGAGGACAAAGGCTGTGGTTCTGAAGGAGAAGAAGCCGGAGGAAAAGATGAAGGAGGAATATACGGAATCGAAATAATAAGAGAGTGTGAATCTTGTAGAGGCACGGGGGAGGAGGAAGATGTATTAGAAGAACTCAATGGGATGACACATTGACCTTGATCTCGAAAGGGAAAGATAGACTTCACAAAAGTGACATGTCTGGAGACAAATACCTTAGCAGATTGAGGGTCATAACACCGAAAAGTATTATGTCTATGAGATCGAGGCTGCATTTAATGAGAATTGTAGGGACGTAACCATGGATCATGCAAATAGCCAAAAACTTTTAATGTTTGTAGGTTAGGGCATTTTTGAAATAGCTTTTCAAATGATGACTGATATTGAAGAATAGGAGTGGGCATGCGATTAATGAGGTACCCTGCAGTTTGAAAAGCGACAGACCAAAAGACAGAATGCATAGAAGCTTGATGAAGCAGTGTTAGACCAGTTTCAACAACATGACAATGTTTACGTTCGGCAAAACCAACCAGCTGAGGAGTATACAGAGGTGACTTAAGATGTTGAATACCATAAGCGGATAGATAAGGTGCAAGAGCTTGATATTCACCTCCGCCATCAGAATAGATGGTTTTAATAATAGATTGAAAATAATTCTTAACTAAGTTCTTAAAGTTAGAAAAAACAACTACGACATCAGATTTTTGACGAATAGGATAGAACCATGTGTACTTCGTAAAATAGTCTACAAAGACAACATAGAATCTAAACTTGTCAAAGGAAACAATCGATGCAGGACCCCAAACATCAGTATAAATAACCTCAAACAGTTTAGAGCAAGAAAGAGATGAAATACGAAAAGGTAGTTGATGACTCTTATTACTAAGACAGGTATTACAATGAGTAAGAACATTGCTGGATTTAAAAATAGGAATAGAATAATGAGAAAATAATTTTTGTTGAATAGAGTTTGAGGGATGACCAAGACGGCGATGCCATATATCGACTGGAGCTACAGTGGAAGTGTTTGCTGTAGGCTGGGTGAGAAATAGGATAGATGGTTATTCGTAGATGTTGTCTTTATTCAGGTCGCGAACTAGGGATGCCCCCATGCTCAGTCCTTGACAAGAAAATAATCAGGAAAGAACTCAATAGAAGTATGATTTTGTTGACAAAATTGAGAGACAAAAATAATATTTCTCTTGATGTGAAGAGCAAACAAAACATTATTAAGTGTAAAAAAAGTGTTGTTGGAATGTAACGTCAGAGAACCAACATGAGTAATAGGGATCCGTTTACCATCACCAACGATGACGTCTTCATGGCCGCCATAGCCATTATGGAGTGATAAATTATAGAGGTCATAGGTGATATGGTGGGAAGCACCAGAATCCATAATCTAGTTGGACGGACCTTCAGAAGAAGCAATCAGGATATTTGCTTGAGGCCAAGTGGATGGTGTTGGAAGACGCAATCGAGAAACTTTGGCAGTGTGACCGATTTTGTCACACAATTGACAGACGACTGGTTGCATAGTTATAGGTGGGGGCGGCGAGGTGAAAAGGAAACATTTGGATAAGGGTTGACGGACGAAGGATATGGAGGAGGAAGGATGAAAACTCATAGTAGTGGGAGGTAAGTTGACTACACCTTTTGAAGCATTTTTGTGGTATTTGCAGCTAGGCTTTTTGAGTTTTTGGGTGAACTGAGCTGTGATGGGAGGTCCTGGCAAAGGTCCCGACAGCTTGGTGTCACGCTTCAGGTAAGCTTCATAGTCCATCAGCTTGTCATAAAGTTCTTCAAAGAGAATAGGAGAGTCACGTGCCCGAAGAGCAGCAGTAAGTTCTTTGTACTCGGGACTTAGTCCATTGAGCATGTGAACTAGTATCTCTTCATTAGTAAGGAGATGACCTATCAAAGCCAGGTCATCGATAAACACTTTGATATTTTGTAAGTAATTAGCAACACTACTTTCCTCTTGCTTGAGATTCATAAGACTGGAGAGTAGTCCAAGCATGCGAGTCCGAGAGCGGTTCTCCAAGGTAGTATGTAACTTGTTCCAGGCTTCCGCAGCAGTGGCACAGGAGGTCATAAGCGAAGCGATGAATCCAGCAACAGAAGCCTGAATGACCTGGAGGCTAACATGACCTAGCAAGCAAGCAAGCTCGCTCTTCGGAGACATCCCTCCTCTCTAATGTCCTTTTATTCTTTATATTTCCTACAAAAAATTTCTGAACAACCACATCATCACTGACATATGTCTTTGACTAGGAGATGATGAACAGAAAAGTACTATAATAGAATATGGAATAATCAAATTACAAATAATAAGAAGTAATTGTGGTTCTGTTTATGGGATAATGAGCCAGTTAATATTGAAAATAATCCAAGTAGTAAAGCTAAGTAGTTAGGATTAGATAAAGATTTAAATCTAAATCTAGTTTAGATGAGGATGTGATTATTTTAGATGATGATAAGATTTATTTAGATATGATAGATTTTTCAGTGTTTTAAAATATATGTATTTTGTCTTTTAATCAATATAAATAGGTGCTCTTGGTTCATTCCAAAGCACTGCAGATTGCTGATTGAAAGTACTCATAGTGTTCTCTACTATTCTATTCTTCTTGTCCCTGAAGTTCTGCAAAAAAACCAACAGTGATAACAGAGTCTGATTCAAAGAAAATCAAAATGAGTACATCAATTAAAAAGAATGAAAGACTAGTAGATCCAGAAAAAAAAAAAAAAAAAAAAGAAGATTGTGGGCCTTACAGTAAGTGTTCCTAATCAGCTACTTCCTATCTTCAAAGGTGATAATTATCAATTTTAGGCTATTAATGAAAACTATGCTTATTTCACAAGGATTGTGGAAGTTGGTAGAAAATGGTTTTGTTGAGTATGATATGCAGGATCCTAAGATTACTAAGGATCAAAAGCATCAGATGAATGAAAATATGCAAAGAGATGCAAAAGCCCTCTATATGCTACAATAAGTAATAGATGATTCATTATTTCCCCTAATCATGATGGCATCAACATCAATAGAAGCTTGAGAGATATTGGCACAGAGAAGGTAAAAATTTCAAGGCTTCAAATTCTTCGTCGTGAATTCGAAACTCTTATGATGAAAGATTCAGAATCGATCATTGATTTCGTTTCAAAATTTCTTCTATTGTTAATCAAATGAGGTCTTATAGTGAAAATATAAAAGATCAAATTGTAGTAGAAATTTTTTTACGAAGTTTATCTTTAAAATTTGATATTATCTCTACTGCTATAGAAGAAGCTAAAGATACAAGTACATTATCTATTGATGAATTAATGTGATATCTTTTAGTTCATAAACAAAAAGTGAATAGATTTTCAGATGAAATCTTGGAACATGTTCTTCAAATGAAGATAGATCAGAAGAAGGATCAAAATAAAAATTCAGAAATCAGATCTCAAGGGAGAGATAAAAAGGTCAGAGGACGAGGCCGATCAAATGAAGGTAACAAAGAAACTCGAAGATGTTTTTGTTGCAAAAAAATAAGGCATATTGAAAAAGATTATTGGTATGAAAATAAAAATCTCAATGTTCCTCTATGTTATTATTGTGGAAAATATGGACATTTTGAAAAAGATTGTTGGAACAAAAATTAAACAAACTATCATGAGGAAAATAATGATGACAAAAAAGATGAATAATGTATTTTCTTTATAGCATCTGATAAAAAATATTCTAGATTTGTTTGGTTTTTGGATAGTGGATGTAATGATCATATGACAGGGGATAAAAGTCTGTTTCAGAAGCTTGATGATTCGATCAGATCTACTATGCAAATGAGAAATGGCAAAAATGTTCAATTAAAAGAAAAATGAACAGTTGCTGTGAATACAAAGTCTGGTAAAAAATTATTGATGATATATTATTTATTTCTGATTTAAAATAAAATCTCACTAGTATAGGACAACTAATGAGAAAATAATATTATGTTATTTTTAATAATTAAAAATACCTGATTTATGATAAGAAAATCAATAAATTGATAGCAACTGCAAGAATGACAAAAAATAAAATATTTGCCTTATTATTTTTGGATTTTGTTACTCTTTTATACTGATGAATCAACATTATGGCATAAAAATTATGATTATCTAAATTTGTGTTGATCTATGCAAACTATCTTAGACGATGCAGGTCATAATGTTGATGACACACATATACAGAAAAAGGGTGAAGCTCGAAACTCCAAGGATAATAATGAAAGTATACATACAATGTTGGTAGAAGTCTCTAATGATGTGAAGAAATCTAAGAGAAAAAAAAGAAAATGAAAGCTTTCGTATTCAAAGGGATTTGATTCTAGAAATACAAAGCCACCATTAGAGATGGATATTAAAGAAAAAAACGTCAGATCATTTAAAGATCAGCTCGTTGACGTCTTCACAAAACTTTTGGCGAAGAAAATATTTCTTTGAAAATAATTTTAAATTATATTTTTTTAGCACTCCTGATTAGTCTCACATTGAAAAATAGACAAACGTAAGATTGACTTAGAAGGACTTGATAAGTATAATACTATCAGCTTTAGTCAAATAAAATTGGGATAACATTCTGCCTGAGATTGCTCATGTTGCGAGTAGCACCAAAGAGCCCTTTCATCTTTGGTTAAAACCACCTTCTCGAAACTTAGAATTCCAAGCATCACAAGCACTTGGAAGCAGAGAGAGCCATCCACTTGATTGCATTTAAATAGACTAAGATCTCTGCCAGATGACAAGCTTTTAGAAGAGAGAGAGACATCCACTCGAGTTCATCTTATTTTACTTCTGAACGCAAAATAATTGACATAAAATTCATGAAAAGCCCGAATAGGTTCGTAAGCATTGATGGATACAGGGACAATTAATGTCCAATAGCATGGTACCAAGTGTGCTCAAGATTGGAGTAACTTCAACACCAGTTGCTTAATTTCAAAAACATAGAAGAAGTCCATCCATGTAGAACGAATTCTGTACCAGTGGAGGACCGGAGAGAGACTCGTGTGCATCTTGTAGTATTTGAGAACTGAGGTGAGTTGAAATCTGAAAGAAGGGCTACCATGATACTCGGGGAATATAATCAACCAAGCTTCAGTCAAATCTATCCAGGCAGAGATCCCAGGCCTCGGAAAAAATTTTCAGCATTGCAGAAACCTTAAACATCTTGATCTGGTCTGAAAAGGAAGCTTGCCATCGATATGATTCTACATAATTTTTCAGGCACCTGTGAGATCCCAAAACTGAATGTGATTTCCAGGAACTGATTGCTTCAATTTGGGCTCGTAAGCCAATGTTGCAAGCTTCTTCCCGAGACGTTTGGCTGACCGAAGAGCCTCTAAGGCTTCTGGCTGCTTACCTGCCCGTTTAAAATTGAGTGCTCGGTGCTTCTCAGCCTTGATTTGTTCTTCCAGATCAGCTTTCTCCATGCGTTGGTTTCCACTCCTGTCAATATTTGGCAGGGCATCTATTTTATGATATGGTTGGCTAGTAATAACAGTATCCTCCAATCCAATAGCTTTAAGGGCAGACAGAAGTTGAGGATCAAGAAGATCCTCCACAACTACATCATCCATCGCTTCGGATTTGCTGCCGGACAGGTTTGTGCTTGAACCTTGATCAAATTCTTCCAATTGTTTTTCTAAAGCCTTTGCTAATTCAAGTTCAGCCTCTGATTCATCTATCTTTCCTGCTCTACGCAACTTGAGAGCATTACGTTTATGAGACAAGGACTCCTGTTGAATTCTGAAGCGATCACGGCCTGATTTTGGTTTCTCAGATGGGCCAGTTATGTTCTCTTGCTTTAAAACAGTACTGTCAGGAGTTAAAGCACCTCGCTTAACCACATCTGCTTGTTGACCATCTGCCAGACTCTTCTCCAAGAGCTTTGCCTGTCTCAGTTCCTCTCGGGCTTCTGCAAGTTTCCCGTCTCTCTTCAGTGCAACAGCCTTTCTCTTGCTTGCTAAAATTTCATCTCTGAAAGCATCAGCCCCAAGTGTCACCTTCTGTTCTTGTGCTCCCATGTTATTTGTTTCAGTGGCATCTGTTTTCTTACTCTGAAAATTTGAAGTTGTGTGACCAATTTCACCACTTTTTGAGCTGCTCTTCTCTTTAGAAGTACTCTCCACAGCCAACATCATAGGTGCACTAGTAATAGAGAAAAAGTTGGCATCTGTACCTTCTCTTTTCACAGATCCCCTCGTTGATGAGTGCAAAGCTTCAGCCACATTGCCAGAGAGACATTCCAAGTTCAGGGACTGGTTTGACTGATGCAAAGTGGAATTTCCCACGGGATCATGCGGTGAAACTGCTGCATCTTTTGGTGTTTTGTTTAGTGCAAATGATGCTAGGCTTCCAGCAGTCTTTTTTGGATCATCAGAAGCCTGCTCTTTAACAGAGAGATTTTGTGGAATCAAGGTTCCAAAACCGAGTGAATCCACCTCCATAGAGCTAGCATTACTAGAGACTTCCATTTCTGTCATTTGGGTTTCTAGGGCTTTTGCTTTTTCCAGCTCTTCGTCAGCCTCCTCAGTCCTTCCTTGGCGTCTTAGTGCCAGAGCTTTTCTTTTTATGGCTAATAATTCTTTCTGAATGTCAGCCTTGCTTCTCTTTGCCTTCGTAGGAGCCGAAGGTGGTACATTATCATGTGTAGATCGATCATTCATCTGTTTAGATGCCCTATTTGTCATGCCAACAGATTCAACATCATCATCCTCATTCCACCCCATATTTTTCAAAAGTGACAAAAATGCAGGATCATGCATATCTTGCTCTGTTACCTCGGTCTCATCTCTTTCCTCCCCAAGGTCCAAACTCCTGGTATCACCAGCATCATGCACATGTGTGATGTCCAAAGTCTTCTTTGCCACCTCAGCAACAGGCTTTCTGGGAGTACTTTTCATAATTTCCAGTTGTTCCAGAACATTTCCTTTCCTCAAGTCTTCTCCATGGTTTCTTGGAGCACTTTCCATCTCTTCCAGTTGTTGTTCTAAAATCTTTCCTTTCTTCAATTCTTCTTCTGCCTCATCTATTCGACCTTCCCTTCTCAACATGAGCACCCTCTTTTTCAAAGCCAATAGTTCTTTTTGAATCAGTAGCTTACTTTTTGGTGGTGACTTAAAATGAGAACCTGTTGTATTAGCAACATTCTCCCCTTCAACTGTTTGTGTTGCAGCCACATCAACTTGAGGGCTTGATCTCTTTTTCTTAAATTCTGATGCAACAACTTCAGGACTACATTGCCTACCCTCCAGGTCCTTTTCCAGTAATTTTGATTTCTTCAGCAGCTCCACCGCCTCTGAAATATTACCAGCCCGTTTTTGGCTGAGTGCCTCCCTTTTCAGACTAAGCACTTGCTTAAGCAGTGCCTCCCTATCAAAAGGAATGTATTCATTGCTTTGACTGGCTGGTTGTTCTTCATCCTCGTCAGACCAACCAAATGATTTTAAAGCAGCCACTAAATCTGGGTCATTCATATCATCATCAGTCACCTCAAAATTGGCATCAATAGGAAGATCATCTGAGAAAACAAGCTGGTTGTTAAATTGGAATCCAGCATCGGATGCATGGTCTAATGCTAGGTCATCTTGTTTGTCTTCATCAAGACTATTGATTATAGTATGCAGCTCATCATCCGATTCTTCAGCCTCACCCAATAGCTCGTGTTCTTCTATTTGTTTTTCTAATAATTTAGCCCTCTTCAGCTCCTCCTTTGCTTCAGAAAGTTTTCCTTCTCTTTTCAATAACAGTGCCTTCTTCTTAACAGCAATGACCTCTGATTTATCAACACCGCCCTTTTTAATACCTTGAGAGGGTTTTTGAGAAACTAGTGCAAGAAGATTTGACAATTCACCCTCCAAACTAAGCTTTGCTGGTCTTTTATCAGCATCATGAAGATCTGCATCAGACCATCCCAATTCTAGAAGTTCTGATGCAAGGTCATCCTTGGCTTCTGTACCCCTTTGAGAGGATAACTTCTGGTTACCACCAAACTCTTCATGACCCTTGATTTTCTGGATGCCGGCAACAGTACTAAAATTGGATGCCTTTTCAGCCATTCGCCGGTTCTTTCTTAGTGTAATTTCCAAAGCTCCAGCTTGCCTTTCAAGTTCTTTACCACGCTTGAATGCCTGAAGTGCTTCCTCAGATTTTCCTTCAGCCTTCAAAGTTTTATACTTTCTCTTCTCTTCAACTGCTTGTTGACGCAATTCCTCTGGATCACCTAACATAAGATCCACCTTAAGATCGTTGTGTGTATCAACTGACACGCTTCTAATATTATCTCCCTCCCTCCTGGAACTAGAGCTGGATGCACTGCTTGGTACCAACTTAAGATCAAGATTCACAAGATTGTTTGAATTTTGTTCAGATAATGATGTATGCTTTCCATCAGTTCCAAGAATCTGACTTAGAACCTCTTCCTCATGCTTGAAAGCCTGTTTTGCATTAACTGCAAAAAAAAAAAAAAAAATCAAGCAAATTCTAAGATGACCACTTTGCATTTTATAGATCAGATACACATTTCAGATAGATTTGGCTATAAGCTATATATGTAACCATGGAAGCAGAATTTTCTTTTCTTTCTTTTTTTCTTTTGAAGTCTCCCAATATCTTTAAATATTAAAATATGTAAGACAATGATATTTCTTCAAAGTCCCTTTTATGTCTCTTTTCTTTCCTTTGAGAGCAATATGTGCAGCTTTGCATATAAAACTTCTGAAGAATTAAATTCACATAAGGAGCACCTCAACACGTAAAAGAAGTCCTTGCATGAAGCACTGCACATTTTCTGTCACAAAGCAGATTACATACATAGGGCTGTTAAAAAAGATTTGTTCCTGAAGATCCCAGGCTTGATGTGATGTCCAGCTGAAGCCTGCTAAATAGCAAGCCCACCAAGCCAAGTCCAAACAGCTAAAGAATTGTTCATCAGAATATTAAGCCAAACCCAAACTTTAGCCTGTTCACTCCATTTTGGCCCAGCAAGGACCTGGCCAAACTTTAGCTTATTTGAGTTCTCTCCATTATGTATTTAACAAGACATAGATGTGATCTCTACTATATACTATCATTAATGGCCAACTTTAATCATGACAACAGTATGTATATGCTTATAATAGCTAGATATAGAAAGCCTAATACACTGCAGCACTGTCCCTTCAGATCTCTTCTCATTCTCCCCGATCTGCTCCCAACTGGCATCCTCCATGAGTGAAAATGCTCATACTTTCAAAATCTCCTCCTCCACAAAGGCCATGTTGGAGGCAAAGCCTGTTACCCATAACACACTGGCTTTTCATGATCATCCTAGCTTCTTTATCCTCATTGTCAGCACCTTCTCTTTCCTTATGCCTCCACTGCCACCACCCACCTTCACATTAACACCTCTGCCATCACCACCCACCTTGATACCACATAAACTCACAGCATGCCTTCCTCAGTGTCGAACTTCTACCCATTCCTCAGTGGCATCACCAAACCATTCCCTCTCAATGGTGAACATGAGCCAAGCTTGAACAGCAGGCCTGTTGGAAAAAGAACATGCCTAATCTCATCCATGTCCAGATAGCTTACACCATTAATCATAATCATTCTCTAGAATACTTCCCATCAATCTGGGGTGGTGTATTCTGCACAACTCTTTATAAGCATTCTGAAATATTGAAGCAAATCAACGAGCAGCTACATGATGTTACTGAAATAAAAGAATTCAAATAAGGCTTTGAATTAACAAATCTTATGTCAACCCACATAGCTGAATCAAAATCCCAAAACACAGCAATCATCAAATAAACTTATGATAAAAACTAAAAAATATAATAGTGCAGGTAGGATCTAAATAATAGGTTATATTTGCATGCAACTAAAGGACAATCCAAGTAGTTCACTGAACCTGCATATATGGCAGAATGTTTAAATTCAATGAATAGTTGACATAAAAACTTAGCTATTAGGCATATCAGACATGAATATAAGAGTTTTACTTCAGAAATTCCTAAAAGTGATGCGCCTTGCAGATAGTGAGCAAAAAACAAATCCTCACTGCCACCTCAATCTTGCCTATGTCACCTCAATCTAGCCTAATTCACTGTTAATTCCTTGAGGAATCCAATTCCTGGTGTCCTCCCATTGGAAAAAAATGAAAGAACAAGAATGTAAATGAAAATATGCTGCAACATACTTTATAAAAAAGATATAATATTTAGTAAGCCAAAGCATTTACCTTTAGCAGTTTGCTTCCTGTGTCCATATCTCAACTCAAAGCGTGCTGCTTCCTCTATCCTTTTGCATGGCTCACATATTCGGACTAGTGCATCACCTTGTCCACGTAAAACCATTCTCTGTTGGGTGCAACTATTGCAAAACAAGCCTCCACATCTGCGACAGTGATGCTACAGCAAGAAAAGCAATACATCATTATAACGGAATCTTCTAGTAACTTGTAGGCAATAATGACATTGTTGAACACTGAATCTTGTCATCAAGGCAAATGACTGTTTCTAGAAGGTTTCTGACTTTGGCAGAAAGCTCTATTTATTACTCATCTTCTACAAAATGTAATAATATTTACTTATTTTCAAAGGTCTGACAACTTGTAAAAGATATGCAATTCTCAAGAACATCAAAGGTCAGTCTAAATTATATTCAGAAATCAGAATAAATAATATATATATATATATATATATATATATATATATATATATATATATATATATATATATATCTGTGTTTGTGTGTGTGTGTATAATCAACCATAAAGGAGCAAGTGAAAACAGAAACAACTGCTCATCTATGTCTTATAAAAGTGCATGTTAGCAAAGTCACAACTCCTCTACATAAGCACATTCAGAGAACACACTTCAATCATCAGGAAAAAACAAGTCATTAGCAAACACAAGCTAGTTCCATCACCAACTCCAACGTTAGCATTCTAGCATATACAACAATTCTATGACAAATAGTATTTATAAACATATTTGCAATCAGGAAAAAATGTCTACCAAAATCAAGTTGAAACTTGTGCTGACTTTGACGCTAATGACATAGGCTAAGCTTAAGCCATTCAAATCTGGAACTTGGCTTTGTAAAGTTGATAATCTGGAGGATATAAAATAATCAATTGATCTAAGTCCAAATTCTTATTGCAGAAAAATGCTGCCAATTAAGCAAGAATGTGGGAAACAATTTGTATTCATTTACCCAAAATATTTGGCAATACTGTTAAGATTTATCTCTAGGAACTAATTATATTCATGATATTTTCCTGCATGGTCACTGAAGCTCACTATAGATAATATTAGTATGTTATCATTCCACCAAGCAGAGATGGACAAGAGACGTAAACTTGTAGACACCCATATATAATAGTTACAGTTCCTTGATCCTCTAAGACACAGCCTTGTTAATATAAATTCTGGAAAAAGAAACAAGGATTTAGCACCAGAAAAATGAAAACATAACACGGATGACTAGCAATTTTAGTGCTTCTGCATGATCATACATTGACAAAGACTAAGTTAAAAACACTCACACAGGAAAAAACGAAAAAACCAGAACATGGTCATAAAAAGTACATCCAAATATGTATACCTTTCTATTGATAAAAGTGAACTGGGATGAACAACCCTGACAATGAGATCCATCTACCACCCAATTTCCTCGCATTGAAGGCTTTACCGGCAAGCCAATCTTTTCCAACGTCTTTCTGATACTATAAACTACAAAAGGACTTCAAGTGAAGATAACAGAGCCAGTCAGCTATAATGCAAATTATTTACAACCTATTCAACATGATGCCAAGTTAGTTCATCTTCACAGTGTCTAAGAACAATGCTTTATGCAAAGTAAGGAAGCAGCTAGCCCATTTTGACAGTTAATTTTATAAACTTGCATGCCAGGATGCTAAAAGTTTAGGTGGATAGTAGAGATAACACCATCACTTTTTAATTGAAAAAAATCAACATATTTAATCACAACATCATCCACTATAATACAAATAAACCCCTATCTATATTTGAATCTGTCCTAGCATATAAGTGGTTGAAAAGATCCTTAAAAGAATGTCGTCGGTCTTCAAATGGTCTTCTAGTTTCGGTCATTTATTCATCCTCTGCAATGACCTCTGGCTCTACCAACATATTCTTTATGCATAGCTACAAAAACGTTGGCAAGAGATGGAAGACACGAAACATCAACAAAGAAGAGTTTAACAACGCAAAATTCGATGGTAATCCACAGTGTACCGTTAATCAGTTGACAAAAAGGGACGAGAGACAACATGGACGAACTTGATTAAACTCATCATCTAGAATCAAAAAAGCACGAGGAGTTCAGATATCGAACCCTAAATAGGGAAACTAGAAGTCAAATCGGAAGAACGGCTGCATAGAGATTAACTTCGCGAAAGATCAAAAAATCCAGGGTAAAGGGATGACGCTTGAGTTGCCAGCAAAAGAAGGATCGGAATCCAAATGTACCAGGACTAGAGATGCGATCGTTATTACCTTGAAAAATAGGGGAGACGCGATCGAGGCTGTCGATTTCGTCGTCCCACCTTTCTAACGAGGACGATAAGAAAAGAACTTTTTTCTTTTGTTGTTGTTGTATATCCCTCCGACGAACTCCGGTGGGCTTTACTTACCTGTCTCACCAAGACAGGGATTAAGGTTATCACACGCAAACGAGCTACTTTTCCAAAACGGAAATAGTTATTAACGTCATGGGTGACCCTTATATGACGTCATGTCAAACTGGAAGCCGGTGAATAAATCCTATTCGCTGTTTTGGCCCAGAAAACCTTTTTTTAATAAAAGTTCAGGGTTTAAATATTAATTAATTATAAAAATAAGAAAAGAACAAAAAGATAATCTAAAATAGTGACTAAAAAATAATTAGTATGGTAAAATATAAAGTTTGTAATAATTTTATAGATATTAAAATTAATAAAAAAGATATATATTTATAATTATTAAAATTAGAAAAAAAATAAAGATTTAAGTAATATTAGTTGTATTAAAAACGAAGATTAAAACATACTTGTTAATGATAACGAGATTAAGGAAAAATAAAAATATATAAATTTTTAATAATTAATTTATACAAAACTTAGATTTAACGATAAATAATATTGATAGATTTAATAATTATAAATTTATTCATAAAATTAGAGTCAAATGAAGTAAATGATGTATTAATGAAGATAAAAATAACTAGAAGTGTGATAATATTGAGATCTTAAGATGATATGCAAAATTATAAAAAATAAAAACTATGAGTTAACTTTGGAAAAGAATGATTCTAATATTAAAATATCACGAGTCAAAATTAATGAAATAATTGACTTATTAATCTTATTTGATCTAAAACACTAATCAAAATATTTAAATTAAAATTAATAATAACACACTTATCAAATCCTTATAATCCTATCATATTCTTATCGACTTTTAATCAAAATATTAAGATAAAATAATTAATATTAGTGATATGAAAAATAAGTTAAGATTAAATCTAAAATGATTTAATAGAAAATATACATATAAAATTAAATATTTTAAAAATAATTAGATATAATTTCCTATTTATCTAAATCAAAATTCGACCTCAAATAATTGCTAGTTGTCCGAGCCGGTGAATTCCACCCAAGTCCCGTAGTCCAACGGACTCTTTTAACTCCGTGAGCGAAGCCTGTTCTGCCAACTCAACTGATAGGGTAGATATGTAAATAACCTGAAAAAGAAAAGGCTTGGCGATAAATGTTTCAGATACCCAAAACACTACCCAGACGATCGAAACCGCCAATGCTACGTGCGTATATATATATATATAAACACACACATCATAACGTATCAGATATGTGTATCTCACGGGTAATGTTTTGGGTGCATAAATCAATATGGTCGCACCTTCTCGATCACACACCATCTCTTCCACTGCTACACCGAGTTATCCCACCCATGGAGCGAGCCGAGTAGTGCCGACAGAGCATTCCTCCACCTCTTCCTGCTTTTCCTCCGCCACCACCATGGATTCCTACCCCGAGAACACTTACTACTATTATTCCTCCACATCCTTCTACTACGACGGCCCAAATGACCACACCACCCATCCGAATTCCAACACCGCAATCTCCTTCCCCATCGACTCCCCCGATGGAACACCAACGCCCATCCCCGTCCGCCTTCCCGCCTCCGTCACTGCGGCCGCCGCCATCAGGATCCAGTCCGCCTACCGCGGCCACCTGGTCCGAACCCTCGTGGGGCAGATCAGGGCCGTCGACGCCGAAGCCGCCCGGATGGAGCAGCGAATCCGGCGGCAGGAAACGGTGGACGCCGTCAGGAGGGACGAGCGGGAGCGGCTCCGGGTGAGCGAGGGCCTAATGGCAGTGCTCCTCCGGCTCGATTCCGTGCCGGGTATCTACTCGGCGGTACGGGAGCTGAGGAGGGCCGTCGCCCGCCGGATCGTCGCGCTCCAGGAGGTCCTCGATGCCATCCTAGCGGCGGCGCCCATCACCGCCGTCGAGGGGATTCCCGCGAGCTGGGACGATATCCTGCAGGGAATCTGGGGAGCGGAGGATGACGAGGAAGACGTGGGTGTTTCAGAGACAGGATTCAACTGCTTGGAGAAGTTTCTGTTCGAGGTGTAATTTATGCATCTAACTTCCTATATATATATATATAGTATATAGACTATGGTTAATAAAAGGAATTCATGAATGGTTATATATATATATATATATAATACTGAACAGATATAAAGCATTGAATACATCATTTTTTTTTTACAACAGTATGACATTTGCATCTTATTTTCAACTAGTAAATAACAGGTACAACAAATCGACAAGAATTGGTGTCGCAGGTATCTTCTAACCCACTTAGCAGATACCTTGATGTGGAGCACATCAAACACACTGTCACCAAGCTGAGGAACACTTACAAACTTAAAATACTAATCAAAACTGATGAGAGTCTCATAAAGCAATCCCATCTTTCCTTTGGGAAACACCACCAGGGAATGATCTGTGAATTGTTGTACTTCTCAGGATCGTTGTTTTCATCGGTTTCTCCTGCACATCTTTTTGCGAAATAGTCGCTGGCTTCAGTTTATCTGCCTCTCCTACCTTGATATTTTCCGCAATAAATTGTAAGCCCTGAAGAATACAGAGGATATAGCATGAGAACAAGATTTTGAACAATCTAAACTAAAATTCAAAATGTACCTTGCTTGATTCATCTGGAGAAAAGGTGATTGAAGACTGAGTAAATTGAAGTTTCTCACTAGCTTCCTGCTAACAGATATTCCAGAAATTATAGCTAAATCATGGAAATTTCTAAATACTAGGTAACCTAATCAGAATTTATCACAATATTACTTTGAGCAAGGGATGGAAATACAAATAAATGGGATATTTGTTCTACTCAATGATAATCATGTTTTTAGGAAAGTCATCTGTGGTTCCATTAAAGCATAAACATCAAGGTGTATTAGATTCACAGTATTATAATTTTTCATTAAAAACATATGCCGCATAGAACACAGGACGTTGAAAACGCTAATAAGGCATGCTACATCATTCGCATCTTACGTGAATATGGTTAAGACAGTTTGCACAGAATTCCTTAACATGGGATCAAGAAAGTGTACAGAGTTGCACTTGTAGCACAAATTTAGCAGGTACCAATAATGTTATGGGGTCTGACCTGAAAGAATTTAGCATTTAATCCATCTTTAATGCCCCCAGCAAATTGGCATAGATAGTATATACCTGCATTAGTCATATCCTGCATGGTAATAACAAGCAAAATGATCCAGTAGAATCTCTTACAGTGCCTGTGGCATAGATATTAGTGATATATATGTAATATGTATGCATTAGAACCTGTTTATTTTCAAGAAGTCCAATCTTTCCTTCCTGCTCAAAGTGACAAAACTCTCACCAGTTTAAACATTATCATCTAAGCCTCACCTAGTGAAAATGAACAAATATTGATGCTGGTGACTCACCAGTCCAGCGATCATGTTCTGAATCGATTCAATATCAAATCCAATTTGAGAAAGATCAGTTTTAACCTCATTAACCTGCACATTTACAAAGCAACAATTGCTGACTTAACAAGCATCATAGAGCTTACTTGATTGTTTCAAAAGCTGACATAAGAACACATGAACGGATGTAAATTTCAAAATATACATGGATTATCTGTAAGTCCAAGTGTATGACATTCATTTTCGTTTAAAGCACTTGACAAATTCTTCCATTTGTCGATACAATATGACACATCGTATGTTGATATACAAAGCGCATGGGCCAAGATGATGGCTCCAGAAGACAAATTCTTCTGTTTGTTGGTAACACTATGAAACACCTTTGAGTAATATACAAAGCTCATGGGACAAGTTGAATGCTCCACATATTGTCCACTAGACTTCAATACATTAGGCACTTCATCTATGGAATAATTTAACTGTTATGATAATGATATTAAGATGACATGGATGGAGGATTTTGGAAGACTTATTGCTAAGATCAATGCCCAATACATGTTCAACAGCTACTACTGCAGTCTTATGGAACTACATAGTCCACAATTAACTATGCACAAGTGGCATTTTGGGCTAGCACCAAAATCTAAAAAGAAAAATAAGCAAAAGAAGGTCATCTTACAACTACAGTCTTACTGCTACATCTCCCCATTCCTCGCCATAATAACATTGTTGCATCTAACATAGGATATTTAACAATATTTGTATTGTATTTAGCCAAAGATACACATTGCTATCATATAATATGTCAATTTAGTGATAATTTACAACGACTATAAGATAATTTAGAATAACCTTTGATTTATTAGCCATTGAACTTGCTTATGTGATCATAGATTAATAATTTTCAAGTTACAGTAAATTTCAAGCAACCTGAGCTCCACCACAAAAATAACACCACTAAGCTTTGCTAGTTAACATAGAATACATACTTGCAACAGTAGCTTGTTTCTGTAGAAGTGTCTGCAATTATTTTGCCCATACTGAACTAAATTATTACTTCTGCTTCTATATATATATACATAAAGGACATCATCTGGATTCAGTAAGGTTCACATACATGCAGATTAGGCAGGCAAATGAGTTTCAGTTTGGTGCTTCCTTCAAATCAAAAGTGCACTTCAACAAACATGCCCAGCAAAAAATGAAAATGCCATGATTTGGATAATTGACCCAGATGATCCACCATGTGCATACAAGAAACTGATACAAAATGAAAAAAAAATTTATGGCATGGATGTTCTCGGATGTTCTCACAAGCAAAACATATTATACATATAAAAAATAAACATGCATATGCATGTGTATGCACTTATTCACAAGAAGACACTTAGTAGCATGTGAAGAAGAAACAGCAAGATTCAACACAATCAAAGTCCACTATCAAGAAGAATTAAATTTCATTAAAAAAAATAACTTCATGAAACAAAAGTTTGTGGGCTTTCATTTCAATCTGCATTATCATATGGTTATCTATTTACAACCACAATAAAATGTAAGGTCCCAACTATTTGAATGTATCTACTCGTCATTAAGCTCGTTTAAGCTAAGAGTACCAATTTTTCTTTTATTGATTTTAATAATTTTTCCTCTCGCACCAGGAATCCCAAATGAATTTATCCACTGGTTTAAGGTTATGTACCTATCACCAAAAAAAGTGGCATGCTAAGGTCAACTTGCTTCTACAGGAACATAGATAGGTCGCGAGCGTTAACTGATAACTTTTGGAAATCTTGAATCTGAATGTTCTTATAAGAAGTAGTGCACCAACTGTATAGATTTACCAACCTCATTCAGAATACATTTAGACATTTCCTTCTGCTCATCCAGTTTCCCATCCAAGTTTTCAAGCCTCTGGGTTAGGTGTCTTTTTGTTGCCTGAAAAAAGAATGACTCAAAATAATAAGTTAAATGCACAAGCAACTTCAAACTCAATCTAAAGAGTGAGAGATCTCAAACATACAGATAGAGCTGCAGATACTTGCTCTAGTTGTTTCGACACATTTGCAACAGCACTGGCCATATTCCGTTTTGTGACAAACATAACATCAGAGAAGGACCATCCCTGCGAAGACAAGGGCACAAAAAACAAAATATAAAATCACTCTGTCTTATAAGATAATCTTCTTTTATAATTTCAAACGGTCTACATAGAACAGCAAGCTGTGTCTTTAAAGGACGCAAGTGTGGATCATATGATTCAGCCAAAATGGTATACATTACACTGTAAGGAAGCAAGAAAGCAAACAACTGATGCATCCACACATTGGTGACTTTGCATAATCCACTACTATATCTCTGAAAGGTTAATTAGCATATCTTATTACTACAGACAGATGTGGAATTTGCCTTCACAAAGTTGAGCCAAATCTACAAGTATGAATCCATTAGTTTGTGTCCTAAAAGCAGCAAAGTCGTGATGCCACAGACTTAAAACAACATAATAGACAAAGAAAACAATAAAATATTAAGTTCCCAAGTGTATGGTTCATAAGCTAAGCTATAGTAAATCTAGTTAAATGGTTATATACCGCAATTCACTAATTAACCTCTATTTATAGGCTTGTGTTTTTATCTTTCCACTTCTAGTTAAGTAGCATGTAGAATATCATCTGGGTTTTGTTCTGCCAATAAAATCTTACATCTGGCATATAGCAGCACTCTTTTCTTGTACTGTTCTTTCTTTTCTTTCAGTCTGTATTAGTAATGGCTCCTCTAACAAAGAAACTGATTTAAAGCTATTCATGGTGTAGAAATGCCTAATCCATAATTCCACGATACAAAATATTTTCAGCTTTTAAGCTACATGACCGTCATATTTTTCTGAAATCATAACTTACCTTCCACCACATGTAACAGTACCCGAAAGCTCCAATTGCAGCAGCCGGCATTATGTAGGATGTTAAACCCCCTGAAGTAACAAAAGAGAAAAAAAAGATATAAATGCCTTGTATTTGCATTCATTTGGAAAGCATGGCAACCACGATCCTACCAGTTCTAGAACCTACAGCGAAGTTGGATAGCCCAAGCTAGATTGGACCATATCATCATGAGATTCTATAACCCAAACCAGGAATTTGACAACCATGCATAAAAATGCTTTACATTTAGTTTTACAATTCTTAATGAACTCAATATCTTTTAAATGAAAATTACAAGAAAGAAAACACGGTAAGCACATTACTAAGGAAAAAAAGTGCAAAAAATAAAGAGAAATGAACTTAACTAAATGATTTCATGTAAATTAAGCAATCTGGATACCAATTTAAGATAAATGTGTATGAGATCGTTACCATTAGTAGTGTCACCATTGACTATGGTAACTGGTCGAGATATTGTCAAATCCCTGATCTCTTTAGCCAAATGCTTAATCTACATTCAAGGACAACAAAAGTGTGAGCAAGATAAAAAATCATCTAAGAAACCGAAAGCAATGAAAATGCTTTTATCTTTAAACAGTTCAGTCATCCTAAGTAAATAAAAACAAGCTTTAAACCTCAAGTATACTGATAACTTAAAGCTTCTAGGGTTCAGGTCAAAAAGTGTATCACAACATGTTACATGAAATCAAACTAAATGCTCCTTTAGAATGTATCATATGGTACAATGCTTTCTTTTATCTTTCATCAGACGACCTTCAACCATGTTTTGTAATAGTATATGCAACTATTTCTATTATTGTGATACTCCAGTGTAATGACACCTAGATTTGCAAAATAGATTTTAAATGCATGATATAATTGGTTACTGCATTTGTGAAAGTAGAGATTTAAAATAAGGATGTGCCATGAAAGCAGGCACAAATTATATGGCTTTCCGATTAATTACAATATAAGTGAGATATTGTCACGAAAATAATATGTACCATAGTTTAAAATACCAGTCTGTGCACACCAACCATCAACCGTTGTTAAACTGATCGTTTTTTTCTTTTTGGGTGATGCCAGATGGTATGGGTCTGTCTAACAGTACTATACAGGTCTGGTAGATTACCAAAACTGGTATCGGATCAAAATTGCATATTTACATCAGTTGGGACATTCTAGAAGTCATATATTGCATATTTACATCAGTTGGGACATTCTAGAATATATGACTTCGAGAAAGTCCTTGAGTTAGCTCTGTATACCGGTACGTTACAGGTCTGGAAGATTACCAAAACTGGTATCGAATCAAAATTACATATCCTATAGGTTTAATAAGTGGATTCATTCGTTATGTTGCAATATAGACATGGTGGTTTTCAATTTTGAAGAAGCAGGATTTGAAGCAGCCGGATTTACAATGTTACTTAAATAATTATTTTAATCAAAATTATACATAAAAGGAAGTAATATTCGATGAAAATGAATAGAGATTAATTTATTAATCAAACTGAACAAAGACCTTGACACAAGTTAGAACATAACTATCTACTGACTTCAGATTTTTCAGATATTAATATGAAGAGATACTTGAATGTTCCTGAGCAAAATTTGAGAACTACATAAACTTTCCATATGGAGTTCTTAAAACACAACAAAGAAAAATGCAGAAAAGAAAAAGAGTAATACCTGAGATGCAAGAAGAGCAGTGTCATAGTAGTTCGAAGAGACATTTGTATCGTTAACACCTTTCATAAATTCCTGAAAGTTGGAAATACATTCCCAGGTAATTACTAATCAGGAAATCTAGAGAAAAAGATGAACAGATCTTGGACGAATATTTCTGCTGTAAGTATGAGAACATTCAATGATCATGCAACTTATCTGAATTCCACTGTCAAAGGAAGTATAACACGAAATCAGTTGACAAAATATTCAACCACATGAATGGATGAGTCAATAAAGTAGTGTCAAAATCCATCTTGGGAACATGTAAATTAACATCTTTACCATTATTAGGTTTTGGTTCAGCACTGTATTGGTCCAAAGCATATTTTCAGAGTTATTAAAAAATAAAGTAGAGACCTTAGGAAATATTTGTCACGAACTGAAATCTAAATTAGGAGCGAAGTGCGTCTACTTCATCCTAATTAATTTTACACCAAGGAGGAAATATTTGAGCAACGACGGGGTCATCTTTATGAACTTTGTTGAATCATGTAGATAAATCCAGGAAGAGTATGTATGATTCATTGGAACTCTTTCTATGGGAAACTATGCCCAAGGGTGTGGCTCTAGGACTATATAATCTATGCCATTTGACGACATACATGATTTATGAGCACTCTGCAGCATACCTTTCCTCTTCAGTAAAGTTAGCGTAACAAAACAGCCTGCTAAACCAACTAAGATTCTGTTAATGATATCAGCCAGGCGATCGTTTTGCTGGTTCCCTTAGATGCCAAGAAAATTAACCAAACTTGCGGCGGAAACGCGAAATCTAGACTTCATATTTCAGGAGAGAGAATGAATTCGGACAATCACCTGAAGATCCGACAATACATCAGACAGCCGGCCATTCCTTAAGATTATCGAACCGGTCAGACCTGATCACCACAAAAAAAGAGTTGGGGAAGAGAGAGAGAATCTTGTCGATGAAAAAAAGAAGAGATCGCTGTGATTCAGACCTGCACCAACGAGAACGAGGACTTTAGATGACGAGATCCCGGCCTGCATCGCCATCTCGCTCTTCCGGCCTTTGCTTGTCCGGCCAGGTTCTCGTCGCCAGACGAGGGAGACCGAGAAGAGAACAGGGGCAGAAAAGGGTGGGTGCGGCTTTGCCTGGGTGGGTGATGGTCTCGGCGAGAGATGCAGAATTACGGGTTCGCCCTTTGAAATATTAAAACGCAAACGCGCGTAAAAATACTCATCACAAAGAAGTCGTGAAGACTAATTTGTTAAGTAGAAAAATAATTGCAGTAATGACTTTATCTTTTATTGATAATTTCTTATTAGGGCAATTAAAAATAAAGAAAAAATGATTTTTACCGAAACTTTTAGACGAGCATAAAATATATTAATACGAAATGGTTGGGGGTGAAACGGCTGAAGGTTGGTTGTCGTGAGAAGACATTGGACCAAGGCAAAGTGGTTTGAAACGGTAACGAATGGTGGCTATGGGAAATTAAGTGCAGTAGCAAAATAGTTTCACCCATATCTTTATTATTTGAACTTTGTGACTCAGCAGTAGCCATACTAATGCACTCATACTCATAATTAAGTATAAGAAGAAAGCGTATACTGCGTTATTCAGTTGGGCCCAGCGAGGGCATCCACATGTCTTTCTCCACGTGTCGGCCAACAGTCAACCACAGAGCACTCCTTTATTTGATACATTTTTTTAACCCACTGGGTATTACCCGCATAATTACTTTAAGAGATATATTAACGCAGCGGAAACCGCATCTGTCTTTCCATTGGAAATATACACGACCCCATAAAAACTACGAGACAGCGTGCACGAGCGGGTAATGTTCGGTTAACGTATTACCAGATTATTTTTTTAATGTTTAAACAGATTCAGCAACATATCCACTCAAAGAATGAGAAGCATTCATCTTAAAGTTCATTCACGTCCGAAGTACATCCCACTGTTAGATTTTTTTACTGAAATAAACCAAAGATTTTTTTTTTTTACTCGTTAATGCAGATACAAACTTATTGATCTCCATTCATACAATTCAGTATGTAGTAGCGTGGTTTGTCCGACTTTGAAACCACGACATGTTGAGAGCTCAATCAAATTCCTTCAGGTGTTCACATTTGTCATGCGTCGCTGGTGGGGATGCCCAAATCATCGACTATAATAAATAATAAGAAAAGTTCCTCGAAGGAAAAGTCGTCTTACAAAGTGAAGACTTCCCCCCACTGGATCTCATCTTTGCCTTCCAAATCTAGTCAAATCATCTGAGCAGTATCATAGTGGAAACTCTTTCTGAAGAATATCAAGGTTTCGCGAGTCACAAGCTTCAAACATGTCATTCCGAGACGCACAGCTGTGAAAAATGTAAGAGTTCAACAATTCTTTGCAATTGAATTTTCTTTTTTACCCAATGCTTATTTTATGCTTAAGAAATTTTCTCTATGGTATACCTGAGAGAAATCCTCAAATATTGCCAGGCATTATCGGCTTTGGGATTCATAGCTAGCGCTCTAACATAGTAACGGATAGATTCTTCATAAAGACCCTGAACAAGGAAAAGATAAACAAGAATTAAAGCACAAAAATTTCTTCGGACAAAAAACATAACATTTTTCCATCAGTATACAGACCCTGTAACGGTCGAAATCAACCGTTACAGACCCTGTAACGGTCAAAATTGACCGTTACAAATCCTGTAAAAGGTCAAAATCGACCGTTATAGACCTGCAAAAAGGTCAAAATCGACCGTTACAGACCCTGTAACGGTCGAAAAACTCTTTCTAACTCTATTTAAACTCACCCTTCTTCCATTTCACCTCACACACTCACTCTTTCTCAAACTCACTTTCTCAAAACGGTTCCTCAAAGCTCGAAAAAGATATGTAATATTATTTTTGCCTAATTTACATTGATTTTGTTGAATCTATATCAATTTCTATCTTACAAACCCTAACCCAACTTTTTTTTCTAATTTTTCTGGTATTAAAAATAATATTTTTTTTAATCATTAAAATATTATTTATTTTGTACCGCTCGGTATGCCCAAGCATACCAAGCTGTACCGACATACCGTACCATACTGGCCAAATCTCGGTATGCCGGTATGGACCGGTACGACGAACCTTGGTTTAAACAATAAGGAAAATGCTTATGATTTTTTTGATTTCAAATAAACATACCTGGTTGGCGTAGCTTATACCCATGTTTGCCCATGCACGAACATAATTGGGTTTTAAGTCTAATGCCTACAAAGCAAATGCAAGTATAAAATGAAAATGTTAGTACACAAACAAAGCCAATAAATGCATAAGACCATATGAATAACATATAAGAACGTGGTGCTTTTCTATTTTCAAACAACGATTATTCGAAGTCTTCTGCTACATCATTTTCTGGATTTGCTATATTGTCTTTTTGGAAGTACAATGCATCAATCATTACCCTGGAGTTGAAGAGTTTGTGATTTTCCAGATAGTGGACAAGAATCGAAATAAATCTGAAAAAACTATCTTATACACAAGATAAGTCTGGTCACGAAACCTGTGAGAAATTTGGAGCCACAAGATAAGTCTGGTCGTGAACACTGCTGGAATGTAGATCACACATTGATTCCTGATCCTAGACATAAGCAGTTCTGAACAACAATAGATAGTTTGCTTCACTCATTCCCCCTTCCCTTTCTGTAGTTTCATTTTTCAGATTTAAAGCCAATTACATGCTGAACTAACCAAGCCCTTCTAGATGAGGAGCTTGATAGTCATCTCTTGAAAATATTAAACCAGGACAACATGCTTGCAATCAACAAATAATAAATACAAGAAAGAGCAAAACTCTCCTAACATAGAAGAGTGAGTTTATCTGAAAGGCAGTGAAACCGGTGAAAACAATTAACTTAAAGACCAAGATTAAGTAGTAATCCAAGAAGAATCATTTACGCATGACATTAAGACAATGCAAAATGAGTTAAGCCCTAAATGGAAATGAAATATAAGCCTAACAAATAGAGCAAGAAAAATATCTATAAATTATTCAGTACATACAAGAGACTCTTAGGTAGGACCGAGCAGCATTAACAACAGGAAAACCTGATTAAGTGACTAAGCCTTATGAATAAATCAACTATAGATGCATAACATGGCCAAGCAATTGACCCACCTGTTGGTATGCCAGTATGGCATCTGCACTCTGGATGCTATTTGCTCGGGTAGCACCAAGTTTGTTCCAGAGAGAGTAATCACGAGGCTTGAGGTTTAATGCTGTCTGGAAGGACTCTATGGCTTTATCATATTCTCTCGACAAGTTGTATAAGACTCCAAGAACTATATGGACATCAGCATCCTCAGGTGACATTTGAGCTGCCTCATTGAACAACCTAGCAACCTGATATCACCAATGGGAATAATTATTTTGCATGTACGAAGTTCAAAAAATAAGTGAGGCCTACCTGGGCACCAATATACGGCAGATATGGGACACTACTACAGTGGTGCAAAACCATTAAATGATTGTTGTTGGTATTGGCTTTAGTTATCGGCAGTACTTGTTACAGATCTTCTGGAATCACGATGTGAGATTACAAGGTTTTCTACTGCATCTCCTTTGTTTAATAATTTAAGAACTAAGAACACATACAATAGATCAGAAATTATTTAGATACTTACATCACCATAATATGGAGAATCTGCAAGCTCTGGAGTAGCTAAAACTCCATATTTGGGATGATTTTGGAGCCACTTGTAAAGATACCTCAATGCCTCTGGTTGCTCTAGCTCTGTAATTGAAGAATAATAGAACACACATCAGATCAAAAATTTGAAGGCGTAAGTAATCTCAATGATACTGTTGATTTATCCTTCACCAGAATCTTCAAGATATAAGAGTTGCAAGAGTGGAAAAAACACTGGACAAAGAGCTATCATCCACAAGGCAAAATTCTCTTCTACAGTTCAAAGATTAAGAAAATTGAGATATGAATATACAACAACAACAACACAACTGAAAGTCCCAACTATTTGGGACCAGCTACATGGATCTTTTGCCGCCATTGAGATATATAAAAAGTCATATGCTTAATTAAGTTTAGAATACTTAAATTTTTATTGATACTTTCTATTAAAATCTTTTTAGGTCTTTCTCTACCCTGCTCGTATCACTAGCATTAATTATTTTATCTCTTCTAACTATCGCATCCAGAGGTCTCCTAAGCATATGCCTGTACCATCTTAAACGATTTGTTCTCATCTTATCATCTATAAACGATACATAATTATTCACAAATAAAAATATTTTTTTTAGTAACTCCACACATCTATCTCACCATTTTCATCTTGACAACAGAAACTTTTTGTATATTTTGTTTCTTAACTAACCCAACACTCAGATCTATAAAGCATTATTGAGTTTGATAGAACTTCCACTATATGAATAACAGATATATTGTGACTATTGACTAGTGAGGCTTTAAATATATTATTAGTCCTTTCTCTCTGTAGCCTTACAAGTGGATAACAAACCAAACATCATATTTACTCCAAAAATTTAGAAAGAGGGCACAAACAAAGACTTCTATATTTTGGTACACATAATGATGTCGGGATATCTCATGATAACACAAAAATCAATAATAAATAATGATTATAACTGTATGCAATTAATAGCAGAAGAATACTATAGAATCCTACAATACCATAATAAAAATGTAAAATAGAGACAAGATGATATAGGTGATACTCTGATAGGAATAGAGAGCTGAACGTTGAGTATCAGTTGCGCAGAAACAACAACTATGTCAAAGTAGCCGGTAGCCCACAAAAGTACAAGTTGACAGTATTTACCATTGGTATGACTCACTCCAAGAGCAAGAAGAACTTCCAGGTTTGTGGGATCAACTTCTTGAGCACGCATCATGGCTGCTATAGCCTGAAACGAAAAAAAAAACTGACTAACGCAAAAACATCATATTTGAGGCCACGACAAAGAGATATTGTTAGCCTCCTATCAAAACAATGACACAAAACTAGTTTGATTAAAAAACTACTCGAGTAGCCTGTCATGAGGGAAATTAATGCGAACAAATAGGGAGGGATTTTAATCAACAGTAATTGTTCATCGATATTTCAGTTCCTTTACTGCAGTAAGCTATTAAGATCCATCAAGTTTCATGACACGAAGGAAAAAGATATACTGCCTAGTTACTTAAGTCGCTGTATGTCACAATGATAAACAACCATGTTGCTTCCTATAAAATATCATTTACCATCAGATACTAAAGGAGGAGATTTCCTACAATTAACAGCAGTACCTAAACTACATCTTTCAACATCAATCCTGGAAATACATGCACTGAGACATTCTCTACATATGAATATTTCTATAGGGGAAAAGTGAAAAAGTACAGATATTGGAGGAAAAAACTTCTAGAAATATTTTTTTCCCAGTACTTAACACTGTGGAAGGCAATATCACTAATCAAAACAAACCATTGTTTGCCACTGTTTCGAATAATAATTCATCTTGTCTCTCCTTGCACAACTAATCCTATGTAACTAGATGTACCCATTAACAGATAATTTAATACACGAATGTGGGATGTAAGTATTAAACAATTGGGGATTCATCAATAGACAAATTCCAGGATTTTGTGTTCTACTTAGAGTGAAAGAAAGACAATTAAAGCAAAAGAAAAAGGAAGCAAATGTCAAGCAAAAGGCCATATACAGATTCAACCTTGAAAGGTAAGACTATCACCTGTTGGTCATCATCATTCTCGGCATGTGTTATTCCAAGCAACCTCCAGCCTTCAGCATTGTCAGGATTCTTCAATACTTCAGCCTCTAGAGCAAGGACAGCTTCACTTAAAAGGCCTTTGCGGAAGAGCTCCTGCCCTTCCCTCAAAGGATTGGGGTGTCCAACATAAGGATTCATATCAGAAAATACATAAACTCCTCTAGAAGCACCAGAGTGTTGTTTGGAAGCCAACAGTTGTTCATCCAAGAAACTGAATAAAGAACAACATGACATTTTTTTTATAATTTATGATTAGAAAAAAAAGAAATGTGGTATAACAAAAAAGATCATGCAAAACCAATATCTTGAGATTAGAAGCACAGTATTAAAAGAAAGAAAAACACATTAAAAGGACAATGCAAAAAACAGAATCTATATCAAAAAGAGATAGTAAGAACCTCCAGACTGTAACAGCTTTTAAGATATAAAAATTTAAATACCAAAAGGATCCGAAGTAACTTTACTTTTCATACGTATTTGCCCAATCATCAGCAGTACTGTCTCCTAGAGCCCCTTCAGCAACCTGCTGTCCAAATTCCTCCGCCCAGTCCTGGACGTGCAATTTCGAGAACTCATTAACCCACTGATCATCAACTCCCTGCTGCTGATTTTCCTTCACAAACTCATTTACCCACTTATCTGTTCCTTGTGGAAGCTGAAAAAGACAACAATCTTAGTATCAGCAAATGAGGAGAGAGTACTCATTTAATACAAGCCACAAACACTCTGCTACTATTAAGGAAAATAGTTAACCTAAAAGAAACTCACAAAGCTTAGATTGTTATCAATAACACATACACAGCCAATAAAGAGTGATTTTACACACTGGATCAGAGCAGGAAGTAAAAATTGCATTGGGGTGTAATATTTCTATCATTATTCAGAAATGTTAACTAGATACTTCAGCACAGCTCATTCAGAATACAGCATTAGCCTTACCTCTTGGCGCACAAATTGATCAGCCCAAGAACTAGAACCAGCATTATACTGTGCTTGATATTCATCAGCCCAATTATCAGTGAGGGAACCAGTAGCTGGTTTGATTTGATTCTCATCAACTATTAGCTCACCACGGCTCATCTTTGATACAAACTGGAGGAACTTCGAGTTCTTACATAAAAGAAAAGCAAACAAATGCAATCAAGTAATTACGGGTACTGGAGATAATATAAAGATGACAACAAATAAACCAACAACAATAACAAGTTACAATGTCCCAACTATTTGGGGTCAATATATGGACCTTTCCAGCCATTTTGTGTAAAGCAACATCTTTCGCAATAACAAATAGAGCATTGGGATATATTGAGATTCTTGCCATTTATTAATGTGAAAAGCTCTACAAGAATATAATATCCATTTAAAAGTGAGTATTTTTAACTGACCTCTATGGATAGCAATAAAGATATTATACTAATGATTTTAGTTCCAGTTTCAGCCCCTGGATGCAGGAGTTCTAATCATTCCAGATAAGTTTTGGCAGTTTCAACGCATAGAAATCAGTATCAACAATATTCATTCAAATAATATGTTAGAGAAGTTAACTTGATATAAAATAAAACTGTCACAACAGCTCAAACCTCCTCCAATATGCAATATATGACTAAATTGGAGGTGTTACAATCATTACAATACAATGGGGTCAACATGGTTCAATACAGTGAAACAACCCATTCCTACAAATTTAACCCTTAGTTTGGAGCTAAATATATATTGTTGAAAAAATATTGTTCACTGGAACAACCCATTCCTACAAGGGCAAGCACCCTCCTCCAGTTTCCCAATTCAGCAGCTACCAGGTCTTGGAACCCTATCCCACCGAACCCAACAAGGGATCCTTAACTTGTCCCATAAGTTCCTTGACTCCATTGTCTTTAACCACACTCATTACTATCATCCTTGCCATAGTATCTCTGCCTGAAGCCTATTCCACCCCAGTGAAAGAAGAGATGAAAATTCTAAACCACAGTTGCTATTCTCGGTGCTCTCCTGTGCTGCCATAACAGAGGAACAGAGATGTTGCTCCTATGGTCCATTTTTAGGGTGGATGAAATATATGTCCCCAGTCATTAAGCCAGGATATGTCAGTCCTGGGCTTTTTCTTATTGAGCTAGGCTAACCTATAACTGATGCTTTTTGACTTAAGCTTGAGCTGGATCAAGCCTTTTAAGCAATTGGATCAGGCCAAGTTGTCGTACAGACAAGCCAAGGCTCAGCCTGTTATCAGTTTTCATATAATCTCAATTGTTGCCAGCTCATCATGAACTCATTTTTATGCTGTTCAGGGGACCTAAGCCCACAAGACATTTAAGAATTACGAGTAGGCACATCATTTATTATAATGTATATGCAATGACTTACTGAAAAAAAAATTATACTAAACATTGAGAATTGCAACTTTATGTCTGACTAACAGCATCATATATGAAGATGCTTACCTGAAATTTTGGATCATTATTTTGTGCTAATGTATGTGCAAGCATACGTGATTGCTCCATGGCTGCTATATGAGACATATTTGCACCTCTCACCTGACCAACCGATGCCAACTGAGATTGTTCCTACAAGCAGAACAAGAAATGTGAAGGCTAAGCACATAACCAAATAAAGATGAATATTGAACTACCTGATGCAGGTCTATGCTAAAGGAGAATATGCACATATGAGCAAATGCTTAAACAGAAGCGATGCATGACAACTATCTAGTATTGGCCATCTACCTTATCAAACTCTCTAAGAAGCCACCTCTAGCATTGTTCTCAATTAATCAGCCTAGGTGCCGATAGTTTAAGTATAGTCACCACTATATAAGTAAACATGGTTATTTAAACTTCCTTTGGCCTTCTCGTCTTCTGAGATAAATATATAGCTGGGTTCATCCCGGACTCGACAAGTTTTGATGAGAATACAACTAATGTAAAAGTCCTTGGGAACAACATAATCTATTCTATATTAACTAAACAGGAATGCCTACAGCCAAACAATCAATAAGACCAAGAAGATGGTCAGTTAGCAGATGAGAGTTCTACAGGTACAATGATACAATCATAGTTCACAAAGGTTGCAAATGTTTAGCAGTTTCAACAGTCAGATGCAAGCTGATTCAACTTTTTTTGTGAAATGATATCAAACATTAAGGGTACAACATGAAAAATCAGATTAGACAAGTGGCAACGACAAACCATGAAACTTGCAGTAGCATATGTCAACTTAAAGAGGCATTTGTCTGTCTTAACTTTACAGATTGTAACAAAATGGAATCTAGTAAATGTTCATAAAGCAGCTGCAGTAGAGCGGGAAGTCCAGGTACCAGAGCATATGCCAGTATGCGGGTGCATATGTGGTTTGTAAATATTCATGAAATATAGACCAAGTACAAATAAGAAAGAACTTGTTCAAAAAATGAATAGATTACTATAGGCTGTGGGCATTCTTATCTTTTGAAATGATACTTGCCTCTTGTGGAGCTATGTGGGTCACAAGGTCAGGTATGCAGGGGAACATAAACCATGAACTTTGATATTTAGCTAGACCAAATTACCTTCTAAAAAATATCCTGGGTGATGACACCTTTTGCGGAATTTATATGCAATGGATCTGATGAGCAAGGCTCATATACATGCAACTCCTATTATGTGAAAGACCAAATCACCCTAAAAAAAAATCTATGGGTGCTTCAGTCCAACTAAAAAACATTGTTTCGGTCATAGTTCATGCATATGCAGACCGCATATGCTGTTGCCAAGGCATACGTGTTTGTATATACAGCTGCATTTTCATGTATGACCACATACACAAGATTTATCAACAAAGAACCAATACTTCCTAGAACATTGTGTGTGATATATTTATCAGCAACAGAGGAATGTTTGAACACGAATCTGATAAAGAAAATAATGAGTCTTAGAATTGGTTATTCTAGCAATTTAAAATCAATCTCGAATTCTAGAAGATAATAACATAACATTTTTAAGTCACAATAGAGTCGGCTGTTGTTAGGTCAGATTTGGATCCATATCTAACAAGTAACACCAATGTAAAAGGATCCGAATAAAAATCTCAGAAAGACATAAAGGTATAGACACTATTACCATTGAATTATAGATAACATTCCAAAAGAGCTTTAGCTCAGAATTAACATACATATTGCCTACACATAATGATCTTGTTATAACTAAGATGGAATCATTATAATAGATTGTGAATGGGACCCACATTGTTCATATGGGTACCACAAGTGCGCCATGTATATACCATGGCTGCACCCATATTTGAATTGAGGCTCACATGAATTAAGCATGGCACCATATGGATGCCACATTGAAGTCACATCAGTATCATGTTGGAACACCTCTGTAACACATCAATATCACATCAACACCATGCCATCACAATGTGTGTGTCTAATGTCAACACACAATGATATGTAAAGCGAAGCAGTTAAAAATGCATAACTGTTTGGCATAACAAAGAGGCAATTAAAGCATACAACATAGGTGGAACAACCATCACAAACAATCAATAGTTAATATAAATAATACACATCAGAAACAACAACTACATTAGTATAAATTATATCTATCTAATGGATCTAATTCTGACTCTCCTATTCAAGATATTTATCTAGTTATGTACAAAAACAAACCCAATAAGATTTGGAATACATGATTATTAGTGGATCCTACTGTAGTGATTTGCAACAAAGAGACGTCAGATTCAGGTTAGGTGTCAGAGGTGCCAAGGTCCGTTGAGACCCCTAGAGAATGCGTTTTAGAAAATGTAATACGTGACAATAACCAAGAATTAGAGCAAAGGAAAGCATGATATAACGAGAAGAGATACTGCAAGAATTAGTATAAGAACATAAACACGAATTAGTTATTGTAAGTTGTATAGCAAAGCAGAAAGCCAGAAACCATCAATAAGCAAGAACAAAAATGTAAATTTTGATCAATTTCTAATGTCTTAATTCAAGTAATTCTGAAGAGAGTCCAGGTATGCCTATTCAAGCCCATGAAAAGACGAAAGCCATCATCTTCCTTACTTGCATTTTCCCTAGCATACCATGTTTCTTAAAGAATTTTAAGAATAAATTATCAAATTTCAGATAATGAATGGAATTAATCCAAACTCTAACGAGAGTGCAGTCACCACAGTTCTAACATTAAAAAAGAAAAAATCCCCCGACAAAGTCAATATGATTTCAATTGCCATTATGTGATGTTATAACAGAGACGTGAAATGTTTATGCCTATTTAGCTCAGTGACTATTAACAAATTTCAGCAACATCCTTTTTTGGCAGTAGAATGTTCATAGGATCAGTTGAATAGAGATATATGCTTGGCAAGAGTCATTACCTGCTCAAACTCTGATGCCCAACCATTGGCGCCATGTAGTTGTTCAAAGGAGTGGGCCCATGCCTCAGGATCCCCATTTTCCCTTTGTCGAGCGAATTCTGAAACCCATTTATCAGCAGGATAAGGCATCCCAGATCTTAACGCACCTTGAGACTCAGTCCAATATTCCTCCAGCTCTGGATATGATCCACGTACAGGTCCCCTAAGTCGCTCATTGCCATCAATATCTAGAGAGTGTAACAAAGCATTTACCTGGAATAGATATCTGGTTAGAAATTAGATGAGCAAAGCAATTGGAGACACAGAACTGAAAGTGCTAGCACGAAAAAAAAGGTACAAACAAAATGAAATTCTCTTGAAGTATATCTCGATAATATAAGCTATGCAAAGAGGAAAAGAGAGACAAATCCAGCTTGCAACTACTGATATTTGAAACATCCTAATGCTATTATCTAGATGAGAATACGACAAGAAAACTTATCTGCATAACATGAATTGGAATGAAAATCAAGAATAATCAACTTCACAATAGATAAGAAAGATAAACCTAACTGACATCAATATCATCATTGTCGTAATATATGAAATGAGAGAAGGAAACTCAAGCAATTACCTGTGCATTAATGTACTCTTCACTTTTATCAGCAAAAATATGGTGTGCCATTATGAAGCTACGGTCACGTATGCATTGTTTGTCACCTTCAGATAACCCAAGGACTGGTAATGCTGCAGGGCGAAATGGAACACCTACACGACCACTATCAACAAAGGAGTGGAGAAATCTAGACAAAACTCCTTGTGGCGGCCCTGAATAGAAAAGATTTATTTACACATTATAATGCATTTGGTATATTTGAATATTCTCTTTGTTTCACAATTTTAGTTAATAAGGTCCTAGTGTAACATCAAAAGCTCAAGATGATTTGTGCAAGTGCACCAATTTCTGTATATGCATTGCTCAAAAGTCAAGCACGAAATTAATTCTAAGCATGATCAGCAAAAGATTCAATAACTAAGAAAAGAACATTGCAATCAGAATAATCATATGCATATAAAATAAAAATAAAACTAACCTAAATTATAGAGAAAGAAGAATATTAAAAACTGGATATGAAATGGGGTTCTGAGTTTTTTTACATGTCAAATGAAAATCAACTAACTGGAAGAAAATAAATATTTTCAGTATTAGTAACTCTTATATGTAAACTGTTAGGACCAAAAGGTTGATGCAGTAAATGACTCATAGAGCAACTATCCGCCAGCAGGGTGGCATGGTATACACAAGTTGTAATCATACATTATTTGATCTTTGTCATGCCGTTCCATGCAATTGCATGTAAGCTAACACTGTAGGGATGTATGTATGTCCAACAACAGCAACACATAACTAAGGGCATTAAAATGACAAAGTAAGCCAGGCCAGCTCAGGACAAAGGACATCAAGCCTCATGCTTTCAATTGCAACTGACACCTTATTCTAGTCACAATTTGAAGAATTAGGATCCATCATTGTTTCTGGAGGAACAGGAATGCATTGTACAGTCCTTTCAGATACACATCTTGTAGGATTTTCTTGCGTTCATAAGCATAAGACAAGTATTGGAGCTCAGCATTTTCTGCATTTTAGCACCCTGATTAACACAATAAATGAAAAATGTGTCCTTATGAATTGGCTTAAATTTGTGAGTAGAGAAACTTAAAATCTCAAAGCATGTTAACATGACAAACTATTTCCATGTGTCTTGCACTCAGTCAAGCTCATATGAGGTACTACCATCCAATCGGTTACAAATATTTTTACAACTAATCTCATCTCACTAGTCACAATAATAATAACAGTGTGAAATATATAGATTTTACCAACTGTTTGTCACATCTGCAAATTTAGAATGTTAAGAAAAGGCCAAAATTATCAATGAAATTATAATTATTACTAAATTGTCAACAATTATTGTTAAATGCTACCTGAAACTAGCAAAATTTGGCATACATGTGTGTTTAGCATTCAGTCTCATTTTAAACTCTGAACGTTGTTGCAGTTTGATGAATCATCCAAACAGGAACATATCCATGTAGAACTTTTCCTGGGTCTACAGCTAAATGGTTTTGTAATTTAATAAACTTAGTGGAAGGGTGATTCTGCACAAAGAGCAATCATAAAATATATTGCATTGATATATTGGAAGGTTGCTGCAAATAATCTAAGAAGAATCCTTTCCTTGGAAAATTGCCTACACAAGAAAAAGCATTATGACAATGATTAAGGGCCAAAATAACCATTTTTGTGTAACTTATTCATCACCAGTACTTTTGTCATCATGGGTTACCAAACCAAAAACTCTTCCAATCTCAAAACTGTCTCAATTATAAGGAGACCAAATTATGATATGAATGCCTATATTTTGCTGATCTTAGACCAAGTTTGTATATGTGACATGAACTAAGGTTTGACAAAAGGAGGTGACTTCTTCATGATTAGATCTTACTGCACTGAACCGAAGGAATTAACACAACAACACGCATTACATCTCAAAACTTCTGCTTGCTAATTTTGGAAAAGATCCATCTAGGTCTCACATCACAAGCAACATGATAGAATCATTGCAGATAAAAAATAAATAAATATACAACACATTAACCATTTACTTTCCTTCACAAATGGCATTTGGGTACTTTAACCCATGAATTGTCCTGATAAACTAACAATTTACCACCATGAGACGAAATAAGTACTGATTGACAATAACATGGAAGGCACAGTTTCTCAAGAGATGTGTGAAATTGGTCAGAGAGCATACATGGATTCCTAAAGTAACAACTCCATTAAGCAATCATTAGAAAAAAATAAAGCGACTACTTTATCAAAATGAGAGAATGAGCAAGAGCCTTCAAAGCAAAGGAACAAGATCATGTGTTGAAGAGTGATGAACTAATAAGACTCTTGTTGCATAACATGCTCAGCTGCTTGTCGCAAGTTATAGCGAGTTAGATCATTCAATATAATCCGGGACCAAATTCAATTAAGAACACAAATCAAATATCAACACACGATGTTGTACTTTATCCAAAATCTGAAAGAATAGCTTTTAGACATACCATCCCAAGCTGGTGGAAGCATAGAACTAGCACCACGATTGTAGATTTGTTCAAACTCCTGGAACTGAGCTTCAATTTTTCCACCCTGGGTTTGAAGAGCTGGAGGCTGATGAATTTCATTCCAAGCATCAGCAAGGACCCCATGGTCAGCAGTGCGGAAACGAGCAAGGAACTCGTTGTTCTGTGATTGACGGTCAGTTTTACTAGCGAAGCATCTACAAAATGAGCAAGAAATGATTAAAAAAAAAAAGAAGAACTAACCTGCCCAACTGGTGGATGATGTTGTTGACCCTCATTCTCTAAGCCCGGAATTGTTGATAAAGGAGCTTCAGTTCTGAAGTGGGGCAAAGGACCAGGCACATTGACTGCCGATCCAGGTAATCCTTTCAACTCCTGCAAAGCACACCTTCCATCAGATAAGATAATATGGTCGCATAATTGAATATAGAGGACTGTAAAAGACGTCTATCTCAGTTATGGAAAGGTCATCAACTGAAAGATGCTACATATCACAAAGCACTTGTTTCCCTATTCAGATACGAAAATACGCCTGACAAAATGGTAAAAAAGTTCAATGCTTACTACTAATTTGTATATCTATGAATAATAATGATCCTTGTCTTAACAAAATAGGTTGAACTTCATATTAATGAAGAAATAAATGGAGAAAGGAACTAGCTAAATGTGCCTGCGGCCCACTGAGTAGATACATTTGATAAATCTTCACAAGGCCCAGAGATCAAAATGTTTAGATATATTGTTTTTCCCATATCCACCATTACAACAATGCATACAGACTTATTAAAAATACTATGTATACTATGTAGAAATAAAGAATTTATGAAATGAAAATTGATGTATACAGTTCTGTAAACAAGATTTAATTCACCAGCACCAAGAACGACACTAAGGAATTCACAAACATTTTTAGCAACACACAATTGTGTGAAGATATATTCCTCAAGAAATATCCGTTCTATAAAAATGAATTGTGTGTGTCTATATATTAATCCTACAACTGCCTCCCCTATGCATTTGATTAACTTATGCTGCTGAACATAACCCTACAGATCCACTGTTGTTAATTTGGAGGCTTTTATGCCACAGAATCTATATATCATTTCAACATGCACCAGATGCATTCTAAAGTTGTAGATAAGTTGGAAGACTAAAAACGAGGTGCCTTCTAAAACTTTACACAAGATATAACCAAATCTGCTAAGCTTATGGGGCATGATTGCTTACGCTCTAAAACATAATTTTCTTTTATTACTAACACCATTAATTCTCCGTAATGCAATGCAAGAATTAAAATGCAAATCGAACCACTTATCCAATTAGCAAGAAGAGTTAAAGGATTATGCCCAAAACGTTCTGTGAGGGGACTTATCAGGGCTACCAGATATTGGACGGAATAGACTACTTTCATTACTTATACATACATGCCAATTTTTAGTTAGAAGAAAGCAAAGGGCGATGTTTAACCCTACCCCAATTTCAAGATCAACTCAAAGAAGTGAGGAACCTCAGGTACGAAAGTAATTTTTACAAGGCAAACTACAAGAATCGTGATGAATCGAGTCCAACATGAGGATATATCAAAAAGAACCACAAAGTACGAGTTAAATTCCGACAACAACACCAAAAGAACATGAAATTTTCGGGGAAATGAACCAAGAACCAGTGCAAAGGACCAGTTCGATTCCAATAAGAGTACCAAACACATAAAGATTTCAAATAAATGAACCACCATACTAGTTCAAGAACCACAATCCCCGAGGGCAGAAATAGCTCAAAGGAAAAAAGAAAAGAAATCGGGGGGCACCTGGGTCTTGGATGACGATCCAAGAATCGCGTTCGAGAGGGCGCCGAATGGATTCGAAGAAGAGGCAGCGGTGCCGGGGACGGCGCACGCGGCCCCGCCGGTGACAAGATCCCTCATCGCCATCGCTCTTCCTCTCGCCTCCGCTTCCCCTGCCCTCTTCGCGCCCTCCTCTCCGCCTCGATCCGAAGAGAACCCCAAACAGCCGACGGAGAGCGACGAAAGCTCTCGAGCTCTAATCCCTCTCCGGTTTTCAGGAAACGTCACGGTACCAGAGATGAGACGCGAGATACCGCGGCTCGTTCCCCTGGCAACCCATATAACGAGTCAATGGCACTTTTATGTTGCCGCCGCGATGACGGAAGTAGTCGAGTCATCTTCTTGGGTTGGTTGGTCCTCACCGACTCAGTTCTCACCGTGATCATATATTGGGTTTACTTTTAAGAGACCAATTTGCAAGTGCCCGAAGATGCTGATCGAACGGTTGAGTTCGTGAGCATATGTTAGATGCACGGCTGGTGATTGGATAAGGATAGAGAGGCCTCTTCTGCAGGAGGAGGCGCAGCAGTGTCGTGAACGTCCATCACGGGCGAGCGGGTCCTCACACGGGCGAGCGAGCGAGTGTGGTCGAGCCGCGTTGACGACGTGAGCAAACTAGAGCTGGGCCTTCCACGCCCACCAACTGTTTGATGTGGTGTTCATGGTCCGGGGGCGTCGATTCACGCGAGAGGTGGCCAGGGTTGGATTCCATAATGTGGGCCGCGCCCTGTCGGGCCGAGCCCATAGTTCACCCCGTGAACTAATACGCAATTCCTAATACGGTACAATTATATTTCTTAATATCTACATTCCTAATATTAGGAATGTAGATATTATGAAAGAAAATATTAGGAAGAAGGATTCTGCATGATATATTATGATGATACTCTCAATCATGGCAATCATGAGAATATATTATTATATTGCTATCAATCATAAAAATTATAGTTATGATTCTTTTTATCTAATAATTTTATATAACTATTTTTACTTACCCTCAAAGGTTATCAAAATCTATTATAAGAATGTCTCATGTATGATACTTTACACCAGTGAGAATGGTTTAAACTCTCAACTCCATAGATCCTTTTATAAATCCTTTATTATTTTATAAATCTCCAGTTCCTAACTTAAGCACCGTAGATACTTTTGTGCAGCATGTCACTGGAACAATTTGTATATAAACTCTACTAAATTCAAATATCTATCAACACCAAGTTTGCAGTTTTGACCCAAAAAAACATAAACAAACAGGTTGACTCCAACCCTAACACTTTGAAAGATCAACCAACAAGGTTTGATTTATCGGTCTGTACCGATGTATCGAGTTCATCTCAGTACCGATACAGTATTGGTACCGAACGATATGCATAATACGTACCACCCGATATATTAAAATATAATATAATATTTTTATAATATTATATAATATTAAAAAATTTTAAAAAATTTTAAAAAAGAAAAGAAATGGGGCGACATCGCCTCGATCTTTCTCCCCGCGAGGGAGAAAAAGCGTCCACGACCCGTGAGCGGTGAAGGTGCGCGGGCACTGGCGACCCGCGGGCGATGACGGCGCGTGAGCAAGGATGACGCGCGGGCGAGGACGACGCGTTGGCGCTAGGTATTCTTTCTTTTCTCCTCTTTTCTTTTTTTCTTCTATTCCTCTTCTTCTTCTTCTTCCTTTTTTCTCGCTCAATCGACCGCCGACGGTCTCTTTCTTCCTCGATCGACCGTCGACGATTGATTTCTCCCTCAATCGATTATCGACGATCGATATTTGATTGAACCGCCTGGTAATGAGCAGTCCACATACCAACAATCTGACGGACCGGTATGTATCGGCCATACTCGATAGTATAGAATGAAAATGCAAACCTTGAACAGTAACATATAATAATGATGATAAGATATCTATTAATACCTATGTTGTATTTTATTGATCAAAGTCTTGAGAAACAACATTACGTCATTTTATCTTCCACATCGTTGCTTCCATAGTCATCGAGCTTTGTTGGATTCAATATTTGCTAGAAAAACTCTTTTGTCACTCTCTCAATCATCCATTGTATATTATGACAACATGAAGAAAACTTATCCATACGATAATATGATATTTCATTTAGGAAAAACCGATGAGTTACATGTCTTTTTTAATTCATCATCGTTCTTACCATTTCTTCCATTTCGATTCAAGATCCTCTGATGGAAGCATATTTCATAGGGATATATCATAACTGAAGATATTTAAAGGATATATATGTATTAGAAAGAAGGATTCTTTGAAATCATGATAATATATTATCATTATATTATAAAAGGTGATATATTAGAAACTAAGATATCAAAAAAGAGAAAGAAAAAAAGAACTAAAGAAATATCTTGTCCATTATATAAATGATCATAATATATTATCTGTTGGAAATAATCCAAATAATTAAGATTGATTTAAGGAGTAAGGATTAGATAAAATGAAAGATAAAGATTTCGATCTAATTTAGTTTAGATGAGACTAGTTTAAATAAGGGTGAGATTTATTTAGATTTTTTAGTGTTTTAAAATATCTGTATTCTATCTTTTAATCAATATAAATAAGTGTTTTTGGTTCATTCAGACTGCTGATTGATAATTATCAATTTTAGACTGTTAAAATGAAAAATCTGCTTATTTCATAATGATTGTGAAATTTGGTAGAAAATAGTTTTGTTGAGTATGATCTGCAGGATCCTAAGATTACTAAGGATCAAAAGGATCAGATGAATGCAAATGTGCAAAAAGATGTAAAAGTCATTTACATAAAACAACAAGCAATAAATGATTCCTTATTTCTCCGAATCATGATGGCATCAACATCAGCCTAGAAGATATTAAAATGTATGTTTTGAGGCACAAAAAATATAAAAATTTTAAATTTTCAAATTCTTCGTCGTGAGTTCGAAACTCTTATGATGAAAGATTCAGAATCGATCACTGATTTCTTTTCAAAAGTTTCTTTTATTGTGAATCAAATAAGATTATATGATGAAAAACTAAAAAATCAAATTGTAGTAGGAAAAGTTTTACGAAGTTTATCTTCAAAATTTGATATGATCTCTACTGGAAGAAGCTAAAGATACAAGTATATTGTCTATTGATGAATTAATGGATTCTCTTTTAGTTCATGAATAAAAGGTGAACATATCTTCAGATGAGGTTTTAGAATATGCTCTTTAAATGAAGATAGATCATAAAAGGGAGAAAAATCCAGAAAACCAAATATGAGAGATCAAAATGATAGAGGACAAGGTCAATCAAATGACCTTGAAAATATTTTTGTTACAAAAAAATAGGGCATATTAAAAAAGATTGTTGGTACAAAAATAAAAATCCAAATGTTCCTCTGACAAAAGAGATGAAGAGAATATTTTCTTTATAGTATCTGATGAAGAATATTCTAGATTTGTTTGATTTTTGGATAGTGGATACAGTAATCATATGATAAGAGATAAAAGTATGTTTCAGAAGCTTGATGATTCGGTCAGATCTATGTGCATATGAGAAATGATAAAAATGTTCAAGTAAAAGGAAAATGAATAGTTGTTGTGTACACAAAGTCTTGTAAAAAATTTATTAATGATGTGTTATTTATTCTTGATTTAAAATAAAATCTAATTAGTATAGGACAACTAATGAGAAAATGATATTATGTTATTTTTTGATAATAAAAATATCTGATTTATGATAATAAAAATAAAAAATTAATAGCAACGGTAAGGATGATAAAAAGTAAAGTGTTTTATTTATTATTTTTGAATTTTATAACTTGTATTGAAGAATCAACATTATGAAAAAATAGTTATGATCATCTAAAATTTTATAAATCTATGCAAACTATCTCAGATGGTATACATACAAAGATGATAGAAATTTCTGATAGATTTTTTAGTATTTTAAAATATAAATATTTTATTTTTTTAATAAATATAAATAGATATTTTTTGTTCAATCAAAATCACTATATAATGTTGATTGAAAATACACATGATGTTTTATACTATTTTATTCTCGCATAAAAGTCGTTATACTCTCGATGACAAGGATCATGATAATGATTCTCTCTCCGTAACAATATTGTTTATATTTATTCTCGATATACAAATTCCCCACACTTATCTCGTTTTGCAAATGTATATATATTCCATACCCACGTGAAAACTTAAGGTTGTCACCGATCACCCCATTGCTTTGTCTTCTTGCACCAAACGCGAAAAAACGAGGGCTCCGTCAGCGCCCGGCCGTAGACAGTTTGCCGTGCTCGTCGCCGTCGTCGGAGTCGTCAAACGGTGCCCATCCCCTCCAACCACGTAGAAGGCAACGGGGGACAATATAGAATAGGCGACGCAAGAGTTGTGTGGATTCCTCTTGTCTTCCTTTTCGGCGTCAATGGTCGACACTCGATCGCAGCCATGACGGCCTCCCATTTGTTTACGCAATCATCCGATGCATCTTGTCGTCGTGAGGCGTATGGATCCAAATGAACCGGAAATTTGAGGCAAAATCGCAACTCCCAAACTCGCGGTTTGTGTTCTTTGATGCTTACTGCTTGTGTGCAACACGAGGGACGACCTTTTGTTTTTGTGTTGTGTAAACACTGCGATAAGTCCATATCCACGGCATTCACGTATTCGTGACAGCGATCGACGCGTGCCAATCATGATTGTAACCCATCCGGAATGAGAGAACAAATAACATCTATATTTAAAATATATTTTATAACCTTATTACATAAATCTCAAATGTATTCCCAGACATAGTCTAAGTTATTACCTTAAACTAAAATTATTTTCTCTGTTAATGACTCTGGAAACTAAAATCATTCTGATAAGTTGATTCAGTATTAAGCTGCGGTGTGGTGGCTTCGCTTCCGTTCAATGTAAACACGATGCGTTGATTGAGAGGTCTGCGGTGGTGTGATGAATTGGATTGCCGACAACATTACCTTTTGCTTTCCCCTTCAGTGATGGCATGTATGTGGTCGAGGCAAAGTCTGTCGTGTGGACTTCAACGTTGTATAATTTCTGAAGACACAACCTGAACAAAAATGAAGGATTTTGCAGGCCATTTCTGAAGCAAACCATCACCACATATTAGTTAGGTGCAGAGCTTAGTTTCGTTGGCCATAATGCCAGCATAATGTGGCATAATGTGGCATTAACGTACATACCAGCATAATGTGGAGTCAAACTGTGTTTGCGAACTTTTATTGCATTAACGGATACATACTTGTACGTATGAATTTGCATCGAGTTTTGCATGTAGGTTTGTTCACCCTCAAGCTTTTTTCTTCAAGGCAATGACTAAAACGGTGTGCTTGGTTTTCTCTTTGAGGAGATGCATCGCAACCTTCTCGGCATATCGTGCGAATAGCTCATCGAGTATGGCATCCCCAAAATGACGTGCAATCAAGGATTCAAACACCGCCCGTACACACTTCGCCACGTTCTTCCCGTTCAGTATATTGTCGAATACAATATCGTCGTCGTCGGTGTCATCCAACGGGTCCCAGTTGGATTCAAAAGTCTGTGCTTGCTCCACATCGAATAGACCTTCGTCGTGGATCACCGCCGTCACTTCTTGCATCGATGCTCCATAAACTGGCAGATTGAAGGTGTCCACTTTGTCTTCTGATATGATTCCCTGAACTCAATAAACAATGACTCGTGTCAGCTCTCTTCTTTAACCTTACTATTCCTTAAGGTGAAGAAGATTTGAGGTACCTGTGACACCATTGCGTTAAGGGCCTCTGCTAGTAGTCCAAGAAGATAGCTTAACTCGCCGTCGGCTGGGTGTTTGATGTTTCTTCCTAGGAATGTTATTACCATTCCGCCTCCGATGCTTAGTTCTACGTAACGAGATTTGAGAAACGTGGAGAAGTCCCTCCGATGTTGTTCTTGGTATGCTTTCACGACTTGGGGTGGACTGTTCTCCCCAATATAGATGTTGCCCTTGTTCAGCGGAACACCCTGCTCACTCTCGAGACCTTGTGGAACCTAAGACACATACATAGTTCATGATCAGAGTAGTAGAACATCGGCACAGTGCAACGAACAGTCGTGATCTATCTACCTGAGAGAGCCACATGAGACAGTAGTTAGAATGGAAGAAGTGAACAGTGTTACACGGGAAAAGCCTCCTGTAGAACGAGCCGGGCACGCCCACAACGTAATGAGGCACGAGCAGGTCCCCCTTCTCCTCCTCCATCTTCTTCTCGTGTCTTTCCAAAGACCGGAACACATTATTGAAGTCATTTCCTGGGAGGTCGTTCAAGAAGAACTGGATCTCCGGTGGCTTCTGTTCCAGCCTCCGACGCAGGTCGCCGACGATGCCAAGCACCTCAGAGACCACAAGAAAGGTGTTGGGACCCGACGAACAGCCGAGGTCGACGACGACCATCCTCTCCGGGAGCAGCGTCCTGTACATCTCTGCTATGCCGGTCTCCAATATGGGCTTTGTTCTATAAATCGCTTTCTCCTGAACACAAACACAGTAAGCAACTCAGTAAACCGAGGATTCAACTAATAACACTACTTGGAGGGAGGGAGGGAGACGACTAACTTGAAGTCTGGAATTAGTGGCGTAGCTGGTTTCTCCGCCTCCTCCAACCATATGAAGGGCTTGCTCTACCTTGAAGGCCATATCCAGTATCTCTGTCTTTTAAGGGCTTGTCGTGCTTGGTATTCCTGTGCTGAGCTCCATGCTACCGGACCAGAACATATATATAGACCGTGATTTCTCTCACCTTCACTTTTGGCGTCAATAATAATATACTTTATCACGTCATCAGTCATCTTATCCTAAGCGTGTTCTACAGTGTGTATATATCTTTCGTTTGGTTGGTGCAGCGCTTACACCCACAATTGTTGATATTTGGTGCAGCGCTTACGGCCACAAAAGATATTTGCATGTCTTTATTCTTCCTTACTCTCTTCTACATCATGCATGAGATCACAATTACTCAATTATAAAAGTTGTTAATAATATAAAATAAAATGCACAGGAATGAAATTGTTGCACATGCTCTATAATCTTTCTCCTCTTCAAGAAAAACATTGAGAAAAACAATAGACTTTGAATGGTCTTCAATAGTTCACTAATTTTGGATATGCTTTTTTATTCAATAAACACATTGGGAAAAAAAAAAATAGACTTTGAATGGTCTTCAGGAATCAACGTAGCCTTAGTTATTCCACTAAATTTGTTATTCAAAAGTAATTCAATTTATCTTTATATCTTTGTTATTTATGTTTAATTTTGGATAGTTGTTTGTTGGGATTTTAAACGGTAGTATTCTTATCGATATAGTGTTCAGATAAAATATATAAGTTTTCTACTATATAGTCTTCACAAATATTTTTCTTTATAAGAAATCAATTGACAGATTAGTGGAGAAAAAAAAAACATTAGCGAATAAAAGAAGAGCAAATTAAAACTTTACGGAGAAAGAAATGAAATGAAATGAAAAGAAAAAAATTAAGAATACTTCTAATCTATAATACTTTGGATTCATTCAAAAGCATCTATTTATATTAACCAAAAGATATCCCAATAAATTTTATCATCCTTATCTATTTATCTTAACTTTAAATTTTTATTTTTATTTTATCTAATCTTAAATATTTGAGTGAATCCAACGAAATCTAGATGACAATCTTTTGAGCAAAACATTAAAAGGTGAAGATAGGCTGGTCCGAGGCATCCTCATCCAAAAAAAAAAAAAAAAAAAGTAGATTTTGATCGTTACGTCATAAAGTAAGATAAACATAAGAACAAAAAAATTCACTTACAGAGAATAATTAAACTAGAGAAACAAATGCAAAAGCAACAAATACCTACGTCACTGGTAACAAGCACCTTTGGAATATCTAAATTGAGGTTTCTGAAACAAAAGGATGTCAATTACATATATAAAATTTATGAACAAATAAAATTTCAGCTTGCTTTTGTCACGTATAACCAATAGTAATTTCCTTTACGAGGGCTAATCAATCAACTCATGACTTGTTATCAGACAAACAACAGCAGTCAAAGGCAAGGTTCATTATGAGTTTTATTTTTTTATGAATTTTATAAGACTTCTTGCAATATCATCACCATCCTCACTTTATTTACCCTTCCCAGTCCAATATCTTTCTCTATGTTCTTTCTCTTATTTGTCATATACTTTATAATTCATTTCATAAGTCATTAACGATTCTATAAGTTCTTCAAAATATAAATTAGTCAAGTTCTTTGTTTGTTGGGTATTCATTACTTTTGGATCCTAACATTTTAAAAAAAATCTTAAAATTTTATTTACAGATTCAAATTTAGTATAGTATTTATTAAGAGTTTTTAAACCATTGATAATATCCGTAAAATGGTTTACATGTTACCAATGATTTAGATGGGTTTCATTTTAAATAATTTATAACTATGTACCAAAAGATTAATTTTTTATCTTTTATTCTACTTATACCTTTATGAGTAACTTCAATATATGTTAAATATAATGTGTAGTGTCACATACAATATATGTTAAATATAATGTGTAGTGTTACATGTAGAAATATGATTAAACTTATTTTTGTCTAAATTACAAAAGCTTTAGTATTTAAAAAAATATTTTTTTAAATTATTTAATTTATTCATTGATTTAGAAGATTTTTGAAAATTACATTTAACGAGATTCCAAAAATCAAGATCTATAGGAATCATGAAAGTTATCATTCGTGTTTTTCAATAAGTGTAGTCAATCTCATTGAATATAGGAGGACGAGTGGTAGAGTGACCTTCATAATTACTAGAAAAAACCACTAAATCTCTGTTGACTGTTAATCCAATTGAGAAAATCATGCTCTGATACTAAATGTTAGGATCATAATCGTGAATAAGAATATGAATTAAAAATACGTCTAACTTGAAAGTATAAGTGTAGTGAGTAGTAAATCAATATGCAATGACAAAATAAAGGCAAGAGAAAGCAAATTGATTTATAGTGGTTCGGTCTTTTCAACCTATGTCCACTCCTGATTATCTTTCCTTGATGTCATCGACTTTCACTACCGATCTTCTTTTCAGCAGATAAAGATCAACTACCCTTGTTACAATCATTCTCCTTTTACTAGGCTCAAAAGTAAATATTTATACAAACTCTTCTACACAAGACCTCACACCTTCTTAGAATAACCGTTAAAACTCAAGGAGGAATAGACTTAAATACTTTCAAGAGTTTATAATACTTTTAACATCAAGAATTCTTTTTTGTTCACCCTTAGTTATCACTTCCATCAAGCAAAAATGAGTGGGTATTTATAGACCCCCAAGGCATCATAAATTGAGCCAAAAATTTATATATTTGAGTGTTCAGAGTACTGATAGCACCATCGACAGTGTCGGGTGGTACAATCGCTGAACATAGTTCAAGAATATGAGTTTTGATGGTACCATCACTAACCTATTATCATCGGCCACAATCGATAATACTGTTGGAAGGAAAAGAAAATAATAAAAAAAATTATGAATACTTCTAATCTATAATACTCTGGATTAATTCTAGAGCATATTAGCCAAAACATATCCCACTAAAATTTGGCATCCTTATCTATTTATCTCAACTATAAACTTTTATTTTTTTTATTTTATCTGATATTAACTATTTGAGTGAATCTTATCAAGAATGTAATCTAGATGATAATCTTTTGATCAAAACATTAAAAGATAAAGATTGGTTGGTACTATTGACTCATCCTCAAAAAATAGATTTTGATCGTTACGTCATAAAGTAAGATAAATATCAAAACAAAAAATTCACGTACAAAGAATAATTAAACTAGAGAAACAAATTCAAAGGGCAACAAATGCCTAAGTCACCGATAACAATCACCTTTAGAATGAGGTTTCTGAAAACAAAAGGATGCCAATTACATATATGAAATTTGTGAATAAATAAAATTTCACCTTGCTTTTGTTTTAAGAGGGCTAACGATCTCATCGTGACTTGGTACGAGACAAACAAGAGAAGTAAAGGTAAGGTTCATTTTTATTCTTATGAGTTCTATTTTTTTCATAAATTTTATAAATTGTTTTTTAATGTCATCATTATCATTACTTGAGTATTAGCTCGAGAAATCTTATTTGATTTTCAGTGTAATATCTTTTTTAATCTTTGAGAGGTTTTTCTCTTATTTGTCATGTGTTTTGTAAGTCATTTTATAGGTTATTAAGGATCCTATGAGTGAGTTTTTCAAGAGAAAAATTGTTCAAGTTCTTGATTTCTTGGATATTTGTTACTTTTGGATCTCTTGTAAATTTGAAAGAGATCTTAAAATTTTATTTACCAATTCAAGGTTAATATAGTATTTATCAAGAGTATTTAAACCATTAGCAATATCGATAAAATGGGTCTACATGTCATCAATAGTTTTCTAGGCTTCATTAAAATAGTTCATAATTATGTAATAAAAAATTAATATTCTATTATTTTATTATACATATACCTTCATGAGTAACTTCGATTTATGCTAAATATAATATGCAGTGTCACAAGTAAAAATATGATTAAATATATTTTTGTCTAAAGCATAAAATAAAATATTTAAAGTTTTAATGTTTAAGGAAAATATTTTCTTTTCAAAATCATTCTATTCGTTCATTGGGTTAGAAGATTTTTAAAAACTACATTCAACAATGTTCTACAAATCAAAATTAATAGAAATTAAGAAAACTCTTATTGGTGTTTTCCAATAAGTATAGTTCATCCTATGTAACATAGGAGGACAAGTAATAGAGGGATCCTCATAATTGCTAGAAAAAAATATTAAATTTTTCTTGAGTGTTAATCCAAATAAGAGAACCAGGCCTTGATACCAATTGTTAGGATCGTAATGACACTAGGTGGGGAATTAATGCTAGAGCAAAAAGAATCTGATTTGAAAAAGTTCGAACGAGAATATAAATCAGAAATGTGTTTAACTTGAAAGTATAAGTACGAGTAGTAAGTCAATTAATATTTAATGACAAAGCAAAGGTAAGAGAAAAAAAATTAATTTATAATGATTCAGTCTTCCGACCTACGATCAATTATGATTCCTCTTCCCTCGAGGCTATCGGTTTTCACTACATGTTCTTCTTTTCAATGAGTAAAGATCAACTACTCTTGTTACAACCATTCTTCTTTTACGAAGATCATGAGAGAATATTTACACAAACTCTTTTGCACAAGACCTTACACCTCCTTAGAATAATCGCTAAAACTCAAAATGAAAGAGACTCAAACACTTTCAAGAGTTTACAATAGTTTTAGCCTCAAGAATTCTTTCTTGTTCACCCTTAGTTCGCACTTATATCAAGTAAGAATGAGTCGAGTATTTATTGACATCCAAAGACATCATAAATAAAACTAAAAATTTAAATCTTTGAGTTTTCGGAGTACTAGCGTTACCACCATCGATGCCGAGCTGTACAACTACCGAACAGAACCCAACAATCAAAGCTCTGGTGTTACCATCGTTAACCTAGGCGGTACCATCGTCGACCACGAGAGGTACTATTGTTGAATAAACCACATCATCGTTCATTCAATGTATCACTCGATCTATCAGGATGTTGACTTCCCACAACATCCAATCTTTTGACGCAATACTTGATCCTTCTGACCCTACGCCCGAACTCATGGCACGAAATGAATCATTCGGCATGTTGACCAATCCTTCGGCCCAACGTTTGATTCTCCTACTTCGACAATTTGCCCTATGATGATTTGTGTCTATGATTGGAATTTTTCACTTATCTTAAAAGTATATTAGTTTATAAATTTAATTTTATCATCAAAATTTAATATTTAACAATTATGTAATGAAGTAGGCTTATGTACTCGAGAGATGTAAGAACCATTTTTCTCTTATCGCAATCAAAGAAAATTGCATGTCAAATGAGTAGTAGAAAAATCCAAGGAGAACCGAATATGCATCAAGAAAAAAGATTTCTAAAATCTACCCATATTTTTAATAATAAAAAATGCACATCATTATTCAAGATAATACAATCACAAAGTGCACATTAGTTGATCCAAAAGTTAACATTAAATTCATAAATCACAAAGCTTCCGTCATATCGAAAATAAAAAACTATGCATCCGACATGATACATAGATAGAAAAGAGAGTTTCCTGTCTTTCTTCTTCGGGACTATTTTCACCAGCATGAGGTCATAATTACTCAATTAGATAAAAAAAATTATAATAGAGTAATTATAGAAATACAATTAAATTTATTTTTATTTAAAATATAAAATAAAGTATTCATAAATTTAAGAAATAATATGAGTGACAACTACATTAGCGACACACTATCAACAAATATATATATATATATATATATATATATATATATTGTCAATAATAATTTTCTTAAAAACCTATCCATATTTTTAATAAAGACATGAAACTCTCTTTTCTATCTATGTATCACGTTATGTTAATAATATAAAATAAAACGTACAGGAATGAAAGTGACGCACAAACTCCATAATCTTCATCCTCTTCAATAAACACATTGGGAAAAAAAAAAGACTTTGAATGGTCTTCAATAGTTCATATCATAAGGTCACAATTACTCAATTACATAAAGAAAAGTTGTTATGTTAATAATATAAAATAAAATGCATATGAATGAAAGTGACGCACAAGCTCCATAATCTTCCTCCTCTTCAATAAACACATTGGGAAAAAAAAAAATAGACTTTGAATAGTCTTCAATAGTTCATATCATAAGGTCACAATAACTCAATTACATAAAGAAAAGTTGTTATGTTAATAATATAAAATAAAACGCACAGGAACGAAAGTGAGGCACAAGCTCCATGATCTTCCTCCTCTTCAATAAACAAATTGGGAAAATAATAGACTTTGAATGGTCTTTAATAGTTCAGATCAACGTGGCCATAGTTATTCGACTAAATTTTTTATTCAATAGTAATTCAATTTATCTGTATATCTTTGTTATTTATGCCTAATTTTGGACAGTTGCTTGTTGGGACTTTTAAACGATTGTATTCTTACTGGTTTTGTGTTCAGATAAGGTATATAAGTTTACTACTGTATAATAGTCTGCACAAATATTTTTCTTTATAAGAAATCATTTGACAAATTAGAGGGGAAAAAAACATTAGCCAATAAAAGAAGAGCAAATCACCCTTGGCAAGTCCTCCTAAAATTAAAATTTTAAGAGAAGTAAAAAATAATAATGGAAGGAATTAGGAATACTTCCAACCTACAGTACTTTGAATCATCACTCTATTAAATGATAACGTTTTGGTGGCAAATTATGGTTTGTCACTAAAAATCTATTTAGTGATAAGTCAATCAACATTTGCTCGTAGTGATGGAAGCATAGACAAACCCAAAGAGTGCAGAGCTAAGATTTATTGGCCGTAATGTTATAGATACATGCCACCACAATGTGGAGTCAAATTGTGCAGCAGACCGAATGTGATGATTCACCATGTCCGTATTTTTATTGCATCAACGGATACATACTTGTACGTACGAATCTGCACCAAGTTTTTGCAAGCATGTCTGTTCACTCTCAAGCTTTTTTCTTCAAGGCAATGGCTAAAACGGTGTGCTTGGTTTTCTCTTTGAGGAGGTGCCTCTTAAGTAACTAACGGATACATAGCGAAGGCATCTCCGGTGGCTTCTGTTCCAGCCTCCGACGCACGCCGCCGACGGTGCCAAGCACCTCAGAGACCACAAGAAAGGTGTTCTGACCTTACGAACAACCGAATAGCCGAGCCCCTCTCCCAGTTCGTGGGACGGTTCGCATTGCAGGTCCAGGGAATCCCCGACCTCCATCCATCCCTAGCCATCCAAGCATTCTTGACGGGGCTGAGGTCGTCAAGGTTCTTCTGGTTGCTGATCGAGAGACCACCGACGACTTTACCCGAGATGCTGCAATGGGCACACCAGTACATGGCGGCCGAGACGCTAATAGCTGGCAAGCAGGATGAGACAAAGCGCCCCCGGGGGGAACAGTCCCTCGGGCATCCGGCGCCACCTTCGAAGAGGAGGGAAGACAGGTCGGGCTTGTTGCCAGCCAGACCCCCCCCCCCCCCCCCCCCGATTCCTCTCAATTCGACCCGAACAGAGATCTTCTTCCAAATACGGGAAAAGGGCTTCTTGAAGGCCCCAAGTCCGATGAAGTCGCACCCTGAGCGGCGCGACAAAAGAAGGTATTACCGCTTTCATAGAGAATACGGACACGACACCGAGGAATGTCGTGACCTGCAGTACCAAATTGAAGACCTTATCCGGCACGGCCACCTACGGCGATATGTCCGCGAACTACCCTCTCTCCCTGACGGTCGGCCCACCCGAAACTCGTCTCCCCGACCTCAGGGCCCGGTCGAGAAGCAAATTGACGTCATCTTTGACGGCCCGACCTCAGGCGACAACAGCTCCTCGGCGCGAAAAGCTTACGCGCGACCGGAGGTCGGAAAGAGGCCGCTGCATCATGAAGACCTTGACGTCACTTTTACGTCGGAAGGCGAGGATCACACATCCCACAACGATGCGCTAGTGATCTCAATCCGCATGGCCAACGCCTATGTCAAGAGAGTCATGATCGACACAGGGAGTTCGGTCGACATTTTATATTTCAATGTCTTTCAAAGATTGGGGTTAACCGACCTAGATCTCGCCCCTCTAACATCTACCTTGACAGGATTCACCGGGGATTTCATCTCTCCCTTGGGAGCAACCACGATCCCGGTCATGTTTGGGGGAGAACCAAGGTCAAAGACTCTGCTGGTGTCATTTATGGTGGTCAAGCTCCCATCGACATACAATGCCATCATCGGGCGCCCGACCCTCAACCGACTCAGGGCGATCGTTTCCACATACCACCGGATCCTGAAGTTCCTGACCCGAATAGGGGTCGGCGAGGTCAGGAGTGACCTAAGAGAATCCAGGAAGTGCTACTTAACGACAACGACGTTGTTCAAGAAGCTGAGGACCGAACCGGTCGGGACTATGCCTCTAGACTCGGAGGATAGCGCCCGAGACCCCCACTCGACGAAAAAAATTTTGGAACTACCACTTGATCCGAACCGCCCGGATAAGCTGGTGAAGGTCGGGTCGGGACTCACGGAAAGCCAGCAAGTTCAACTGATAGATTTCCTGCGAAAAAATGATGATGTCTTCGCATGGTCCCCAAATGATATGTCGGGGGTCGACCCGGAGATCACCCAACATCACCTGAACTTCTTCCCCGACGCCCAACCCATGAAGCAACGTCCGCGCAAATTCGCTCCAGAGTGGCAGAAGGCTATAAAAGATGAGGTCGCTCGTCTGTTGGACACAAAGCTTGTCGAGGAAGTAAAGTATCTAACCTGACTATCCAACGTTGTACTTGTCAAGAAAGCTAATGGAAAATGGCGGATGTGCATTGATTATACCAATCTCAATCGGGCTTGCCCGAAGGACTGCTACCCACTTCCTCGTATCGACCAACTGGTGGATGCCACGTCGGGACATCAGCTGCTCTCCTTCATGGATGCTTTCTTGGGGTACAACCAAATCCAGATGGCCCTGAGAGATAAAAAAAAACACAGCCTTCATCACTCATAACGACACATACTGTTACAAGGTGATGCCGTTCGGGCTGAAAAATGCTGGCGCAACTTACCAGTGACTGGAAAATCGCATATTCAAGGACTAGGTCGGAAGGAACATGGAGATTTATGTAGACGATATGATAGTCAAAAGCCAGCGAACCGAGACCCACCTCTCCGACCTAGGGGAAGCCTTCCGCACGCTAAGAAGATACAAGATGCGTCTCAACCAGATAAAATGTACCTTCGATATCACATCCGGGAAGTTCCTCGGCTTCATAGTGCATCAGCGGGGGATTGACGCCAATCCGGACAAGATAAAGGCGATACAGGACATGCAGCCCCCCAGGACTATAAAAGAGGTCCAACAACTTACAGGGAGGTTAGCAGCCCTGAACCGCTTTATCTCCCGAGTCGGGGACAAGAACTCTACCTTATTCCGAGCGCTGAAGTCGGCAAAAGACTTCAGATGAACCCTCAAATGCGAAGAAGCATTCCGCTAGCTCAAGAGCCACATCGAAAACCTACTACAGCTAGCCTCGGTAAAGGACGGGGTGCCTCTCGGCTTATACCTCGCTGCAACCGACCTGGCGATTAGCTTGGTCTTGGTGACACTCGATAAAGCTGGGGAAAAGTCGATTTACTACACTAGTCATGTCCTGGCGGGACCTGAGCTCCGTTATCCCCCCATAGAGAGAATAGCCTTGACTTTGATCCTGACATCCAGGAAGCTGAGGTCGTACTTCCAAACGCATCCTATCAAGGTCATAACCGACCAACCCTTGCGTCAGATCCTCTCAAAATTTGATGTTGCAGGTCGGATGCTCAAGTGGTCGGTAGAGTTAGGAGAGTTCGATATCGAATGCGAGCCAAGAAAGGCGATCAAAGGCAAAGTGCTCGCAGACTTCCTCTCGGAGCTCACACCCCCGAAAATCCCGACGAACCCAAACCACGGATGGACACTACATATTGACGGCTCTGTCAACTCGGAAAGAGGAGGTGTCGGCTTGGTGCTCAAGGACCCTTCCGGCCACACCTACAAACATGCGGCAGAATATGAAGCGCTCCTGTTCGGTCTGAAGGTCGCAGCCGAGTGGGTGCGAAGGATATTGAAATATTCATCGACTCTCAGCTCATCACAAGCCAAGTCAATGCAGCGTTCAAGACCCGAGAAACAACAATGATCAAGTACCTAGCCGGACGCTTGTTAGCCGAATGATGAACAATCTGGTGGCAGGAGGTCGACGCCCAAGCATGGGACTCCAGAACCCTCACGAGCTATCATGAGTTGTCCCGAGTCATACACTTTGACGTCTAACTTAGCATACTCTTTTAAGGCTCAACCGCGCTTGGTCAACCAACACTTTGATGAGGTCCGGAAATAGTTTCACAAGTCGAAGAAAGAGCATAGGAAAAGTTCCTTTGGTCCATGAAATCCAAGACAAGCTGATTCCCCTCAATTTTTGCCTCCTGATATTGGAAGCCTACGATGGCAGCTCTAATTCAGCAAAGCATGTTATCGTCTTCGGAGCCCAAATGACTTTGTACGATACATCTGATGCTCTAATGTGCCGAGTTTTCCCCATCACTTTCTGAGGTCCAGCTCGGATGTGGTATAGCCGCTTTAGGCCTCCATCGATCTTCTATTTGACACCGTTCGAACAATCATTTACCTTCAAATAATATCCAATAATTCTATATAACTATCATTATTTACTCTCAAAGGTTACCTAAATCTATTATAAGAATGTCTCATGATACTCAAAACTAGTGAGAATGATTTATTTAAACTCTCATCTCCTCATACCCTTTAAATCCTTTATTATTCTGTATAAACTCTACTAAATTCATATATCTCTCGACATCAAAGTTTGCAACTTTGACAAATAGAAAAAAAAAAAAAGTTGACTCCAAATCAGCATCAACAGTAACATATAATAACGATGATAAGATATCTATTAAAACCTACGTAGTATTTATTGGTCAAGAGGAATAGCATTACGTCACTTTATCTTCCACATAGGATGAATACGGAATCGTTGCTTCTATAGTCATCGAGTCTTTTTTAATTCATTATCGTTCTTACCATTTCTTTCATTTCGATCTAAGCTCATTGTCTTTCTTAACATTGTTTATATTATTCTTGACCGACAAATTCCCCACACTTTTCTTGTTTTGCAATGTATATATTCCATAACCGACATGAAAACCCATTGTTTTGTCTTCTTCCACCTAACGTGAAAACGAGGGCTCCGTCAGCGCCCGGCGGCAGACAGTTTACCGTATTCGTCGTCGTCAAACGGTGCCCATATCCTCCATCCATGTAGAAGAGGGCAACGAGACCATATACTGAGGAAGTAAGACCAAGCAAACGAAAAAATAGAATATTATGATGTAATTAATGAAAATATTTTTAATCAAGAAAACTATCTCACCCCACTTTATTATCACACTATCTCACTATCTCATCCATAATTAATCATTATACCTACTAACTCCTAAATATGAGTAACTATCTACATAATTTTTAAATATAATTTAATATTATTAAAACTTAAATAAATTAATTATCAACACAACACCGTATACGTAGGCGACGCAAGAGGTGTGTGGATTCCTTCGTTTTTGTGATGTGTACCCACTGCCATATGTCCCATATCCATGGCATTTTACGTATTAATGACAGCGTTCGACGTGTGCCAATCACGATTGTAACCCATCGTGAATGAGAGAACAAATAATATCTATGTTTAAAATATATATTATATCCTTATTATATATATCTCAAACGTATTCCCAGACATAGTCTAAGTCATTACCTTAAACTAAAATTATATTATAAAAAAAACGGCCTTTAAGCCTCTCTGGGAATGACTCTTGACAATTAAACTACAGAAAAAGGATTTTGAAACGTAGCCAATTGAACTGTGTCAAACGTCTTGTCATTCGGATAAGTTAAATTCATTATTACGCTAAGGTGCGGTGGCTTCCGTTCAATGTAAACATGATACGTTGATTGAGAGTTCCGTCGTGGTGTGGTGGATTGGATTGCCTTCAACATTTCCTTTTGCTTTCGTCTCCAGTGATGGCATGTAGTCGAGGCAAAGTCTGTCGTTTGGAGTACAACGTTTTATAATTTCTGAAGATACAACATTCTCAAAAATGCAGGATTTTGCCGGCCATTTCTGAAGCAAACCATCACCACATATTAATTTGGTGCAGAGCTAAGTTTTGTTGGCCATAATGTTACTCATATACGCCAGCAATAAGGTGGAGTCCAATTGTGCAGCAGATCAGAAGTGGTGATTCACCAGGTACGTGTTTTTATTGCATTAACGGATACATACTTGTACGTATGAATCTGCACCAAGTTTTGCATGCATGTTCGTTCACTCTCAAGCTTTTTTCTTCAAGGCAATGACTAAAACGGTGTGCTTGGTTTTCTCTTTGAGGAGATGCCTCGCAACCTTCTCGGCAAGTCGTGAGAATAGCTCATCGAGTATGGCATCCCCAAAATGATGTGCAATCAAGGATTCAAACACTACTCGTAAACACTTCGCCACGTTCTTCCCGTTCAGTACATTGTCGAATACAATATCGTCGTCGTCGGTGTCATCGAACGGGTCCCAGTTGGATTCAAAAGTCTGTGCTTGTTCCACATCCAATAGACCTTCGTCGTGGATTACTGCCGTCACTTCTTGCATTGATGCTCCGTAAACTGGCAGATTGAAGGTGTCCACTTTGTCTTCTGATGTGATTCCCTGAACTCAATATGCAATTGACTCGTGTCAGCTCTCTTATGTAACCTTACTATTCCTTAAGGTGAAGAAGATTTGAGGTACCTGTGACACCATTGCGTTAAGGGCCTCTGCTAGTAGTCCATAAAGATAGCTTAACTCGCCATCGGCTGGGTGTTTGTTTTTTCTTCCTAGGAATGTTAATACCATTCCCCCTCCGATGCTTAGTTCTACGTAACGAGATTTGAGAAACGTGGAGAAGTCCCTTCGGTGTTGTTCTTGGTATGCTTTCGCCACTTGGGGTGGACTGTTCTCTGCAACATAGATGTTGCCCTTGTTCAGCAGAACACCCTGCTCACTCTCGAGACCTTGTGGAACCTAAGACACATACATAGTTCATGATCAGAGTAGTCGAACATCAGCACAGTGCAACGCAGAGTCGTGATCTATCTACCTGAGAGAGCCACATGAGAGAGTAGGAAGAGTGGAAGAAGTGAACAGTGTTACACGGGAAAAGCCTCCTGTAGAACGAGCCGGGCACGCCCACAACGTAATGAGGCACGAGCAGGTCCCCCTTCTCCTCCTCCATCTTCTTCTCATATCTTTCCAAAGACCGGAATACATTGTTGAAGTCATTTCCCGGGAGGTCGTTCAAGAAGAACTGGATCTCCGGTGGCTTCTGTTCCAGCCTCCGACGCAGGTCGCCGACGATGCCAAGCACCTCAGAGACCAAAAGAAAGGTGTTGGGACCCGACGAACAACCGAGGTCGACGACGACCATCCTCTCAGGGTGCAGCGTCCTGTACATCGCTGCAATGGCGGTCTCCAATATGGGCTTTGTTCTATAAATCGCTTTTTCCTGAGCACAAACACAGTATGCAACTCAGTAAACCGAAGATTCAACTAATAACACTACTTGGAGGGAGGGAGGAAGACGACTAACTTGAAGTCTGGAATTAGTGGCGTAGCTGGTTTCTCCGCCTCCTCCAACCATATGAAGGGCTTGCTCTACCTTGAAGGCCATATCCAGTATCTCTGTCTTTTAAGGGCTTGTCGTGCTTGGTATCCGCTGAGCTCCATGCTACTGGACCAGAACATATATATAGGCCGAGATAATAATATTTCTCTCAGCTTCCCTTTCGCCGTCAACAATAATATTTGGTTGTTGCGTCTTTTGGTGCCGCGCTTACGGCCACAATTGATATGTCGGCAGCTCCAGCCAGTTGGACATGGAGTCTCTCTTCTTCCTCCTATATTTTACCATCAGAAGCAGTACATCAGCATGAGCACAAAAGGTGTTGCTGGAATTACGAGGAACATGTTTTTGGCTTTGATTAATCTATCTGCAAAAGAAAATGCTATGGAAAAGTGAATATTACCATCGCAAGCATCGACAATTTCTTGCCCGCCGCATTAGGTTGAACGTTCTTTTCTATCAGTCGTATCTCTCATAAATTTGATGTTTTTGGGAGGTCCCATGATAATAGATAATAAGTTTTAGTGACGACTGCTTGAATCTGTCACTATTACATTTGCAACAGACTATCAACAAATATATAATATAATATAATATATATATATATATATATATATATATATATATATATATATATATATATATATATATATTGTCAATAATAATTTTCTTAAAAATCTATCCATATTTCTAATAATAAAAAAGTATGCATCATTGTTCAAGATAATACAATCACAAAGTCCACACATCATTTGATCCAAAAGTTAACATTGAGGTCGTACAATCACAAAGATCGAAAATAAAAAAACTACGCATCAGACGTGATAGATTGAAAAGATTTCTTCATTTCTTTATTATTCCGAACTCTCTTCACCATCGAGTCACAATAACTCAATTACCCAAAGAAAAATTGTTATGTTAATAATATAAAATAAAATGCACAAGAACGAAAGTGATGCACAAGCTCCATAATCTTCCTCCTCTTCAATAAACACATTGGAAAAACTATATAGACTTTGAATGGTCTTCAATGGTTCATATCAACGTGGCCTTAGTTATTCGACTAAATTTTTTATTCAATAGTAATTCAATTTATCTTTAGATCTTTGTTTTTTATGCCTTGTTTGGATTGTTGTTTGTTGGGACTTTAAACGGCTGTGTTCTTTATCTGTTTTGTGTTCACATAAGGCATATAAGCTTACTACTATGTGATAATTTGCACAAACATTTCACCGGTCAATAAAAGCTAAAATTATTTATATGTTTTATATATAAATAAATACTAGTAGACCATCACACGCAGTATACTCAACAGAAATCATAATTAAATAAAATAATAATATTTGTATAAAAAACTTTTTCAACTGGAAAGGTAAAAACTAAGTGACAAACCATAATAAATCTACTATAAAGATAATAAATAAATAAATATCAAAGTATCTTGCTTAAACCCAAGCAATAATCATAAGAGAATGACCGAGATATTAAGACTATATTACAATACACAATATTCAAGACATTTCCAAGTGAACACAGTAAGAATCCATTGTAAACTAATCTAACATGAGATGAGAACAATATTTAGATGATTGAGAATAATTTTTCGTTGTCTTTATCTTTTTTTTTTTCTTTCTGATTCTCTTATTTTTCTACCCTTAACTGTCACGGTTACTTTTACCTTTTCTCTCATCACGTTGTCTATTTTTCTAAAACTCACTATAAACTGAATATGGATCATCTATGTAACATACAAACAAGACGAATCAACTTGTCAATAAAGAAACCTTCTAGTTGTTAAACCCGAAAGACTTTAAAGACAAAACAAGCAACTCTTTTGGAAGAAAGAAACTACTGTGTTGACAAATATTACATACTATTCATTTAAACACTCGTCAAAATTATTTTCATTTGAACTCATCCCTATCCAAAAGAGAAATAACATCATCAGCAACAAATTCAGTAAATTTATGAAAAACTACAGAAAATATTAAACGAGTATGTACTGCAATGACAGAAAAATTGCTTCTCAGATGAGTAGTAGAAAAATTCAAGGAAACCTGAATATGCATCAAGAAAAAAGATTTCAAAAATTCAAGGAAATCAGGATCTTTCTATCAAGAAAGAGTCATAATTAATTGCTTTAGTTACTTAGCTCGGCATACTCTAGTCAATAAGCAAGCACGAATATTTGGCTTCCTGTGGTATTGGAGGCCTCATTTCTAGTGAGAGTCAAGCGATTTGTTATTTTTTATTATATTATATCATACTGTTTTCTTTCTTTTGATTAGTGTGGTTACTTTCTAAACTCATTATCATCGGCGCACAACTCTTAACCACTCTATTAAATGAACAACTCTTAACCACTCTATTAAATGAAAACATTTTGGTGAATGCTGGTTTGTCACTAAAAATCTATTTAGTGATAAGTCAATCAATATTTTGTTCTAGTGATAGATGTTAGATTTAAATTTATTTAAGTATCATAAAAAAGATTAATTTCATCATAATAAATGTTTGTTGCGTCAATAGAAAATATTTATTGAATGACAAATCAAATTTACTATAAATTTATTGAATGACAAATCAAATTCACTATTGATTCTTGAAAGAGTTTCTTGAAAGAGTGATATATTTTGAGTCATTAAAATAATATATCTTTAGGGACTATATAAACATCATATGTTGGGTCATGAAAAATATAGAGTTTTGAAGTTGTAAAGAATATTGAGAGAAATATAGAAGATTTAGCCTTGTACTAATATTCCATAGTGATAACTCTATCCCTTCTTTATATCAAGTTCAACAATTGGTACCAAAGCTATAGCCTCATCCCCAAGCATCTTCCAACTCCAGATCTCTTGGTTGACAAAAGAAAATTATGACATATGACGCATCTAAATAAAAGTTCTTCTAGGCTCTCAAGATGTATTGGAGTTTGTAAAGATGAATTTGTTAAACCAAGTCCAACAGAAGAAAATACCTCAAAGATAGAAGTAAGAAGGAGAAAAAGGTCTTGTTCATGATCTACCCTATATAATTCTTTTCCTACAAGTAAGTAATACATATACATAACCAAGGACTCTTGTACCTTAAAAAGAAAGATGATAAAGATCCCGAATTCGATGAGAGTAAGAGAATAAACCATCTAGCAACGTATCAAAAGTTTGGTTTAAATTAACATCTGCAAGTCCTAACCCCAATTACAACCTGCTACATTATATCTCGATTAGTAGTTTTGCCTCGAGGAATTGAGTCTTTCATTTGACTCCTAATCGGGTGCAGTGAAGGCCCAGACATATACTATACTAAGGGTTGATGATACAATGTTTGAGATCATCGCTCCAACAAATACATCAAAACAGGCTTGAAAAATACTTTAAAAAGTATTTGGCAGTATTGATAAGGTAAAAAAACTTCGTCTATAAGTTTTATGAGTCGAGTTTGAAAAATTATAGCAAGGTACCTCTGAAACTATTTCTGATTAATTTATAAAAATCATTTATATTATTTCATCAAATGAGACGAATGATGAATAAATAAGTGATCAAAGAGTCTTAGGAAAAATACTAAGATCTCTAGATCTAAAATTTGATTTTATTATTATTACGATTGAAAAATCTAAAGATTTGGAAAAAATATCTTTAGAACAACTTATAAGTTTCCTTCAATTTCATGAACAAAGGATTACAAAAAGAGTAGAAGACAAAATTATAGAGCAAGCACTACAAACCAAGTTTACTCTTGAAAATAAAGACGAACAAATTTTTGAAGAGTAAAAGTTATGGACAAAGAGGAAGAGGTGGCAAGAATCAGGCCAATCAAGAATCTCCAAACAATGAAGGTGGTGGAGAAAATTCTAGCCAAAGAGATCGAGGTTATGGTTGAGGACGTGACATAAATTCTAAAAGGTCTTAAATACAATGCTATATTTGCAAAAAGTATGTGCATTACTCATTTGAATGCTATTATAATCCTAGCAATCAAGCGATAAGGTAAATTTTGCTAAAAAAGAAGAGAAGAACGAAAATCAAGTTTTGTTAATGACTTATGATAATTTGAATGAAGATCAGCTATGACATGATATCTAGATGCAGGAGCTTCAAATCACATGTGTGGAATTAATGAATTATTTTAAAAAATAAGTTTTCCTGGGAACATAACATTTGGTGATTTGTCTTAAAGACCAACAAGAGGCAAATGTAAAATTGTTCTTCGACTCAATAAGGGCAAAGAATTATATATTTTAGATGTTTATTATATGCCTGATATGAATAATAATATTCTTAGCAATAATATTCTTACCTTGGGACAATTGCTTAAAAAAGATTATAATATTGAGATGAAAGACATGACTTTTTCAATTTATGATAATAATAAAGTATTAATCTCACATGTGAAAATGATGAAAAATAAAATGTTTCCTATATATTTATGCATTTTTGATTGGTCAAATTATTTTAAAATTGATATTAAAGATATTTCTACATTATGGCATTCTAGATATGCTCACTTAAAATTGGAGGTTTTAAAACTTCTAGAGAAATTTAATATGGTGACAGGAATATCAAAAATTGATCGTCCATTAAAATTATGTTAAATATATGTTATGAGTAAGTAATAAAGAAATCTTTTAAAAGTCAGAAGAACAAAAAGAGCATGATGTTGATTTGATCTAGTACACTAGAAATCGATGGAAGCATAGACAAACCCAAAGAGTGCAGAGCTAAGATTTATTGGCCGTAATGTTATAGATACATGCCAGCATAATGTGGAGTCGAATTGTGCTGCAGACCAAATGCGACGATTCATCAACGTACGTATTTTTACTGCATTAACGGATACAAAACTTCTACGTACGAATTTGCATCGAGTTTTGCATGCATGTCGGTTCACTCTCAAGCTTTTTTCTTCAAGGCAATGACTAAAACGGTGTACTTGGTTTTCTCTTTCAGGAGATGCCTCGCAACCTTCTCGGCATATCGTGCGAATAGCTCGTCGAGTATGGCATCCCCAAAATGACGTGTAATCAAGGATTCAAACACTACTCGTATACCCTTCGCCACGTTCTTCCCGTTCAGTACATTGTCGAATACAATATCGTCGTCGTCGGTGTCATCCAACGGGTCCCAGTTGGATTCAAAAGTCTGTGCTTGTTCCACATCAAATAGACCTTCGTCGTGGATCACTGCCATCACTTCTTGCATCGATGCTCCATAAATTGGCAGATTGAAGGTGTCCACTTTGTCTTCTGATATGATTCCCTGAACTCAATAAACAATGACTCGTGTCAGCTCTCTTCTTCTTTATCCTTACTATTCCTTAAGGTGAAGAAGATCTGAGGTACCTGTGACACCATTGCGTTAAGGGCCTCTGCTAGTAGTCCATAAAGATAGCTTAACTCGCCGTCGGCTGGGTGTTTGCTTTTTCTTCCTACGAATGTTAATACCATTCCCCCTCCGATGCTTAGTTCTACGTAACGAGATTTGAGAAACGTGGAGAAGTCCCTCCGGTGTTGTTCTTGGTATTCTTTCACGACTTGGTGTGGACTGTTCTCCGCAATATAGATGTTGCCCTTGTTCAGCGGAACACCCTGCTCACTCTCGAGACCTTGTGGAACCTAAGACACATACATAGTTCATGATCAGAGTAGTAGAACATCCGCACAGTGCAACGCACAGTCGTGATCTATCTACCTGAGAGAGCCACATGATAGAGTAGTTAGAGTGGAAGAAGTGAACAGTGTTACACGGGAAAAGCCTCCCGTAGAAGGAGCCGGGCACGCCCACAACGTAATGAGGCACGAGCAGGTCCCCCTTCTCCTCCTCCATCTTCTTCTCGTATCCTTCCAAAGACCGGAAGACATTGTTGAAGTCATTTCCCGGGAGGTCGTTCAAGAAAAATTGGATCTCCGGTGGCTTCTGTTCCAGCCTCCGACGCAGGTCGCCGACGATGCCAAGCACCTCAGAGACCACAAGAAAGGTGTTCGGACCAGACGAACAACCGAGGTCGACGACGACCATCCTCTCAGGGAACAGCGTCCTGTACATCGCTGCTATGGCGGTCCCCAATATGGGCTTTGTTCTATAAATGGCTTTCTCCTGAACACAAATACAGTAAGCAACTCAGTAAAACCGAAGATTCAACTAATAACACTACTTGGAGGGAGGAAGACGACTAACTTGAAGTCTGGAATTAGTGGCGTAGCTGGTTTCTCCGGCTCCTCCAATCATAGGAAGGGCTTGCTCTACCTTGAAGGCCATATCAAGTATCTCTGTCTTTTAAGGGGGCCTTGTCGTGCTTGGTATCCGCTGAGCTCCATGCTACCGGACCAGAACATATGTATAGGCCGTCATAATAATATTTCTCTCAGTTTCTCTTTCGTTGTCAACAATAATATACTGTATCACAGTGTGTATCTTCGTTTGGTTGTCGGGTCATGTGGTGCAGCACTTACAGCCACAATTAATATATCGTCAGCTCCAGCCAGTTGGACATGGGATCTCTCTTCTTCCTCCTATATTTTATGATCAGAAGCAGTACATCAGCATGAGCACAAGAGGTGTTACTGGAATTACAAGTTCACCAGGACATGGGATCTCTCTTCTTCCTCCTATATTTTACGCTAGCGTGTACAACGTGACAGATCACCGACACAGATATGGATGACACGTAAATGCCAGCCTTACTAAGATCAGACAAAGTCTGACCGATAGTATAAATAATTCCTGTTCGCATTCTCAAATGGATATGAATTAGTATAAATAATTCTGAGTCACAAATCAGAACATACCACACAACATGAGTATATTTATGTACCTTTATACATATGCGAATACATTTATGTACAATATTTAATCGAAAAATAAAAATTTTCCACAGACGTGCTTGTGGATCTTTCGAAATCCCTGTGATATTGCCATCATCTTCGGTCTTCTAACTCCATATCTCTATTGGCGCATCATGATGTTTATTATAATGTTAAATTAATACATAGTTGATGGTTCTAGAATTTGAATAATACACATTTGATATATCGTCAGCTCGAGCCTGCTCGTGTACTAATAATAATTCAAGTGCAAGATGTTGAATAGTAAAGATTGATGAAGTTTTAAGGTATATTTGACAATTATTTATGAGAGGGATATGTTAACATCTGATCATGATCATTAGAGATTTGATTTGGGAGATATCTTTAGAATCGGATCATCTAAACAAAATCCTTGGAGATCTTGATTTGTGAGTAATCTTTGGGATCGTATCTGAACATGATCTTTGAGGATCTGGGCAATATCATTGGGATTTGATATGTTAATATACCCTCGCAAGATCTCGCACATGGGCAATATCATTGGACTGATGCAAGAAAAAGTTTTTGCGAGTAAGAGGCTTCGTAAGTGAGTCTGTTAGTTGATCAATCGTATACACATGGGAGACCCGGAGCTGCTGACGAACAATTTGATCTCGCACAAAATGAAAGTTGATATCAACATGCTTCATACGGGGTGAAAGACCGGAATGACACAGAGATAGGTAGCACCAATATTATCATAATATATGGTAGGTGTAAAAATAGTGGTTATATAAAGCTCCTTGAGAAGATTTGTAATCCAATTAAGTTTAGCAACAGTAATGGTAATGACATGGTATTCAACTTCCGTTATAGATCGAACAATTGTCTTTTGCTTCTTGGAACTCCAGCTAATAGGATTAGCACCAAAGAAAATAAAATACCCTGACGCTGAAGTTCGATCATCAATATTTCCTGCCCAATCAGCATCAACAAAGGCATAAAGATGCATGAGAGAGTTTTTACGAAGGAAGATTCTATAATTAATGGTCCCTTTGAGATATCACAAAATGCACTTGGTTGTAGTCTAATGTGAGGTAGACGGTCGATGCATGAACTGTGATAACTTATTGATTGCAAAAGAGACATCTGGACGGGTAAGGGATAGATATTGTAAGGAGCCAACTACATGTCGGTACTGAGTAGAATTTGTAGCAGGACTACCATCACATAACTTTAGTGAGTCGCTTGTATATAAGGGAGTAGTAACTATTTTAGCGTCCTGCATGTTTGTTTTATATAGTAAATCTTGGATATATATTCTCTGTGAGAGAAAAAGTCTAAAAGATGTAAATATAACGTCACCACCAAGAAATTAGCTCAAGTTGCCAAGATCCTTGAGAGAGAATCGATCTGCCAACTTCTTGATAAACATTTGGACCATCATGGGATTGTCACTTGTGACAATAATATCATCTACATAGACTAAAAGATAGATTGTGCCTCCATGTTGTTAACGTAGAAAGAGCGAGACATCAGACTTAAAGTTGGTGAAACCAATAAAGGATAAGAATAGGCCAAGTTTAGTATACCAAGCTCATGGAGCTTGACGGAGATCATAAATGACTTTGTGAAGTTTACAAATATGCCGTGGATACTGAGGATGCATAAAGCTAGGTGGTCGCTCCATAAAGACATATTCACTAAGAGTCCCTTGTAGAAAAGTATTGTTAACATCTAATTGGCGTAAACACCATCCTTTGGAGATCGCCAGACTTAGGATAAGTTAGATTATGATAGGTTTAACCACAAGACTAAATATTTTGGTGAAGTCAACATTAGGTTTTTGATGAAATCCCTTAGCCACTAGACGTGCTTTATACCGAGCAATTGAACTATCAGGATTCCACTTAATTCGAAACACTCACTTACACCCAATGATGTTTTGTGTGAAATAGGAAGGAGTAAGTGTCCAGGTAGAATTTTGAAAGAGAGCATCATATTCCTCACATATAGCTTTACGCCGATTTAGAGATTTTTGGGCTTAGTTGAGTGAGGTTGGCTTAATCGACTCGGGCAAAGCTTTAGTGCTAACATGTAAGTCAAGGACATGTCATGGTTTATAAATACCACTCTTGGAGCGAGTGTGCATGAGATGCCTGGGGGTAGTGATAAGTTAGGCGGTAAGAATGGTGGATCATCATGAGTTGAGTCAAGTTGAGGGACTGCAAAACTTCCTTGTGGATGTGAAGACTATGGTGTTAGGGGCAATGGTTCAGAAGTGGCGGGAACTTGTAAGGAAGAGGGAGGTAGAAGTTACAAGATAGGAGTAACAAGAGATTATGAATCCAGAGGAGATAGATTAGAGAGTTCAGGAGACGAAGCTGAATTACAGGAATCTATGGTTATGATAGGGGGCTTGTGATTATGAAAGGGAAAGATAGACTCCAGAAACTTGATATGTCGGGAAACAAAAACTTTATTAGTATGAGGATCATAACAACAAAAGGTATTATGTTCAAGTGAGTACCCAATGAAGACACAAGGCCGAGATCTAGGTTGCATTTTATTTGAGGCATAAGGATGTAACCACAGATAATACAAACAACCAAATATTCTAAGTGTTTGCAGGTTAGGACATTTATGAAATAGCTTTTCAAATGGTGATTGATATTGTAAGATGAGAGTTGGCATACGATTAATAAGGTAGACTGTAGTTTGAAAAGCTATTGACCAGAAGGTGGGTAGCATGGCAGCTTGATGGAGGAGTGTTAAACCAGATTCAACAATGTGTCTATGTTTGCATTCGACAGAACTAACCAATTGAAGAGTATATAGAGGTGACTTGAGATGTTGAATGCCACAAGCAGATAAGTAGGGTGCGAGGGCTTGATATTCACCTCCACCATCAAAGCAAACAGTTTTGATTGTAGTCTGAAATTAGTTATCAACTAATTTTCAAAAGTTAATAAAGACTATAGGAACTTCATACTTATGACGGAGAGGATATAACCATGTGTACTTGGTATAATAATCTATAAAGATAATATAAAATCGAAACTTGTCGAAAGAAACTGTTGAGGCAGGGCCCCAAACATTGATATAAATAACTTCAAATGATTTAGAACATGATATAGTGGACTGACCAAAAGGTAGTTGATGACTCTTATTGCTAAGACAAACATCACAATAAGTAATAGCATCATGTGATTTAGAAGTAGAAATAGAGTAGCGGGAAAGTAACTTTTGTTAAATGGAAGGCGAGGGATGACCAAGATGTCGATGCTACACATCAACCGAAGCAACAATTATAGAGTTAGCAATAAGCTTAGAGAGATGCACGACTGATGGTTATTTGTAGTAAATATTGTCTTTATTTAGGCCTTGGACCAAGGATGCCCCCGTGCTCAGGTCCTTAACAAGAAAATAATAAGAAAAAAATTCAATAGAGGTATGATTTTGTTTGTAAATTTGAGAGACGAAAATAAGATTATGTTTGATGTGAGGTACACACAGAACATCATCAAGTGTAAAAGTAATGGTGCACGTTTTAAGCATAGTGGAACCAGCATAAGTGATAGGAATGTTTTTACCATCACCGATGACAACATCCTCAGGTGCTTCATAGTTATTGTAGATTGACAAATTCTAGAGATCAAAAGTGATATGATGAGAGACACCGGAGTCCATGATCCAATTTGATTGACTATCAATTAGAGTAGTCATAACATTTGCTTGAGGCCACCTTGATGGAGCAGGAAATCGAGGTTGAGACCAGCAGACTTTTACAGTGTGATCGATTTTGTCACACAACTGACAAACGATCTGTTGAGGCACATGAGCAGGGCAGCGGGGTTGGAAGGGGCCACCTTGATGTTTGTTGAAGTATGGAGGAGGAGGCAAGGAATGACTATTGCTCACTGGATCGGGAGGAAATGTGGCCACACCTTTTTCAGCATTTTTGTTATATTTGTTACTTTTTTTGGATTTGTAGTGGAACTGAGTTGTGATGGGAGGTCCTCTCAATATATAATCACACTTTAGGTATGCCTCATAATCTGTCAACTTATCATAAAGTTCTTCAAAAGAGGTTGGGGAGTCACAAGCTCGAAGTGTCGCTGTCAATTCCTTAAACTCATCACTTAGTCCATTAAGCGTGTGGATGAGGACTTCCTCATCACTAAGAAAATGATCTATCAAAGTCATGTCATCAATAATAATTTTTATATATTGTAGATAGTCAGCAACAGTACTTCCCTCTTGACGAGGTAGACATCAAAGACGTTGAGTAAAAAGGAAGCAAAATAGGAGATGAGTAGATGACTGCAGCTGATTAAAAAAAAAGGGCAGCCCCACTACAGAGAAAGGGACTAGGGCGATGGTGACGGGAGGATGAGAACTTTAGGATATTGGGGATCGACAGCCGAGGGAAGAGGAGAGGCGGCTGTAGGACCCGAGTTAGCAAAGGGGGATGGTTTGGCCGGACTTGTTGAGAATCTCACTGACCACATGGGAGTAGAGGAGGAGACAACTACTCGTAGGTGTGGGAAAGGTGCTGCCCTCGGACAGAGGGGCAAGGCAATAGCAGAAGGTGGATTAACTGCCAAAGGAAGGTGCTTCCCTTGGGCAAAGGGGCACTAACCGTAAGGGCTGGGAGAAGAGTGCAACCAGGGAAGGTGGATCAATCGCCAAAGGAAGAGGAGAAGCATAATCCTCCGTGGCCACAGAGCACAGTGCCGGAGATAGAGGAGCAGGGGAAGGAGCAGCAGAATCCTCCATGGCCACAGAGGCCGGAGAGCGCAATGTCAGAGGTAGAGGAGAGGGGAAGGATCAACGCTGATCGTTGGTGATGGTGGAGGCAAGATTGAGAGCGATGTCACGTTATGGAGAAGCGACCGAACAACGGAGAGAGGATGAGGAGATAGTAAGCGAGTGTTGTTTGTCTCAACGAAGGAGAAGGAATATTGCTCTAAGGCAATGGCTTTGATACCATGTTGAATGGTAAAGATTGATGATATTTGAATGTACATTTGACACCTATTTATACACGTTTTGAGAGGGATCTATTAACATCTGAACATGATTCTTATAGATTTGATTTGGGAGAAATCTTTAGAATGGGATCATCTGAACAAGATACTTGGGAATCTTAATTTGGAAGATATCTTTAGGATCGTATCTGAACATGATCTTTGAGGATCTAGCTAATATGCTAATACAAAAAGTGTTGCTGGAATTATGAGTCACCAGAAACATGTTTTTGGCTTTGATTAATCTATCAGCAAAATAAATTGCTACTGAACAGTAATCATTACCATCACAAGCATCGACAAATTCTTGCCCTTCGACACTAGGTTGGGCGTTCTTTCTATTAGACATATCCCTTGCATTTTTAACATGAGATCCCATGGCTCTCCATTGTTGTGAGTGGCAGCTGACACATTAGCTGCTCAATTTGCATGCTTCTTTCTTTAAAGCATAAAATTTTGATAATTTATCGAAAGATTTTAAAATCGAATCTCTCGTCTTCATTATTTATCATTGATAAGAATACAACATGAAAGCCTGGACAATCGACATTAACTTGTACAGTACACATCGCCAATATATATATATATATATATATAATTACATAAAGGAAAAGCTGTGATTGCTAAACTCCTTTAATTGAAAATAAAAACTTTCCAAAGACCTGCTTGTGGATCTTCCAAAATCCCAGTAATGTTGATACCATCTTCTGTCTTCTAGATCCATATCTCTATCGAACCATGATGCTATTTAACATATTGTCATATCGTTGCTTGATAGTTCTCCAATTTGAATTATGCACAGTCTAAATGTAATAGAAATAATAATAATTTGTTTCAAATATATATATATATACACCTTGGCGATAATTAAAACTCCCTGCATATCCTAAAATATTTACATAGATTCATCAAGAGGTAGATATTGTTTGAAAGAAACGGAAGTAAGTTATTGGGCTTTATCAATTCATCAAAGCCCATAAGCCCATAAACATCTAGTGTGCTAGTAGATGATGTGTGGTATCAAATTTGATGTGGCAACAATACTTAATAAGACCGAGATATCAAATTGCCCGAAGGGAAGAACACCTTTATAATGAAGAAGAAATGGTTTATAAACGTTGGGTTGTGGGAATGCCAACAACGAGCCCCTTGGTACTCTACTGGTCCAGTATGAACCCAATTATTAAGGTGGCGGGGAGGTGAGTCCAACCAAAATGGATCCCCCTCCCTATCAATGTCGAATTTGGACTGGTCGTGGATTCCAGTGGTCCTGAATCCAATCAATCAATGCCCTGTGCCAACCTCCATCTCCATCTCCATCTCCATCTCCATTCGCTCAATGGTGCAGTAATTACAGCAGTGTTTGCTGTTGCGGGGTCAGATCCACATTATGACCGGCCTCTCTCGATGGAAGAACTTTGCAGACGATGCCGTCTTGATTCGTGCTGTGTGATCCTTTTTAACACCAAACCACGGTTGCATGTCCCTGTTGTTGGGTGCTCCGGCACGTCCCAAGGTCGACGTCTCCTACTGTTCCCTCACGTGCATGGTGCATGCATGTACGCTTCGGGTTCCTTTCTGAGGCCCCCTCCCCCCCACGAGGAGTTGTCGCTCCGTGGCGTACATCGCACGCCCAACAATTAGCCGATCTAATGTTAGATTAATCGCCTCGGAGTTTGCATCGAACGGGGGGAGGGGGCCCACTTGGAAGCAACGAGGACGTTGGCTTTGCAGTGGCGTTTCGTGTAAATACACGCCGATCGGGAGGGCCTTTGTGAAAGCTGACGCGGAAGTACTTCTTCGAACATATATCCGATAAAAAGGGGGAAGGGATGGGAATCCCCAGCACGTTGGGCCCCACACGAAATGAAGAAGCCGGCATCTCCATTTCGATGAGCTGCAAGACGAAGAAGTTACACTATCTACCCATCATCTTCTTCTTTCGCATCGGAAGAGAACGAATGATTCGACGACAGATGATTTAACCGATAACTCGTCGGTGGATCGGGACAAATATATGCGTCAGCTGCAGTAAACCGGTAAGAGATTGATTGCAGTAGGGAACAGTTCTCCGGAGGAAATCTTGCCTGTTGTTGGAGCTTGAGATCATCGGCGAAGGAAGCCGCCAAACCCTAGCAGACACCCGAGCACGAGAAACTAAGGTGTTGTGTGCTGTGGTAGAGTGCTTGACATCTTCTACCTTTTCCTCGACGAAAGGTACGAAGCCACCTGATCCCTCTTCGACTCCAAGGCAAAGGCAAGAAAGTTTCTTGTCCTTATGTCTCAAGAAGGCAGTTCATGTGCCTTGCAAGCTATAGCAGCAATGTTTCTCCACTCTATCTGCATTCTGGGCGATGAAAATTATCTAAATATATTATCTCAAGTTATGTCAATCAAATTGATCTGACTGCATGTTTGATTTTATAGTATTATAAAGCACTAAATGAAGTATAATCTTAAAGAGGTTATGGTTTGATTCCTTAGTCTTGAAGGTAACACTTCTTTAAAGAATAAAAATATCCTATTTATGCAGATAGGATAGTTTGGTCACTTCTGAGACATTCTAATAATTGATAAATTCTTACTAATTTCACCAACAAAGTAAGCATGACTGCAGGAGTGCATGCTAAATTTCATGATAGACATGTCTGCAGTCCCAAAATATAAAGAAGAAACAGCATTCTAGAAAGATGTGGGATCTGCTAAGAAAGTGGTGTGTGAATGGATTGACCCCAGACTTCTAAACCATTACAAATTAATAATACCTTACGTTCACAGTCTGTAATTTGTATACATAGTTTCCCACAAGTACTATAGAATTGAGAGGCAAACAGTTCAAGTCTCTGTGTAGGTAATCTCTCTCTCTCTCTCTCTCTCTCTCTCTCTCTCTCTCTCTCTCTCTCTCTCTATAGTTTAAAATGTGAAGGCAAGAGTTGAAAGCAAAATGATAGAAAAGGAGAGGATGACTGAGAGAAAACAAAAACCAAAAAAAGAAGGGATGATTGATGACAGGGTTAAATAAAAAGGCCATGGACTCTCAAGTCTTTCATAACGTTAGGATGAAGAGGGTGGAGAGATAGTGGGGACGACGGACCACAGGAATGCTAGAGTAGGTATAGGAAAGGACAGCTCCTTGAAATCCCCATTTCCTTGCTCCTCTCTCTCTCTCTCTCTCTCTCTCTCTCTCTCTCGGTCGTTGTACGAGACTGTTTCGAGTGGAGGACTGGATGCGTTGGATGTGTGAGTGGATGGTGCCTTGTGAGCTTCTATTTCTTCCTATTCATTAATTGTGAACATTGAAAGGGAGGAAGAGAGTCTCTCTCTACTGTCATCTCAGTTTCCATCTCTGCGGCTTCTTGGCAGTCAGTCAGTCCAGTTGCCCATCTCAACCCAGCTAGATCCGCTTCACATCCTTCCGGAATCGCATGGCTTGCTGGTGAAAGCTGAGATGTGATGTTGTGCATTTCTTCTCCTGCTGTTAAAAGGTCTGGTTGTTCTTGCTCTCTCCCTCGTTCCTTGCATTTGCTTCTCTAAATCCCATGGGTGTCTTCTGAGGATTCTTCGGTACATGCTATCTCCAGCCATGTCACGGCTGCATCTGCTATCTCCTGCAGTTTCTTTCGATCTCTCTCCTCTTTTCTCTCTTTGTATTGGGTCGTATTTCCTCCGACCGAAGGGAAAGAAAGATATAATAATATAGGAATCGTTTATTCAGATTCACTGTTGCCATCTGTCAAAGACTTTGGCGAGCTTCTCATCTTTCTCGCATCGTTTTGCTTTCAACATCTGCTCCTCCGGATCTCCCATGTCATTCTGAGATCCATCAAAGAAACACCTTTGACGAGATCCGTGTGATATCATGGCCTCCCGTCCCTCTCTATTCTTCGTAGTTCTCCGTGAACTCCCTAATTACTTCTTTCAATGTTTTTTCTTTGGACACGAGGAGGAGCTTCTCTCGAGTTTCCTCGAGCTTTTGCTTCTCCTTGTGGTTTGTGCTGGTGTGTGACACCTGCTTGATTTGAAGAATACTTTCCCATCCCTGTTTATTTCCTCATCATTTCATGTGATGGGTCTTTGACAAAGTCTCAGTTTCCTCCTCCATCCTTCTCCTCTTGCCTGATTCGATCGTGTTTGATTCTGCAGCACAGCTTTTTTTAAGGGCTTTTATGTGTTCACTTCTTTCATCACATAAAATGACACTTCTGTAAGTTCCAACTTCCATTTGATCTTGGATTCCTCTGTGTACAGCAGACCTTTATGCAGCCTGATCTAACTTCGCTGATTTCAAACCCATGAATCTGGTCTTTTGTGTACATGAAATAATGTTCCACAAGTCTCCATCTTGAACTGTGGGTTCATATTTTCTTCCCTTATTACAAGTGCATGTCTTTCCTCTTAGCTCGATTGATTTCTATTCTTGCAGTCATCAAATTAGCTGAAGAGAAGGTAAAAAGGGTGGTGGGTCTCCTGTGGTGTGTTAATGCTCCTTTTTGCCTTTTGAGGGGTTCTTTGGGAGCTGAAACCCAACCTTTGTTATGCTGGAGGCTAAGCGTAGGACAAGACCCTGTGGCAGTACAGCTTTTGGGAGAGTACCACTGCTGAAAGATCCGGAGACAATTGAGAGGGCCTTCTTCAGATGTTATCCACTGAGAACCCTCCAGACCCTGCATGTTCCTCCAAGCTTTCAGCAGTGAGAACTAGTGCTAGATCTTCTTCCACAAGCCTTTCCTCCCGAGAGGAAGATCCAGTAGTCCTCGATGAGAGAACAACCCCCAATTTCTCTATCAGGTAATTTTGCTTTCTGTGAAGATATTGTTGGTGTTTCATACCCTTCTTTCTTCAAAGAAATACTCCTCTTAATACTTCAATTACAGACATCATTTGTGTTCCTTAAGTACTGAATTAGCTCCTTTCCATATTGTTCTTTTTTTGGAAGTTGCTTTTGGTGGGCATATGAATTGTTCTGCTTTATTATTTTGTCTTTGGTTCAGCCTCTGGAGATTTGGATTCTCTTTTGTGATCTCATAACTCTGTAAAATGCGTTTTAAGCAGTGAAATGATTTATGAATTTGAGGATGACAACGTTTATAATCTTTTTATTCATAATAGAGTTTGTCTATGATGGGCTTAACATGTCATCATGATATCTGATGAAAAAGTCATCCTTTTTTGTTACTTGTGACCCACATTGAACATGCAAAACTTGTGAACTCTGTTTTCTAATTCCTTCATTACAAGGAAGCTAAACAGCGGGGTTAGGATTTGTATTTTAGAATAAGTTCATCGAGAAGTTTTGTCAACAAGAACAGGTCTCATTCTCACTAATTGGTCTGCTTGTGCTTCATTCTGAAACATGAAGTTTAGAATTCCGATTGCTTCTCAGTCATGGGAATTTGTGGCTCAATGAGAAAAATATTAAGCTTTTCTGATGTGATTTATTCAGAGATTATGTTTTTGCATCACGGAGCAAAGGGATTGAAGCTTCTTGGCCATTGGCACCACAGTTCTTGCAACTTTGCTTGAAGCATGGTGTCAGTGATCTATTGCCACCCTTTGAACACCCTGATATAGTGAGATCCCGGCGTCTTGGCGAGGTAGAAGGATCTGTTCAATCTGCTGCATGTTCAAAGCCTGAAAAACTTGCAATACATTCTTATGTTCTTGAGCCTACAGATCCTGTTCCTTCTGACGGAGAGCCTGTTAGCATCCAGCAGGAGTCGGTCTCGACCTTACAGGAACTGGTTTTAGACTGTCTGGATCCAATTATACATTCGTCGACGAAAGATGCCAAGTCTACATTTTATGAAGCGAATAAACTGAGCCATAGCGATGTTGGAATTGCCGTGACAGCAGGAACATCTCAACAGGCTGAAGAGATTTCAAGTCGGATCGACATCCTTCCTTGTTCAGTATCCCAAAGTAGAAATTCTGTCAAAGCGCAGTTTCAGCCAGAGTTTAGTGATCTCAGCCATAACCTCGAAAAGTTTGGGGAACCTTTGGAAAAGAATAACAGGTTGGTACCTCAATTGGGTACCGTTTTGGAGATTAGCCACGCAGACCACCTTGTAAATAATCCTGGCATGATCATGCATCCTGTGGCTTCAAAGGTTTGCCCTGTTTGTAAGACATTTTCTTTCACTTCAATCACCACTTTGAATGCTCACATAGACCAGTGTCTCTCGATGGGGTCTAATTGTGAGGAGGTGGTGAATCATGTTGCCAAATATAAAGTAAAGCCAAGGAAGAAGAGGTTGATGGTGGATATCTATGCCGCTGCTCCCTGCTTTACTCTTGAGGATCTTGATAAAAGGAATGGTACAAACTGGGCTTCTGAATTGGCTCTAATAGCAGCACCAATTAACAAGGTTGGTACTCACGGCAAAAGAACAGAGGTGTCACCAACTGATTCTACACCTCACGGAAACGGAACAGTTCATGACGATTCATGTGGTGCAAAACTTAGTGTTTTATCTATATTCAATGAACAAACATCATCACTGGAGAACTTTGAGCTAAGGAATCATGCAAAGGAGTCAAAGGCGAGCATGGGATTGTTGGCTAGCAAGAAAAATAATTTTGCACCAGAGCACTTGAAAAGTATGAATTTGGAGGCACAAAAGGAGCAATTGATCTCATTCGATATGTTGCCGAAACAGGTATGTGTTTTCTCCATGGAGAAAACTATGTTGCATTTAAGTTTCTGTATCAGCACTTGCCATAGTCCATGTTTTTTCTTAGCAAAAGAAGAAAAAGCATACCCATGTCGCTAAATTCTGAAGAATCTCAGATATATGAAGTTTTATATTTTGCATAAGGAACTCTTAGTTATCTCTTGAACATGGTAAATAATTTTTCACATGGCCAAATTATAGATCAATTGAACTCTGAGGCAACATCAATCCAATGTAATTACAAAACCATCTAATTCGGTGGCCTTTAGTATTCGCTCAAGGCACTCTTTCAATTTATTTGGAGTTGCTAATGATGTGCAGTTTATGTAGCAACATGTAATTACTTGCTATAAATTTAGTGTGCTTTTATAGAACTGATATAAGATCTTGTTCACACTCACTTTTCTGGTCTAACAAGTTATAAATACTCATAAGCTTAATTTGTGTATGATTTTGCATATAAAATATGATTTTTTTTTTTGTTAATCCTGAATTCCATGTCGTAGCCATATTGCAATTTGATAGCATGAGTTCGATGATGATAATCAGATTCAAGCTGCAGCTGAAAAAGATTGCAGAACAGAGAGTCATCAAAAGAATGCCAAATCCCGATCTCATGTATCAGATTCAAGAGACCATGACAACAGCATTGCACCTGCAATTATAAAACAGCGGGCACGCTCTAAGCGCTCAGTTATCCTTCAAAAATGGACCAGAAAGGGCAACTGTAGTAAATTGGATGATATGATACCCATTATTAGGAGCACGCAGATCATGAGTGTCCAACCAGACCCGGGCAGATCTACTGATATGAACACACAACCCCTGAAACTCCCTAGGTTGTCTGAAAACATGACCGGTTCTCCAAAGACAAATAGAGGTAGTTTCCTGCATAATGCAGTTTTCAGCATGGATGAAAGAAAGAGAGAGTCATCAGAGCTGCCTTCCTCGAGTTCCAGATGGCCTTCCAAAGGTGCTGGTTCAGCAAATGGATTTATCTTGAAATTATCAAGATCGTCAGGTCACTTCACATGTTCATCAATAATGAAATCGAACGAGACTAACACAGGGACTCAAGATCACTCTGATGGCGCTTCTAATAGGAAAATGGTTAGTTCAAAGAGCTGTTCAATGCTGAGGGACCAAAGAAGTCCAACTTTAAAGAAGAATGTCATGGTTAAGAGACCGTTTTGCTTGGAAGCAAGGAAAGTCAGGGCAATTGAGAAACAATCTATCTTCAAAAAGTTTCATAAGCACAGAACTATCTTGAGGACTGATCAGAAAGGACTCCCACCATCTAACAATGCAGGAATGTGTAGCCCTACTAATAATACTCACCTTCTCAGACAAAAGGTAAAAAGGACACTGAGATCTCGTCAATCTTGTGCGCCTGGGAGTATTACAAAGAATGGAGAAGGAGAGGTCATGAATGAAGTGTTGCCAAGCAGAAGAAATATTAGAGAATATTCAAGCATAATGGAGCAGCAGGTAAATAATTGTTTAAAGAACATGACTTCAGGAGCTCAAAGTCTTGATACTGAAATTGAAACTTCAGGAATGCAAGAAGCGATCGTTGACTCTGGAGATTATGTGACTAAAACTTCTGCAGAAGAAGATGTTTGTGATCTTACTGCTTATGACATTGTAAACTCAGAAAAGACCGAACCACGTTTGAGTACCCAATCAGATTCTTGTTCTTGTGAAGAAGATGCACAGGCTATATCTGAAAGTGAAGCCGGTGCAGAACAACTTAAGCAAATATGCAATGAGCAGCACAAGTTTTTTGGCGATGGATCCTCCAACGAAATTGGAAACCATGAGATTCCAATGGCCGATGTCCGAGGAACAAAAGATTATTGTGCAATTCAGCCTATAGAATGCCACACTGCTTCTAGCTCAGTTCAAGAATCTAGTGATTGTTTGACAAGTCATGGTGATTTAGGCCTTGAACTCTCTGAAAAGGGCTCATCTATAAACTCTGTTAGAATAACAGCAAGTCATATCGAGAATTTAGATAGCAAAGGGGAACCATCTGGATCATCTGTTTCAACTGTTTCAGCTGTCTCTTTACCGTCACCAACAGATTCCAAATCTCAAAACTTCGAAACAGAACCGACATCCAGAGCTATCAGTGACCAAGATAATCTACATTTAGCAACTCCGTCTGCAGGAAGAACTGAAGCAACTCGGGATTTAAATTTGGAGAACAAAAAACAAGAAAAAAGGGGAAGTTGGCCAGAGAAAGAACCTGATCAGTGTTTGGATGATAATCGTTTCTTCTACTCATGTAAGGAGAGACTTAGCAGAGATTCTGAAGTATTCAGAGAAAACAGCATTGCCAGGACTACCAAGTTGAAGTGCGTACCCAACTTCTGTGTTGGCGCCAGAAGTTCTTCCTCTTTCGGTATCTATGAGAATCATACAAGTAATGCAGTGGTGAACTCAAAAACTGGACCACCTAATCAGTTAGCTTCCACGAAGAGTTCACCAGCTCCAACTTGTGACAGTACATGTTCGCCTAGGCCGTTGCCTCAGACTCATTTGGTTTCCAGTCCTACACTAAGATTGATGGGTAAAAACTTAGTGGTGGTGAATCATAGAGACCTCGTGCAACCTCAAACTACTGCATTGGATTGCACACAGCAGGTGAATCTTTGTAGCAATGGATGTACTTCCACCAACAATCGCTTGAAGCAGGAGAATTTTCTATACCAGCACGGTCAGCTTTCGAGTGGGTCTCCATCCTTTGGTCCATCTTTACTAATGGGCGATCACCGTACGTCCCTAAATTTACATAGCACCCCGGTCGGTGGCTTTGCATGGACTCCACTGCGGAATGGTTATACAGCAAAACCTGATCAACAGACTCAGCGGAGGAACTCAGATGAAAAGCCCAAGACATCTCATAGTACAGTGGACAAGGTGATCGTGATTAATGACTCTCCTAAGCATCAGAATGATGCAAAAGTCTCCTTATCAGCTTCAGCAGGCACTCTGCCTCTGACTCTATCAGGTCTAAGCCCTTTGCCTCAGACACCAGTCTACTGTTATCCATTGCAACATCAGATTAGAGATTACCCGAGACCTTTGCTTCCCAATGTTTATTCAAGTGCCAGTTCCAGTTTCATGAATCAAGGAATTGAGAAGGGTTCTTTTGTGTCAAGCCCCACCTTGTTCCAGTTTCCTATAGCTCAAAGGGGACCTTCGATGTGTTACAAGCGGAACCTGCATTAATCCTACTGTTTAATGTGTGCATAAACAGGTTTTCACCTCAAGTTCCAGGATGCAGTTATCTTCATTGTCTGTGGAGGCCAAGCAACAGGTGACAACCCGATCGAAGGAATCAAGCTGGGGAAAAGTTTGTGATCAGAGCTCCAAACTATATCATCATGCACTTAGTTTGCTATTCTGAAGCTCCAATGGGCAGAGAAGCAGAAGAGTTTACTTTCTTTTTACAGTTGCAGTGCATCAACTTTTATACAAAGTGTGAATAATCATGCACCAACTTGTTCCTCTAACCAGGACTATAGGTTTCTTTGGACTTGTATATATTTTGGCTACTTGAATCACTAACTTCTGCTCATTGGAAAAAATAAAAAGGAACAAAAAGAATTTCTGGTCATTCACTTGGTTATTCTCTTTTGTAATATTTATGGAAAAAAAATTGGTATTTGAAATAATGAAAAATGTTACAAACAATTGAAACTGTTAGGATAAGTATGCTGAAGTTAAACTACATATGCAACATCATGAGCAAATTATTAATTTCTGCATGTTTAAATTTTATTAGGATGGTGGGGAACTTACCTATTTTATTTGTATACAATAATTTATTTATGCTCTTATTTGCATGCTTATTATCAGTGTTTTGAGTATATATGTCAATTAATTAATTGTATAATTTATTATTACATGTGGATGATAAGAAATAAAAAAATTGACATAATTATATAATTAATTATGACAGCCTTTATAAAGACATAAAAATAAAAGGATTATGGTCTTGATATTATTCAGAAGGGTCTTCTATTGGTGGGAACTCCATCTCTATGATAAAAGATTGTTTGAAGGATGTTCACTGTCATAGTAGTAAGTTGATTAGTTTATTAAGAAGTATAATAAAAAATATATATATATTGGTGCATGAATGAAGTTTAACTATAATCCCTATCCTTTTTATTACTCCTGCATAGTGGTAAAGGAAGAGTTTTTTTTTTTGAACTCTGAAAGAGACTTGAAGCTATATTTTTTTGTGAGATATGATAATTCCCCTATATGACCACAGATAGGGAATTGGACAATCCCTGAAAAGTTCTTATGACCAAATCAAGATTTGTATCTAACTGTGCAACATCATGATTAATTATTTGTATGGTGTGCAATAGTAGAAATCTAGATCAGAAAACCATAGTTCAAGATCTAGTTCATTCCATTTCTTTCATATGAAAGTTATTTAGATCAAGTGAAGCTCAAATTTTATAAAGTACTCATTACATAGTATAAACATTGAGCAATCACTTTTTCTTTATTTTTTTCATTTAATACATAAATATTTTTAAATTTATGGGGATTGTTGGATTTAATTTTTAAAATATTTTTTTAATTATTTTTTTTGTGGTTACATGATGAATGGATATGTCTTTTGGAATATACCATTTCATGATAACTTTTAGGATACTTTTAAGCTAATTCTAAATAATACTAATCTATTGAATTAAGAAATAACTAAATAATTTCTCTTCTTTTATATTTCTTCCTCAACTATATCCTTATTTGTTTTGATGCTTGGTTTACTGTAATAAGCTAGTCAAATTACTTTATGACAATATTTACAAGAGGGACAATACTAGTTGAATCATCGGATAAAAATCTTATATTATTTCTGCACGTAAAAATATGATTTCATTTTAAGACAACGATTCCGAGCCTTTGGATTCATTCTAAAATTTATCATTATATTTCATCATTTTTATATTATATTATTATTTTAATTAAAATCTAAATATCCTATGTTTTACTAATATATTCTCCTTTCGTCATCCTTATCTCGATTATTTATTTATAAAAAAAATATTATTAATATTTAATATTATTAAAAAATATTATTAATATTATTAATCCATATCTCTATTATTTATTTATTCCTAGCAATTTATTTTCTTTTTTGTTTCATTGTATAGTCAATATTTTTTAATTATATTTATGATTTTGATTTCAGAAATCTATAAGTTATGCATTTTCATCAAAATCAAATCCTCTCCCTTATTCTTTTATATTAGTAATTCCCTGTGTTTTGCTAATATCTTCTCTTTTCATCATCCATATCACGATTATTTATTATATAAACAAATATTATTAATATTTGGGATAATTCATTTGGAAGATCGTTAGACCGAAGATTTGAAGGTCGCATGATTGATACACGCTGACGGCATGTTATTTCTAGTAATTCTTTTTTTTTTTTTTGTTTCATTGTATAGTCAATATGTTTTAATTATGTTTGCGATTTTGATTTTAGAAATCTATAAGTTATGCACTTTAACCAACAGCAAATCCAGCATATATATATATATTTCTTATAGTTGTGTCAGCTCATCTAATAGTAGTAAAGAAGAAAAAAAAGAGAATTTTGATCATAAATATATAATTATTTTTTGTTTTGCACCTTTTCAAACCCGAATAGTTATAATAGTTAAAAAGAAGAATGAGGTATTGGACGAGTCATGTTGCTTTTACATTATACTCGATCGAGTCATTTCTCGCACCTCATGCAATAATATAATATCTTTCATTCAAGTTTCTATTCGTTAATTTTTTTTTAAATATGATGGATATTAAGAAATTATATAAGAGTTACAATAGTGATGAATAGAAGAGAAACTATATTCGTTAATTTTTTTTTTCTCGCACCTCATGCAATGACTAACTTTAAATATATTATCATTCAATTTTTTTAAAAAAATATGATGGATATTAAGAAATGATATAGGAGTTAAAATATTGATGAATATAAGAGATTGATAGATATAACTTTGCATATTGTAGAAGGAATAATATAAAAAAGAGATTGATTACAGTAAGAATCGTCGATATATTATCAGGGAAATGCCTTCAGAGAGATAACTCTCTAGACGATGATATGGATTCGTGGAAGAATAAACTCATAGATCATACATTAAATTTTGTTTAAATAATAATATAAAAATTTACACTTTGATTAAACTGAAGATAGTAGTCAAAATTAAATAAAAAATTATAAATAATTTTTGACAAATACATTTTATGTTGAAAAACCAAATAAATAAAAATAAATATTTAGTAGGGATAGCTTAGTTGGGAGAGTGTCAAACTGAAGATTTTAAGGTCGTGTGTTCGATCCACACTCACTGTATGTTTTCATGATAATTAATTTTTTTATTTCATTGTATAGTTAATATTTTTTTATTATGTTTATGATTTTTATTTAAAAAATATATAAGTATCTACGTTAATCAAAGACAAATGTACTCTTTTTTTTATAATTGTATTAGCTCATCAAATGGTCAACAACATGGGAGGTACGAGAGAGAATAAAGAAGAAAAAGAAAGAATTTTGATCATAAATATAAGATTATTTTTAATTTTACACCTTTTCAAATCCGAATAGTTATAATAAAAAAAAGAATAAGGTATCAGTCGAGTCATGCTGCTTTTACATTACACTCGATCGAGTCATTTCTTACACCTCATGCAATGATTAACTTTAAATATATTATCGTTCAAGTTTCTATTTGTTAATTTAAAAAAATAAATATGATGGATATTAAGAAATGATATAGGAGTTACAATATTGATGAATATAAGAGATTGATAGATATAACTTTGCATATCGTAGAAGGAATAATATAAAAAAGAGATTCATTATAGTTAGAATCATCGATATATTATCAGGGAAATGCATTCAGAGAGGTGGCTCTCTAGACGATGATATGGATTCGTGGAAGAATAAACTCATAGATCATACATTAAATTTTGTTAAAATAATAATATAAAAATTTACACTTTGTTTAAACTGAAGATAGGAGTGAAAAATAAATAAAAAATTATGAATAATTTTTATAAATATATTATATGTTGGAAAACTAAATAAATAAAAATAAATATTAAGCGGGGATAGCTTAGTTTGGAGAGCGTCAGACTGAAGATTGTCGCGTGTTTGATCCAAGTTCACCGCATGTTTTTATGATAATTAATTTTATTTTTTTATTTCATTGTATAGTCAATATTTTTTATTATGTTTATGATTTTGATTTCAGAAATCTATAATTATGTACATTAATCAAAGGCAAATGCACACTTATTTTTTTATAGTTGTATTAGCTAATCTAAGAGTCAACAACATGGGAGGTACGATAGAGAATAAAGAAGAAAAAGAAAGAATTTTGATCATAAATATAAGATTATTTTAAATTTTACACCTTTCAAATCCGAATAGTTATAATAATAAAAAAAGAATAAGGTATTGGTCGAGTCATGCTACTTTTATATTAGACTCGATCGAGTTATTTCTCACGACTCATGCAATGACTAACTTTAAATATATTATCGTTTAAGTTTCTATTTGTTAATTAAAAAAATAAATATGATGGATATTAAGAAATGATATAAGAGTTACAATCTTGATGAATAAAAGAGATTGATAGATATAACTTTGCATATCATAGAAGGAATAATATAAAAAAGAGATTGACTAAAGTTAGAATATCGATATTTTATCACGGAAATGCCTTCAAAGAGGTGACTCTCTAGATGATGATATGGATTTTGGAAGAATAAACTCATAGATCATACATTAAATTTTGTTGAAATAATAATATAAAAATTTACACTTTGATTAAAGTGAAGATAGTACTAAAAATTAAATAAAAAATTATGAATAATTTTTTACTAATACATTATATGTTGGAAAACAAAATAAATAAAAATAAATAACAGGTGGGGAGAGCTTAGTTGGGAGAGCGTTAGATTGAAGATCTGAAGGTACTGTGTTTGATCCACGCTCGTCGCATGTTTCTATGATAATTTTTCTTTTTTAAGTTTCATAGTATAGTCAATATTTTTTTATTATGTTTATGATTTTGATTTCAAAAATCTATAAGTAATGTACTTTTAATCAAAGGCAAATCGTCTCTTTTTTTTATAGTTGTTTTAGCTCATATAATAGTAACAACATGGGAGGTATGAGAGAGAATAAAGAAGAAAAAAATAGAATTTTGATCATAATATAAGACTATTTTTATTTTTACACCTTTTCAAATCTGAATAGTTATAATAATAACAAAAAGAATAAGGTATTGTTCGAGTCATGCTGCTTTTATATTAGACTCGATCGAGTTATTTCTCGCACCTCATGCAATGACTAACTTCAAATATATTATCGTTTAAGTTTATATTTGTTAATTTTTTTTTTAAAAATATGATGGATATTTAGAAATGATATAAGAGTTACAATATTGATGAATATAAGAGATTGAAAGATATAACTTTGCATATCGTAGAAATAATAATATAAAAAAGAGATTCATTACAGTTAGAATCGTCGATATATTATAAGGAAAATACCTTCAGAGAGGTGACTTTCTAGACGATGATATGGATTCATGGAAGAATAAACTCATAAATCATACATTAAATTTTGTTGAAATAATAATATCAAAATTTACACTTTGATTAAACTGAAGATAGTAATCAAAATTAAATAAAAAATTATAAATAATTTTTGACAAATACATTATATTTGGGAAAACCAAATAAATAAAAATAAATATCAAGCGGGGATAGCTCAGTTGGGAGAGCGTCAGACTAAAGATCCGAAGGTCGTGTGTTCGATCCACGCTCATCGCATGTTTTTATGATAATTAATTTCTTTTTTATTTCATTGTATAGTCAATATTTTTTTATTATGTTTATGATTTTGATTTCAGAAATCTATAATTATGTACGTTAATCAATGGCAAATGCACTCTTATTTTTTTATAGTTGTATTAGCTCATCTAATAGTCAACAACATGGGAGGTATGAGAGAGAATAAAGAAGAAAAAGAAAGAAATTTGGTTATAAATATAAGATTATTTTAAATTTTACACCTTTCCAATCCGAATAGTTATAATAATAAAAAAAGAATAAGGTATTGGTCGAGTCATGCTACTTTTATATTAGACTCGATCGAGTTATTTCTCACGACTCATGCAATGACTAACTTTAAATATATTATCGTTTAAGTTTCTATTTGTTAATTAAAAAAAATAAATATGATGGATATTAAGAAATGATATAAGAGTTACAATCTTGATGAATAGAAGAGATTGATAGATATAACTTTGCATATCATAGAAGGAATAATATAAAAAAGAGATTGACTACAGTTAGAATATCGATATTTTATCACGGAAATGCCTTTAGAGAGGTGACACTCTAGGCGATGATATGGATTCGTGGAAGAATAAACTCAGAGATCATACATTAAATTTTGTTGAAATAATAATATAAAAATTTACACTTTGATTAAAGTGAAGATAGTACTAAAAATTAAATAAAAAATTATGAATAATTTTTTACTAATACATTATATGTTGGAAAACAAAATAAATAAAAATAAATAACAGGTGGGGAGAGCTTAGTTGGGAGAGCGTTAGATTGAAGATCTGAAGGTACTGTGTTTGATCCACGCTCGTCGCATGTTTCTATGATAATTTTTCTTTTTTAAGTTTCATAGTATAGTCAATATTTTTTTATTATGTTTATGATTTTGATTTCAAAAATCTATAAGTAATGTACTTTTAATCAAAGGCAAATCGTCTCTTTTTTTTATAGTTGTTTTAGCTCATATAATAGTAACAACATGGGAGGTATGAGAGAGAATAAAGAAGAAAAAAATAGAATTTTGATCATAATATAAGACTATTTTTATTTTTACACCTTTTCAAATCTGAATAGTTATAATAATAACAAAAAGAATAAGGTATTGGTCGAGTCATGCTGCTTTTATATTAGACTCGATCGAGTTATTTCTCGCACCTCATGCAATGACTAACTTCAAATATATTATCGTTTAAGTTTATATTTGTTAATTTTTTAAAAAAAAATATGATGGATATTTAGAAATGATATAAGAGTTACAATATTGATGAATAGAAGAGATTGATAGATATAACTTTGCATATCGTAGAAATAATAATATAAAAAAGAGATTCATTACAGTTAGAATCGTCGATATATTATAAGGAAAATACCTTCAGAGAGGTGACTCTCTAGACGATGATATGGATTCATGGAAGAATAAACTCATAGATCATACATTAAATTTTGTTGAAATAATAATATCAAAATTTACACTTTGATTAAACTGAAGATAGTAATCAAAATTAAATAAAAAATTATAAATATTTTTTGACAAATACATTATATTTTGGAAAACCAAATAAATAAAAATAAATATCAAGCGGGGATAGCTCAGTTGGGAGAGCGTCAGACTGAAGATCTGAAGGTCGTGTGTTCGATCCACGCTCACCGCATGTTTTTATGATAATTAATTTTTTTTTATTTCATTGTATAGTCAATATTTTTTTATTATGTTTATGATTTTGATTTCAGAAATCTATAATTATGTACGTTAATCAATGGCAAATGCACTCTTATTTTTTTATAGTTGTATTAGCTCATCTAATAGTCAACAACATGGGAGGTATGAGAGAGAATAAAGAATAAAAAGAAAGAATTATGATCATAAATATAAGATTATTTTAAATTTTACACCTTTTAAATCCGAATAGTTATAATAATAATAAAAAGAATAAAGTATTGGTCAAGTCATGCTACTTTTACATTAGACCTAATCGAGTTATTTCTCGCGACTCATGCAATGACTAACTTTAAATATATTATCGTTTAAGTTTCTATTTGTTAATTTAAAAAAATAAATATGATGGATATTAAGAAATGATATAAGAGTTAAAATCTTGATGAATAAAGGAGATTGATAGATATAACTTTGCATATCATAGAATGAATAATATAAAAAATAAATTGATTACAGTTAGAATCTTGATATTTTATCACGGAAATGCCTTTAGAGAGGTGACACTCTAGGCGATGATATGGATTCGTGGAAGAATAAACTCAGAGATCATACATTAAATTTTGTTGACATAATAATATAAAAATTTACACTTTGATTAAACTAAAGATAGTAGTCAAAATTAAATAAAAAATTATAAATAATTTTTGACAAATACATTTTATGTTGGAAAACCAAATAAATAAAAATAAATATGAAGCGGGGATAGCTTAGTTGGGAGAGTATCAAACTGAAGATCTGAAGGTTATGTATTTGATCCACGCATATCGCATGTTTTTATGATAATTAATTTCTTTTTTTTATTTCATTGTATAGTCAATATTTTTTTATTATGTTTATGATTTTTATTTCATAAATCTATAAGTATGTACGTTAATCAATGGCAAATGCACTCTTATTTTTATAGTTGTATTAGCTCATTAATAGTCAACAACGTGGGAGGTACGAGAGAGAATAAAGAAGAAAAAGAAAGAATTATAATCATAAATATAAGATTATTTTAAATTTTACACCTTTCCAATCCGAATAGTTATAATAATAAAAAAAGAATAAGGTATTGGTCGAGTCATGCTACTTTTATATTAGACTCGATCGAGTTATTTCTCACGACTCATGCAATGACTAACTTTAAATATATTATCGTTTAAGTTTCTATTTGTTAATTAAAAAAAATAAATATGATGGATATTAAGAAATGATATAAGAGTTACAATCTTGATGAATAGAAGAGATTGATAGATATAACTTTGCATATCATAGAAGGAATAATATAAAAAAGAGATTGACTAAAGTTAGAATATCGATATTTTATCACGGAAATGCCTTCAAAGAGGTGACTCTCTAGATGATGATATGGATTTTGGAAGAATAAACTCATAGATCATACATTAAATTTTGTTGAAATAATAATATAAAAATTTACACTTTGATTAAAGTGAAGATAGTACTAAAAATTAAATAAAAAATTATGAATAATTTTTTACTAATACATTATATGTTGGAAAGCCAAATAAATAAAAATAAATAACAGGTGGGGAGAGCTTGGTTGGGAGAGCGTTAGATTAAAGATCTGAAGGTACTGTGTTTGATCCACGCTCGTCGCATGTTTCTATGATAATTTTTCTTTTTTAAGTTTCATAGTATAGTCAATATTTTTTTTTTATGTTTATGATTTTGATTTCAAAAATCTATAAGTAATGTACTTTTAATCAAAGGCAAATCGTCTCTTTTTTTTATAGTTGTTTTAGCTCATATAATAGTAACAACATGGGAGGTATGAGAGAGAATAAAGAAGAAAAAAATAGAATTTTGATCATAATATAAGACTATTTTTATTTTTACACCTTTTCAAATCTGAATAGTTATAATAATAACAAAAAGAATAAGGTATTGTTCGAGTCATGCTGCTTTTATATTAGACTCGATCGAGTTATTTCTCGCACCTCATGCAATGACTAACTTCAAATATATTATCGTTTAAGTTTATATTTGTTAATTTTTTTTTAAAAAATATGATGGATATTTAGAAATGATATAAGAGTTACAATATTGATGAATAGAAGAGATTGAAAGATATAACTTTGCATATCGTAGAAATAATAATATAAAAAAGAGATTCATTACAGTTAGAATCGTCGATATATTATAAGGAAAATACCTTCAGAGAGGTGACTCTCTAGACGATGATATGGATTCATGGAAGAATAAACTCATAGATCATACATTAAATTTTGTTGAAATAATAATATCAAAATTTACACTTTGATTAAACTGAAGATAGTAATCAAAATTAAATAAAAAATTATAAATAATTTTTGACAAATACATTATATTTGGGAAAACCAAATAAATAAAAATAAATATCAAGCGGGGATAGCTCAGTTGGGAGAGCGTCAGACTGAAGATCTGAAGGTCGTGTGTTCGATCCACGCTCACTGCATGTTTTTATGATAATTAATTTCTTTTTTATTTCATTGTATAGTCAATATTTTTTTATTATGTTTATGATTTTGATTTCAGAAATCTATAATTATGTACGTTAATCAATGGCAAATGCACTCTTATTTTTTTATAGTTGTATTAGCTCATCTAATAGTCAACAAATGGGAGGTATGAGAGAGAATAAAGAAGAAAAAGAAAGAATTTTGATTATAAATATAAGATTATTTTAAATTTTACACCTTTCCAATCCGAATAGTTATAATAATAAAAAAAGAATAAGGTATTGGTCGAGTCATGCTACTTTTATATTAGACTCGATCGAGTTATTTCTCACGACTCATGCAATGACTAACTTTAAATATATTATCGTTTAAGTTTCTATTTGTTAATTAAAAAAAATAAATATGATGGATATTAAGAAATGATATAAGAGTTACAATCTTGATGAATAGAAGAGATTGATAGATATAACTTTGCATATCATAGAAGGAATAATATAAAAAAGAGATTGACTACAGTTAGAATATCGATATTTTATCACGGAAATGCCTTCAAGGAGGTGACTCTCTAGATGATGATATGGATTTTGGAAGAATAAACTCATAGATCATACATTAAATTTTGTTGAAATAATAATATAAAAATTTACACTTTGATTAAAGTGAAGATAGTACTAAAAATTAAATAAAAAATTATGAATAATTTTTTACTAATACATTATATGTTGGAAAACAAAATAAATAAAAATAAATAACAGGTGGGGAGAGCTTAGTTGGGAGAGCGTTAGATTGAAGATCTGAAGGTACTGTGTTTGATCCACGCTCGTCGCATGTTTCTATGATAATTTTTCTTTTTTAAGTTTCATAGTATAGTCAATATTTTTTTATTATGTTTATGATTTTGATTTCAAAAATCTATAAGTAATGTACTTTTAATCAAAGGCAAATCGTCTCTTTTTTTTATAGTTGTTTTAGCTCATATAATAGTAACAACATGGGAGGTATGAGAGAGAATAAAGAAGAAAAAAATAGAATTTTGATCATAATATAAGACTATTTTTATTTTTACACCTTTTCAAATCTGAATAGTTATAATAATAACAAAAAGAATAAGGTATTGGTCGAGTCATGCTGCTTTTATATTAGACTCGATCGAGTTATTTCTCGCACCTCATGCAATGACTAACTTCAAATATATTATCGTTTAAGTTTATATTTGTTAATTTTTAAAAAAAAAATATGATGGATATTTAGAAATGATATAAGAGTTACAATATTGATGAATAGAAAAGATTGATAGATATAACTTTGCATATCGTAGAAATAATAATATTAAAAAGAGATTCATTACAGTTAGAATCGTCGATATATTATAAGGAAAATACCTTCAGAGAGGTGACTCTCTAGACGATGATATGGATTCATGGAAGAATAAACTCATAGATCATACATTAAATTTTGTTGAAATAATAATATCAAAATTTACACTTTGATTAAACTGAAGATAGTAATCAAAATTAAATAAAAAATTATAAATAATTTTTGACAAATACATTATATTTGGGAAAACCAAATAAATAAAAATAAATATCAAGCGGGGATAGCTCAGTTGGGAGAGCGTCAGACTGAAGATCTGAAGGTCGTGTGTTCGATCCACGCTCACCGCATGTTTTTATGATAATTAATTTCTTTTTTATTTCATTGTATAGTCAATATTTTTTTATTATGTTTATGATTTTGATTTCAGAAATCTATTGTACGTTAATCAATGGCAAATGCACTCTTATTTTTTTATAGTTGTATTAGCTCATCTAATAGTCAACAACATGGGAGGTATGAGAGAGAATAAAGAATAAAAAGAAAGAATTATGATCATAAATATAAGATTATTTTAAATTTTACACCTTTTAAATCCGAATAGTTATAATAATAATAAAAAGAATAAGGTATTGGTCAAGTCATGCTACTTTTACATTAGACTCAATCGAGTTATTTCTCGCGACTCATGCAATGACTAACTTTAAATATATTATCGTTTAAGTTTCTATTTGTTAATTTAAAAAAATAAATATGATGGATATTAAGAAATGATATAACAGTTAAAATCTTGATGAATAAAGGAGATTGATAGATATAACTTTGCATATCATAGAATGAATAATATAAAAAATAAATTGATTACAGTTAGAATCTTGATATTTTATCACGGAAATGCCTTTAGAGAGGTGACACTCTAGGCGATGATATGGATTCGTGGAAGAATAAACTCAGAGATCATACATTAAATTTGTTGACATAATAATATAAAAATTTACACTTTGATTAAACTAAAGATAGTAGTCAAAATTAAATAAATAATTATAAATAATTTTTGACAAATACATTTTATATTGGAAAACCAAATAAATAAAAATAAATATGAAGCGGGGATAGCTTAGTTGGGAGAGTATCAAACTGAAGATCTGAAGGTTATGTATTTGATCCACGCACACCGCATGTTTTTATGATAATTAATTTCTTTTTCTTATTTAATTGTATAGTCAATATTTTTTTATTATGTTTATGATTTTTATTTCATAAATCTATAAGTATGTACGTTAATCAATGGCAAATGCACTCTTATTTTTATAGTTGTATTAGCTCATTAATAGTCAACAACGTGGGAGGTACGAGAGAGAATAAAGAAGAAAAAAAAAGAATTTTAATCATAAATATAAGATTATTTTAAATTTTACACCTTTCAAATCTGAATAGTTATAATAATAATAAAAAAGAATAAGGTATTGGTCGAGTCATGCTACTTTTACATTACACTAGATCGAGTCATTTTCGCACCTCATGCAATGACTAACTTTAAATATATTATCATTCAAGTTTCTATTTGTTAATTAAAAAAAATAAATATGATGGATATTAAGAAATGATATATGTGTTACAATATTGATGAATAGAAGAGATTGATACATATAACTTTGCATATCATAGAAGGAATAATATAAAAATAAATATCAAGCGGGGATAGCTCAATTAAGAGAGCGTCAGACTGAAGATCTAAAAGTCGCGTGTTTGATCTACGCTCATTAAATATTTTTATGTTAATTAATTTCTTTTTTTAGTTTCATTGTATAGTCAATATTTTTTTATTATGTTTATGATTTTGATTTCATAAATCTATAAGTTATGTACTTTAATCGAAAGCAAATCCTCTCATTTTTCTTATAGTTGTATTAGCTCATCTAATAGTAACAACATGGAAGGTACGAGAGAGAATAAAGAAGAAAAAAAAGAATTTTGATAATAAATATAAGATTATTTTTAATTTTACACATTTTTAAATCTGAATAGTTATAATAATAAAATAATAATAAGGTATTGGTCGAGTCATGCTGCTTTTATATTAGACGCGATCGAGTTATTTCTCGCATCTCATGCAATGACTAACTTTAAATATATGATCGTTTAAGTTTCTATTTGTTAATTTTTTTAAAAAATATGATGGATATTAAGAAATGATATAGGAGTTACAATATTGATGAATAGAAGAGATTGATAGATATAACTTTGCATATCGTAGAAATAATAATATAAAAAATAGATTTATTACAGTTAGAATCGTCGATATATTATCAGGAAATGCCTTCAGAGAGGTGACTCTCTAGACGATGATACAGATTCGTGGAAGAATAAACTCATAGATCATACATTAAATTTTGTTGAAATAGTAATATAAAAATTTACACTTTGATTAAACTGAAGATAGTAGTCAAAATTAAATAAATAATTATAAATAATTTTTGACAAATGCATTATATTTTGGAAAACCAAATAAATAAAAATAAATATCAAGCTGGGATAGCTTAGTTGGGAGAGCGTCAGATTGAAGATCTAAAGGTTGTGTGTTCGATTCATGCTTATCTCATGTTTTTATGATAATTAATTTCTTTTTGTATTTCATTGTATAGTCAATATTTTTTTATTATGTTTATGATTTTGATTTCAGAAATCTATAATTATGTACGTTAATCAAAGGCAAATTCTCTCTTTGTTTTTATAGTTATATTAGCTCAACTAATAGTCAACAACATGGGAGGTACGAGAGAGAATAAAGAAGAAAAAGAAAAATTTTTGATCATAAATATAAGATTATTTTAAATTTTACCCCTTTTCAAATCCGAATAGTTATAATATAAGAAAAAAGAATAAGGTATTGGTCGAGTCATGCTGCTTTTACATTAGACTCGATCGAGTTATTTATCGCGTCTCATGCAATGACTAACTTTAAATATATTATTGTTTAAGTTTCTATTTGTTAATTTAAAAAAATAAATATGATGGATATTAAGAAATGATATAAGAGTTACAATATTGATGAATAAAAGAGATTGATAGATATAACTTTGCATATCATAGAAGGAATAATATAAAAAAGAGATGGATTACAGTTAAAATCTCGATATATTATCACGGAAATGCCTTAGGAGAGGTGACTCTCTAGACGATGATATGGATTCATGGAAGAATAAACTCGTAGATCATACATTAAATTTTTTTGACATAATAATATAAAAATTTACACTTTGATTAAACTGAAGATAGTAGTCAAAATTAAATAAAAAAATTATAAATATTTTTTGACGAATACATTATATTTGGACAACTAAATAAATAAAAATAAATACCAAGCGGGGATAGCTTAGTTGGGAGAGCGTCAGACTAAAGATCTGAAGGTTGTGTGTTTGATCCACTCTTACCCCATGTTTTTATGACAATTATTTTTTTAATTCATTGTATAGTCAATATTTTTTATTATGTTTATGATTTTGATTTCAAAAATCTATATGTAATGTACTTTATTCAAAGGCAAGTCCTCTCTTTTTTTTTATAATTGTATTAGCTCGTCTAATAGTAACAACATGAGAGGTACGAGAGAGAATAAAGAAGAAAAAAATAGAATTTTAATCATAAATATAAGATTATTTTTAATTTTATACCTTTTCAAATCTGAATAATTATAATAATAAAAAAAGAATAAGGTATTGGTCGAGTCATGCTGCTTTTATATTAGACTCGATCGAGTTATTTATCGCACATCATGCAATGACTAACTTTAAATATATTATCATTTAAGTTTCTATTTGCTAAATTTTTTTAAAAAATATGATAGATATTAAGAAATGATATATGAGTTACAATATTGATGAATAGAAGATATTGATAGATATAACTTTACATATCGTAGAAGGAATAATATAAAAAAGAGATTGATTACGGTTAGAATTGTCGATATATTATCAGGGAAATGCCTTCAGAGAGGTGACTCTCTAGACAATGATATGGATTCGTCTAAGAATAAACTCATAGATCATATATTAAATTTTGTTGAAATAATAATATAAAAATTTACACTTTGATTAAAATGAAAATAGTAGTGAAAATTAAATAAAAAATTACAAATAATTTTTGACTAATACATTATATGTTGGAAAACCAAATAAATAAATATAAATACCAAGCGAGGATAGTTCAGTTCGGAAAGCGTAAGACTGAAGATCTGAAGGGTCGTGTGTTCGATCCACGCTTTTCGTATATTTTTATGATAATTAATTTCTTTTTTATTTCATTGTATAGTCAATATTTTTTATTATGTTTATGATTTTGATTTCAGAAATCTATAATTATGTACGTTAATCAAAGGCAAATCGACTCTTATTTTTTTATAGTTGTATTAGCTCATCTAATAGTCATCTAATAGTCAACAACATGAGAGGTATGAGAGAGAATAAGGAAGAAAAAGTAAGAATTTTGATCATAAAACCTTTCAAATCCGAATAGTTATAATAATAAAAATATATTATATTTTTTATAATATAACTTTTCATATCATAGAAGGAATAATATAAAAAAGAGATTGATTACAGTTAGAATCGTCGATATTTTGTCATGGAAATGCCTTCAGAGATGTGACTCTCTAGACGATGATATGGATTCGTGGAAGAATAAACTCATATAATATAAAAATTTACACTTTGATTAAACTGAAGATAGTAGTGAAAATTAAATAAAAAATTACGAATAATTTTTGACAACTACATTATATGTTGGAAAACCAAATAAATAAAAATAAATATTAAGTAGGGATAGCTCAGTTGGGAGAGCGTTAGATTGAAGATATGAAGGTCGTCTGTTCAATCCATGTTTATCGTATGTTTTTATGATAATTATTATTTTTTCATTGTATAGTCAATATTTTTTATTATATTTATGATTTTGATTTTAGAAATCTATAAGTATGTACGTTAATCAAAGGCAAATCCACTCTTTGTTTTTATAGTTGTATTTGCTCTTCTAATAGTCAACAACATGGGAGGTACGAGAGAGAATTAAGAAGAAAAAGAAAGAATTTTGATCATAAATATAAGATTATTTTTAATTTTACACATTTTCAAATCCGAATAGTTATAATAAAAAAAAGAATAAGGTATTGGTTTAGTCATGTTGATTTTACATTACACTCGATCGAGTCATTTCTCGCACCTCATGCAATGACTATCTTTAAATATATTATCGTTCAATTTTCTATTTGTTAATTTAAAAAAATAAATATGATAGATATTAAGAAATGATATAGGAGTTACAATATTGATGAATAGAAGAGATTGATAGATATAACTTTGCATATCATAGAAGGAATAATATAAAAAACAGATTGATTACAGTTAGAATCGTCGATATATTATCATGGAAATGACTTCAGAGAGTTGACTCTCTAGACAATGATATGGATTCGTGGAAGAATAAACTCATAGATCATACATTAAATTTTGTTGAAATAATAATATAAAAATTTACACTTTGATTAAACTGTAGATAGGAGTGAAAATTAAATAAAAAATTATGTTCAGGTTTCTATTTATTAATTTTTTTAAAAAAATATGATGGATATTAAGAAATTATATTGGAGTTACAATAGTGATGAATAGTAGAGTTACTTTTATCTTTGCATATCCATTAACGTGAGAGGAATAATACAAGAAAGAAATAGATTACAGTTAAAATCATCGATATATTATCAGAGAAGTTAAGTAAGAAATACTTTGAGAGAGGTGACTCTATAGAGGACGAGATGGATTCGTGGAGGAATAAACTCATAGATCATACATTAAATTTTGTTGAAATAATAATATATAAATTTACACTTTGATTAAATTGAAGACATGCAATAGGAGTGAAATTAAATAAAAAATTACAAATAATTTTTGACAAATACATGACATGTTGGAAAACCGAATAAATAAAAATAAATATCAAGCGGGGATATTTCAATTGGGAGAGCGTCAGACTGAAGATCTGAAGGTCGCGTGTTCAATCCACGTTTATCGCATATTTTTATGATAATTAATTTTTTTTCATTGTATAGTTAATATATATTTTTATTATGGTTATGATTTTGATTTTAGAAATCTATAAGTTATGCACTTTAATCAAAGGCAAATCCTCTCTATTTTTTTTATAGTTGTATTAGCTCATCTAATAGTCCACAATATAAGAGGTACGAGTGAGAATAAAGAAGAAAAAGAGAGAATCTTGATCATAAATATAAGATTATTTTTAATTTTACACATCTTCAAATTCGGATAGTTATAATAATAAAAAAGACTAATTAGGTATTGGTCGAGCCATGTTGCATTTACTCATTTCTCGCACCTCATGCAATGACTAACTTTAAATATAATATCGTATGACTAACTTTAAATATAATATCGTTCAATCAAGTTTGTATTTGTTAAAAAAGTCTTTTAAAAATATGATGGATATTAAGAAATTATAGAGAAGTTACAATAGTGATAAGTAGAAGAGATATTTTAACTTTACATATCCAACAACGTGGAAGGAATAATACAAAAAAGAAATAGATTATAGTTAAAATCGTCAATATATTATCATGGAAGTTAAGTGAGAAAATATCTTCATAAAGGTGACTCTTTAGAGGATGAGATGAATTCTTGGAGAAATAAACTTATGGATCATACTTTACATTTTGTTAAAATAATAATACAAAAATTTACACTTTGATGAAATGGATGACATGGGTGAAAATGTAATAAAAATTTACAAACAATTAGAAGATATATTGACACATAAGAATTAATTGGGAAAGAAAAAATAATAAAAATAAACATCAAGCGGGGATAGCTTAGTTGGGAGAGTGTCAGATTGAAGATATGAAGGTTGCGTGTTTGATTTACGTTTATCGTATTTTTGTTTTTTATATCTTATGCCCCTTTCAACAAAAGGATTTCCCTCTTAATTTTTCTTTTATCTTTTTAATTATATTAGTTCATTTAATGCCCACCAGCCAATGAAGAATTGAAAGAGTAAAAAAGAGATAATTTGCACTATAAAAGGATTGTCTTCCCTTCTCACCTATTTGAACTCCGCAAGACCATTTAAAACTCATATTATCTTATGCATAAAAAAGATTGAGTCAGAAAAATTTGATATTATTCTCTCTTGTAGATACTTGAGGAGGATCTTAATGGCACACCGATTATTTTCATCTTGATATTTTAACTCTACATTAATATCCTTCTTTTTGTTTGACTCCTTCACACATTAATCTGGTCACATGAGACTTAACCTTCTCAAGTCATTTTATGCTATCTCCTTTAGACACCAACATTGTTTAGTAATATATATATATATATATATATATATATATATATATATATATATATATATATATATATATATATTTCATCTTATCTAATGTCTTGGATATCTTATTATATTATATATATAAACTTTGGTTCAACATCGATATAAGAAGTATAATGCATGGAAGAGATAAATTACGACTATAATTATCAATATATTATTATTTTGTTTTTTTATGTCTTATGCCCCTTTCAACAAAAGGATTTCCCTCTTAATTTTTTTATCTTTCTAATTATATTAGTTCATCTAATGCCCACCGACCAATGAGGAATTGAAATAGTCAAAAAGCGATAATTTACACTATAAAATGATTGTTTTCCCTTCTCACCTATTTGAACTCCCTAAGACCACTTTAAAACTATACCATCTTATGGATAAAAAAGATTGAGTCAGAAAATTTTGATATTATTTTCTATTGTAGATACTTAGGAGGACCTTAATGGCATATCAATCATTTTTGTCTTGATATTTTATCTCTAGATTAATATCTTTCTTTTTGTTTGACTCCTTCACACATTAATCTGGTCACATTAGACTCGAACCTTCTCAAGTCATTTTTCGCTATCTCATACAATACAATGACTAACTTTAGACACCAACATTATTTAATAAAAATATATATATATTATTTTTTTTTCATCTTTATTCATTGTATAACTTATCTAGTGTCTTGGATATCTTATTATATTATATATATATAAACTTTAGATCGCCATCCATATAATAAATATAATGCAGGAAAGAGATAAATTACAACTATAATTATCAATATATTATTAGAGAAACAAAACAATAATGCCTTTAGGAAGGTCAACCTCTTTTTGAACAGATGAGATTGATTAGTTGAGGAATAAACAAATAAAATTATACTTTAAATTTTATTGAAACAAAAAAAATCTATTAAACCAAAAACATAGGATATGAGTGAAAATTATCTTAAGTTTTGTACAGGCATTAAGAAACCGTTCATAATACAATTATGTAGCATGAAAGGATCAAGAAATCAAATTAATAAAAAATTACTACCTTTTCTATGTTTTCTTTTGTCCTACTCCTTAGTTTTCCTCATATTTTCCCCTTTTTTCTGAATTTTTATTCCATTGCATTGATTGATTTGGGAAGAAGCTTATTTACAAGTTCTCCCCACCAATGGGAAAAGACGTTCATAATATATAGTAAGTTCACAAATAGAAACATCAAAGAAATAAGAAAAAAAAAGGAGTCCAACTTGAGTTCATGCCCATGCTCAAACCATCCAAATCAAATGCATGCATCTGAGCTCTCCCTTAGTGTTTCAATAATCCCCTACAATAATCATATATTTTTTTATCTAAATAAGGAAATAATTATAAATAAATAAATAATAAAATATGAGATGTTAAATGAGACGTCTTTTCAAAGATAAAATCATTTAATCAAACAAACATCCGTCTAAGAAAAGTGAACCAAATATTAAATAATAATTTTTTGACTCAAATTTCCATCAACTCATCAAAATAGTCTTTGTTAACCTTATATGTTAATTATACGCATCTTTCATCAAAGATTTTTTGAGATTAAAATTATAAAAATATGTATCATCAATATATAGAATTGTAAAATTAATTCTTGATATTTGAATGAATTAGCAAGACGGATCGCTCTCTTATCTTAAAATAAATAGCAATTCTATCATACTTAACGATTCATTAATCACACACATATTTCTTTCTCTAGATATATATATATATATATATATAATATTTTTTTATTGAAGGTAGATGGATCGATCACATAGGAGCTCAGGTTGGGCTGACCCAATTTGCCACAGTCAAATGTAATTAGACCCAAACCCCCCCCCAACCCCACCCATGCAGCTTAATCTCGACCTGACTTGACCCGACCACATTATAATTGTATTAGCCTTTGAGCTTAAATGATAACTAAGATGATGTATCACTAAACATGATCGCCGTTCATCGAGATCACACGCAAAAAACAGCTTTGAGATTCGCACGATCTCTGATCCATCAAATTGAATATTCTTTTTGGAAAGTAAAATTGGTTTGAATTCGTCTCTTTTCTAACCATATCGGGTCAGATGTACTCCCCACGCACAGAGAAGGGTTCGTGGAATGGTAACACTTACAAGAGAGAGAGAGAGAGAGAGAGAGAGAGAGAGAGAGAGAGAGAGAGGAGAAGAAGAAGGAAAGGATGATATATATGTATATATTGGAGAGATTACAGTAACTAATTATCATCTTTCTTTAATGGTAGAGTTAGGCCACTCCTAATCCTTCCATAATCCACCCTCGTCCTCCTCCGATCCGATCCGACGGCCCCGATTCCTCCGCTCGAGGCGGTTTCACTGTCACCAGTAGAAGGCGGCACGGCATGGAAACCACTCCAGCGATTGGCGCCGGAACAGATTTATTGTTGGGAGGGCAGCAGCTTTCCATCTCTTCCGTCATTCCACTCTCCCGATCCCTTCTCTTCTCCTCCTGCCTTGCTCTCTCCCACCGTCTCCACCTCTGGTTCCCTTCTCTGCAGCCTAACACTCCAGCGAGCCAGGTTTGAAGCACCGGCAGTTGACAGCTGCGGAAGCCTAGCCTCCCAAAAAAGTCGACCGTTTCCTTCCTGTTAGTCTCTCCTTCTCTTGATCCAACCATCCCGATCTGCTCCCACGTCGTTGTTGCTTCTCTTCTTCTCCGAGCTCCCCACTTTGTTTTCTCGCCCATGCGGTTAGGATCGATAGGATCTGTGATAAAGGTTGCTTCTTTTTTTTTTCCCTCTATCTCTCCCTCTCTCTCTTCAGCTGGAGATTGAGCCATGGCCAGCTGGGGTTGCTGTTCTTAAAATTACGCTCCTCTCGGTGAGGAACACAAGTAGGTCCTTCCGAAGCTGGGGTTTCAGTTTCTTGATAACCGAAGTTTTGCTGTTGGTTGTTTCTTGATCATTCGTTTCTTGTGTAACCTTCTGACGGAGAAGAGGCAGATTCTTGCCGTCATCCCGACTCCCTGATGCCTCTCTGATCTGTTGGTCAGGAATGGAAGTTCGTCTCATGGAGGGCGGAAGCCATTACGGGACTGAGGGCTCCGCAGTGGGAGTGGAAGACCCACACGACGAGAAGCTACCGTCGAAAGGTCCACGGTTTGGAGATGGCAAAGCTGGGGTGGATCAGGAGGTGGTGTCTCCGGATTCAGGGGATACAGAGACAGCGTCGGGTACTGGTGCTGCGAGAGGTCACCAATCCGTGAGTAGTGGCGGCGATGGGGAGGAGCTTCCCAGCGATGAAGACTCCGACGACGAATCACATCTCGGTGACGATGAGACCTTCGACGAGGGTTCCGGCAGCTCCAATCGCAAGCATCCGAACAAGGGGCCGAAGGTTCCAACATGTCCGGAGTGCGGCAAGACCTTCCCATCAGAAAAATCACTGTTTGGCCACTTGAGGTGCCACCCGGAGAGGGACTACAGAGGAGCTATTCCGCCCCCCGGCGCAAGGAGGAAGTCACAGTCGAATGCGTGTTCTTCAGTCGCTAGAGGGCCACCTGCGACGAAGTGGTCGACCCCGAAAAGGGGCGGAAAAGGGGCTGCTGTCGATGAAGATTCCGATGTCGTTGTTGCTAAAGCCTTGTTGCTTCTGGCCGATGGAAAGCCATGGGGTCAAGAGACTCCCGCCGTCGAGAAAGAAAGAAGTAAGACGAAGCAGGTTGTGACCACTCGTTTTGGTGGCACCCATGTCTTAGCCGATCGGAGCTACGGGAATGAAGTGATATCAAGCTACAACAGTGGCAGTAAGAAGAGGAAGATCGATTCTGGCAAAACTCCTACACGTTGTCGAAGATATCAGTGTAGTGTTTGCTTCAAGACCTTCGCTTCTCACCAAGCACTCGGGGGACACACAGCTAGCCACAACAAGAACAAGAGCAACGCCCAAGAAGTTCCCACCGCCGCCGGTAACGGGTGTGTCCATATCGCGGCGGCCAATGCAGTCAGCAAAGCGGCAACAGCGGAACACCGATGCACCAACTGCAGCCTGACGTTCTCCAGTGGGCAGGCTCTCGGCGGCCACATGAGACGCCACTTCAATGAACTGCAGAACCAAGCTTTGTCGTCTTCAGCGCACTCGTCTGAGAGCGACAAGGGAGCACACCGTGGGATGTTACAGAACGGAGCTCCTTCATCTCCCGCCCACTCATCCCAAAGAGACAAGGGAGCAGTCCGTGGCATGTTTGACTTCGATCTCAATGAAATGCCCGATCTCTAAGAAGAAGAAGAAGAAGAAGACGAGTCTGCAACTTCTCTCGCTCACCAGTTTTAAGAATAGAGAACTTGGAACGAGATCGTTTGGATGCAAGTTCTTTAACTGCAAAACAAAGATTGCATTTGGACTTTGGCTCTCCCTGTGAACCCTCTTCATCTTTTTCATTCAATGTCTCTCTTCCAAGCAAAAAAATCACTGTATTGCATGTAAATTGATCGAGTAATCTGCAGATGCAGGAAGCAGGATGACGACTTAAATCAAGTAGTTTGAGCTTGCAGATGTAGGAAATAATAAGGTGGGATCTCCAGTGTTTCAGATGACCTTACAGCATTCAATCTAATTCTAGGGTTTCATCAGGTCAACCTTATTAACAAATGTATAATCCATATATATAATTCTTTAGGCACCATATTATGTTCCTGAAAGTGATGATTAATGGAAACTTTGCATCCTCTATCATTGATAAGATACAGAATGGAACTTTTAAATGTTAAATGCATTTGCTATCCAAATCATGCATCCACCACACTGATTGCTCTTGTTATTGTTGTGGCTGGCAATGTGTCCTACGACAGCTTGGTGAGAAGAGAACACCACAATGATATCTACGGCGAAGTGGAGGCGTTCCAGAATCGTTCGCCTGCTCTCATAGTTGCCGACATCAGTTTCTTCTTTCTCAGCTGTGGTAGTCTCCCTGACCGCATGGCTTACAGGCTTAAGCAACAACGGCAGCGGAATCTTCGTCGATGGCCGCCCCTTTTCAACCTCGACCACTTCGTTGCAGGCGGCCCTCGCCGTACTCCGGACATGTTGGAACCATCATCGCTCCCCTGTTTGGATGCTCGCGATTGGAGCCGGCGTAAGTGGTCTCATCGTCCCCGATATGTGATTCGTTGTCGGAGTCCTCATCACTGGGAAGCACCTCCCCATCGTCACTGCTCACACCACCACCACCGATCGCTTGAATGCTTGCCTACCGGTGACACTGGCGCTTCGACACTGGTGACAGTGAAACCGACTGCAGCCGAGGAATCAATGCACCAGATTTATATATCGTTGGGAAGGCCGCAGCATTCCATCCCTTCCATTATTACCGGTTCCCGATCGCTGGCTGCTCATCTCCTCCTCCTCCCTTGCTCTCACCTCACACCCTCTATAGCGGAGGAATCGGGGCCCGTAGGATCGTCGTCGGAGGATGGATTATGGAAGGATGAGGAGAGGCCATTAAAGAAGACGGTAATTAGTCACTGTAATCTCTCTCCAATACATCGCTCCTTGGCTTCTTCATTCCGCGAATCCTTAATCACCGTTCATCGGGGAGTGTATCTGATCAGATATGCTTAGAAAAGAGATGAATGCAAACCAATTTTACTTCCAAAAATAAAATAAATCGATGCTAAGTGCATTAAGATCATGGATTCTTTGAGATTTGTGTGTGAAACGGCTGTATCGATGCCCTATGTTTATCTGTGTATAACGACTATAAAAAATAAAAGAAGAAAAAAAGAGAGGATTAGCCTTTGATGAACGTGCCTAATTTATAACGTAAAATGCATATATTTCTGAAATCAAAATCGTAAATATAATTTAAAAATATTGACTATACAATGAAACAGAAAAATAGAATTACCATTAAGATCATGGATTTTTTAAGATTTGAGTATAATCATAATGAACGACTGTATCAATGCCTATGCCTATGTTTATCAAATCATCTTTATGGTATGTTACAACCTAAAACATCACAACATTATAAAAAATAAAATAAGAAAAAAAAAGAGGATTAGCCTTTCATGAACGTGCCTAATTTATAGCATAAAACACAGATATTTCTGATCGTAAATATAATTTTAAAAAAAAAATTGACTATACAATGAAACAAAAAAAATAGAATTACCAAAAAAATATATTAAGATCATGGATTCTTTGAGATTTGCGTGTGATCATGATGAACGACTATATCGATATCCTATATTTATCAAGTCATCTTTGTGGTATGTTACAGCCTATAACGTTATAAAGACTAAAAAATAAAAGAAGAAAAAAAGAGAGGATTTGACTTTGATGAACGCGCCTAATTTATAGCATAAAACGCACATATTTCTGAAATCAAAATCATAAATATAATTTAAAAAATATTGACTATACAATGAAGCAGAAAAATAAAATTACCAAAAAAACTAATAGTTTATTGTTGGTATTAAAACTATATAAACAAACGACAATTATTTACATTTACGAAAATAATAGACATCATAGATATGAATGTACAAGAGATTAAGAACAAAATAGATATAGAAGAATAAAATCAATGCATGCATGGGGTGGGCATGAATTGGCTAAGACATAGATGTGATGATCCAAAATGGTTTAGGGCATGTTGTTTGGAAAAGTTGAGTTTGACATAGATGTGGATATACAAGAGTTCAAGAACAAAATGAAGGGAGAGAAGGTATCTTTGTGGTGATGATAAATGACATTTGGAGGCTTTTAGATCAGAATGCAATCATCTCGAGTGTTATTTACGTCTTATACGTTTTATCTATCTTGTTGTTGTTTTCATGAAAGATTATGCGATTGAAATTGATGCATTTATAGATTTTCGAGGGCTTCATACAACTCGAGGTTCATGCTAATGGAGGTATGGATCAATGTTTATCACATAAATGTTCTTGTCACATTCTCTCACCCTTATGAATTGGAATTTGTATGTTTTCTGAAAAAGAGTTTCATTTTCCTATGTCTCGTCCCTGTTTGCTTTGTATTTTTCTCTTTTTTTGGGTTCAAAGTCTTTTCATTTAAGGTTACTTAATAAGCAACACTAGCTATCTCCAATACTTATATATTTTTTATTTTTGATTGCTTAAATCAAAATATTTGGCTATTTTAGAGTATTCTAAATTTTAAGCAATATTACCTTAAATTAAGATATTTTTTTGTTTCATTGTATAGTTAATATTTTTTAATTATTTTTGTAATTTTGATTTCAGAAATACATAATTTATGCACTTTTGCATATCCTCTCTCTATTTTTTTTTATAGTTGTATCAGCTCATCTACTAGAGAGCTGACACAACTATATGGGTGGTAAGTGGATGGTACGAGAGAGAGAGTAAAGAAGAAAAAGAGAGAAATTTGGTCATAAATATATGGGAGAGAGCAAAGAAGAAAAAGAGAGAATCCTGATCATAAATATAATATTATTTTTATTTGCACCTTTTCAAAACCTAAAATAGTTACAATAATATAAAAAGAAGAAGGAGGTGGTATTAGTGGAGGAATGCTACTTTTACATTAGACCCGATCTAGTCATGACTAATTTTAGAGATATTCGAGTTATTTCCTATACCTCATGCGATAACTATCTTTAGAGATAATATCATTCAATCAAGTTTCAATTTGTTAAAAAATCTTTTAAAAATATAATAGATATTAAGAAATTATAGAGAATTTACAATAGTGATGAATAGAAGAGATACTTTAACTTTACATATCCATCAATGTGGGAGGAATATTACAATAAAGAGATGAATTATAGTTAGAATCGTCGATATATTATCAGGGAGTTAAGTGAGTAATACCTTCATAGAGGATGAGATCTATTCGTGAAGGAATAAAGTCATAGATCATACTTTAAATTTTGTTAAAATACTAATACAAAAATGTACACTTTGATTAAAATGAATATATGCAATACTAGTAAAAATTAAATAAAAAATTACAAATAATTAGAAGATATTTAATGTATGTTGTTTAAATTAATATAAATAGATGTGAAGCGGGGATAGCTCAGTTGGGAGAGCATCAGATTGAAGATCGTGTCTTCTATCCACACTCACAGTATTTTTTAATAAAATATTATAAATAAATTTTCATATAGATGAGTATATATATATATATATATATATATATATATATATATATATATATATATATATATATATATATATATATATATATATATATATATATATATATATATAAAGTACATTTGAAACATAATTAAAAGTGATATATACTCACTCTCAAAGTATTGGGCGAGTCTTATATTCGTGATATTTAACTATTAATAATTTTCTCCCAGCAAAAAAAAGAGTGTTAATTTAAAATTATTAAATTAGAATAATTTTTAATCTTAAAATTTAAGTTGATATTCCAACATCTTCTTTTATAGCCAATAATATAAAAATCTATGTGCTTTTAAATATCTCATAAATTATTTGTAATCTTTATAGGGCATGAAATGGTCTGATCCAGTCCACCAGGAACAACGCCAGGTAAGCAATCCTCATCAGCGCTGACGATCGACTAGCTTGGCCTAACAACCAACTAGATTGGCCTGACAGTCAATCGATCTGGACTGACAGTGACCAGCCCAGTCAAACAGACGGTTGTCGAACATGCATGTTGACCATCTCGCCCAAGCAAGCAGTCGATTAGCTCTACCTGATAGTCGACCAGACCAACTCGACAATCGACCAGCTCGCCCTGACAGACGACTGTCGGATAGGCGCGCCGACCATCCCTTCCGGGCAAGCAACCAATCGAGTCAGTTTGACAGTTGATTGATCCGGCCTAACAGTCGGCCATTGCAGCTCGACAGCCGACCAGTCTGACTAATGGTCGACTAGCTCAGCCTGATCGTCGGCCAGTTCGGCCTGACAGCCGGCCAACCCGCCCTGATAGATGGCTATCAGACAAGTGCGTCGACCGAGGGCAATCAACCCTTTGATTCACAAGTATAAAACCTCTATCGGACGGCGAGGATATGGGGCTGGCTCAAAAACCCAAAAGGTACATATTAATCAGGAACCCACATCCCAACGAGACCTTTGTGCAGATCCTTCACAGTCGACACCGACCCAAACAAAGCTTGAAGATGCCAACCCAAAGTGCAGATTCTAAAGACGACGGACCAACCCAAATCGGACACCTCATGCCTAACCGACGTGGACGAGCTTATACACTCGAGAGAGACTAGGCCGTGTTGACTCCTCGATTACGACATCAAAATCCCACAACAAATCTTATTTTCATTCTTCACAAAAATTGACTTAAGATCATAATGATGATATGTATGGAGACATGAGCTAGGATAGGATCCTTGAATAAGATGCTGAGGAAGAACCTGATGCGAATGTATTGCAACTGTCTAAATGTTTATGAGAGTTGAAAGTAAGCATAGAACTATAGATTTCTAAATAGGTCAGTCAACCTTTGGGACTACTATTATATCACTTATGATAACTATGTCGTCTTAGGGATATGAGTGTCCTACGAGTCTTGTTAAGAACTATATACTGTATCCCTTAATTTTCACTGTGGACTACGAAATATTTCCCTCTCTTCTTTTTTTTTTACTGAGGCCCTACGTGTCAAAGGTTCATAAAATTAATGAAATGAAATAGTAGTGATAGCACTACATTGAACAATATACAAAAGAAATGTATTCCTATATGCAATATAGTAAATTTAGGTGCAACTATGTTGTATAAGATAACATGCATTTGGATATAAACAAATGGGTTTATATTAATATTAACCTTGATAGTGAGATATTATGATCAAATCTAGTCTTCATAGCTAATGTTGCTTACATTTTAGAATACTCTTGACATTCTAGACAATTTTTAAAATAGCCAAATATTTTAATTTAAGCAATCAAAGATTAAAAAAAATACGGTGAGCGTGGATCGAACATGCGACCACCTTCAGATAGACATCAAAAATAAAATGCGGTGAGCGTGAATCGAACACGCGACCTTCAGATCTTCAGTCTGACGCTCTCCCAACTGAGCTATCCCCGCATCATATTCATTTAAGTTCATCTGAATAAACATGTGTTAAATTTCTTCTAATTATTTGTAATTTTTTATTTAATTTTCACTCGTATTGCATATATTGAGTTCAATCAAAGTGTACATTTTTGTATTAGTATTTGAACAAAATTTAAAATATGATCTATGAGTTTATTCATCCGCGAATCGATCTCATCCTCCAAAGAGTCACCTCTATGAAGGCATTACTCACTTGACTTCCCTGATAATATATCGACGATTCTAGCTATAATTCATCTATTTCTTGGTATATTCCTCCCACATTGATGGATATGTAAAGTTAAAGTATCTCTTCTATTCATCACTATTGTAACTCCTCTATAATTTCTTAATATCCATCATATTTTTAAAAGATTTTTTAATAAGTTGAAACTTGACTGAACCATATTATCTCTAAAGATATTTATCGTATGAGGTATAGGAAATAACTCGAATATCTATAAAATTAGTCATTGCATGAGGGGTAGGAAATGACTCGATCGAGTCTAATGTAAAAGCAGCATTACTGGACCAATACCACCTCCTTCTTCCTTACTATTGTAACTATTTTCGGTTTTGAAAAGGTGCAAAATGGTCGGTGCGCCTGTCCGGCAACCGTCTGTTTGACCGGGCTGGTCGATTGTTAGTCCAGGTCGATTGATTGTCAAGCTGGTATGGTCGACTGTCAGGCCGAGCTAGTCGACTGTCAATGCTGACGGGGATTGCTTACCTTTCGTGGCCTATCAAGATTACAAATAATTTATGATATATTTAAAACCACATCGATTTTTATATTATTAAGATCAAAGAAGATGTTGGAAGATCAACTTAAATTTTAAGATTAAAAACGACCCTCATAGAGAAGATGAGAGGAAATATGGGGTAAAGCTAAAGAAGCAAAGGTTAAGAGATCCAAAATTTTACGGATTTATAATTCATTATATTTAATATGAGTTTTTAATTTTGTGGTGTCTTTTTATTTTCACTTTTATCTTTTTTTAATTTATAATTTCTTAATGTCTATCATCTGTTTGAAAGATTTTCACAAAGTTAATTTTGGGAGTCAATAAATTAACTCCTTGATCAATTATTTTTTATTAAAAATCGGGAATATAGTAATCTTTTTTTTCTCTATCACTGTTTCCTTAATGTCACTATCATAGTCCTCTAATATCGTTAACAGATTTAACACTTTTTTTTTCTGGGAGAAAATTATTAATAGTTAAATATCAGGAATATAAGACTAGCCTCATACTTCGAGAGTGAGTATATATCACTTTTAACTATGTTTCAAATGTACCTTATTTGTATTATATATATATATAAACCAAACCAAATAGATCTCATCTATATGAAATTTTATTTGAAATGTTTGTTAAAATAATAAGATGAGCGTGGATCGAACACGTGACCTTCAGATCACGCTCTCCCAACTGAGCTATCCCTACTTAATATTTATTTTTATTTATTTAATTGACATATATGAATTAGAAGTTTTTATTTAAATTCCACTCCTATTGCATGTCTCTAGTGTAATCAAAGCGTAAAATTTTGTATTATTATTTCAATAAAATTTAAAGCATGATCTATGTGTTTATTCCTTTAGGAATCCATCTCATCTTCTTGAGAGTTACCTCTCTAAAAGTATTTCTCACTTAACTTCCTTGATAATATATCGACGTTTTTAGCTATAATCCATTCTTTTCTTGTATTATTCCTCCCACATTGATGGATATACAAAGTTAAAGTATTTCTTCTATTTATCACTATTATAATTTCTTAATATCCATCATATTTTTTATAAAAAATTTAACAAATAAAGATTTGATTGAATGATATCATATCTAAAGTTAGTGTAGAAAATGACTCGATCAAGTTTAATGTAAAAGCAACATTACTTGACCAATATCTCCTTCTTCTTGTTTACTATTGTAACTATTTTCGGGTTTGAAAATATGCAAAATAAAAATAATCTTATATTTATTATCAAAATTCATTCTTTTTTTTATTTACTCTCTCTCATACCATTAGATGAGCTGTTACAACTATAAAAAAAAATAATAGAGAGAGGATTTGCCTTTGATGAAAGTGAATTACTTATAGATTTCTGAAATCAAAATCGTAAACATAATTAAAAAAAAATATTGACTATACAATGAAAATAAAGAAAAAATTAATTATTATAAACACATGTGATGAGCGTGGATGGAACACACGACTTTCAGATCTGACGCTCTCCCAAATGAGATATCCCCGCTTCATATTTATTTTTGTTTATTAGTCTTAAAGTATAATATAGATGTTAAAAAATTATTATAGTGTGATAACTTATTATAATGTATGTGTCAATTTTCTAACATATAATGTATTATTATAATCTAGTACAAGACGATTACCATTTATATTATGGTGGTAATCTTATGATTTTAGATAATTGGATAATTTTAAAAATTATATTGGCATCCTGCAAATGCTAATATGATATGAGCATTTTAAATATAGCATCCAGATCAAATATAATTTAAAAAATTATCAAATATTACTTTATATTTAAATAGGTATTGACTAAATGTATGTTTCACCAAACCCATCATTACTATAAAATTAACTTCCCTAACCACATGAAAATTTTAAAACTAAGAAAAAAAGATATTGGCATATTAAGCTCAAAATACCTCGAAGAAGGAAGCATGTGTTCCTCCATTATTTTTGAGTTAACCTCTCAACCCTCCGTGGATTTAATTGGATCTTTTAATTAGTACCATCTATGTTGTTTTTTTCTCAAACAGTGATCCTGATTTAAAGAAATAACCAAATCATCCCTCAAAAAATTTCTCATATGTTCCAATGTTTTTGGCATGTTATAGTGTTTTGACCATCATAATAAAAACATCATAAGATATCAGACTCAAGAACACTATTGTAAGCTTTAAAAAATATGATATCATGCATAATATGTCACTTATGTTCTGAATAGTATTTACAGTGTTTTCAATACCTCAATAAAAACACTAGAAACGTTATTGAAAAATACTATAGTAGTTGAAAACTGATATAAAAAAAATAGGAAAAAAATTAATGGGATAATTTTTTAGTGGTATATTTTTAGATATTTTAAAACTATTTGAGAAAAAAAATTAAAATAGGAGCACCTTTTAGAAAATACATAATATATAATTATTTTCTCAAGAAATTACCGTTTTCAAGAAGTATCATTAAAGATTAACATTATTTCATTAAAGATTGACATCATTTCAAGCACTCCGAAGGATCAAAGAGTAATGACAATAACTGATCTATAAATAACAACAGTACTACTCGACAAATTAAATCCTTCCTTGAGCTAAGATTCATCCATCCGTCCATATAAATTAAATTTCATACCCAAATGAGTAGAGAAATCGTGTCAAAAGATACAAAGGGTGCATAAATGATGCAATTAGATACATTGAATTGGGAAATATTAAAAGATAAAGCTTAATCATTATACACATTGGATTGGGAAAAGACACCATAAAATGATGGGATAAAACATTGCATTCAATATGGTGCATGAACCTTTGATTATATTCATTGAATGAGTCCTTTTAACTTACCTCTCAATGCATATAAATAGATGGGGATTCATTCATGTAGTCGTGTGGTGAGAAAAAAAGAAGAAAAAAAAAACTCTTTGTAAACGAAGTGTTTGCGACCAAGTTAATTAAAAGAGCCTCCAAAATTAAATGCCACCATTCTCTTCCTCTCTCTCTCTCTCTCTTTCCAAAATTAAATACCACCATTCAAAAATTACAATATATTTTAGCTTTCTCCATGCCGTTTTTGAAATAATTTTGTTGCTAAATTTTATGCAATTTTGAAGCCGTAACTAACTATCTCCTGCTCACAAGTGCATCTTAACAAGCGGAGATCATTACAGCCGTAGCCTAATAATAATTTACATTGATTCAAGAAAGGATGGAGCCAATGATGGTGTTAGTATTTGGGTAGGAGGACTGTGCCTTGTGTTCTTCTAGTGTTTGGCTGGACCTGTGGATGCTTGTCCATTGCCTACAATAAATAGAATCTTGAATACAATTTTTTGGTCATTCATCTTCGTATAATCACTTTTTATAAAGGAGTTAATGAGCTCGAAATGAATCCACGTCAATTGTTATGAATCACGTCATGAATTGTTCACCATGTAACTCGTAAGAATTAATTTGGATCCGGTTTGAGCTCATTAACTCTTTGATAAAAAGGAGACTGTGGGAAGAGGTATCGATCCAAAATTTATGTTCAAGATTCTTAGTGTACACAATGGACAAGTGTGTAGAGGTCCAACCATCATAAGTCAGTCGTCTCAACTTAGAGCCGCAAATCTACTAAATAGTATGATCCATAATCAAAATCTAACATCGTGTGTATAAGAGGTTTAGCTTAGCGGTGGCTCCATGTCGTAAACGTGTCACATAGTAATTCTTTCATAAACGTAAACGTGTCCTATAGTAATTCTTTCATAAACGTAAACGTGTCCTATAGCAAATCTACTAAATAGTATGATCCAGAATCAAAATCTAACATCGTGTGTATAAGAGGTTTAGCTTAGCGGTGGCTCCATGTCGTAAACGTGTCATATAGTAATTCTTTCATACGATCTCTAATATCGTTCATTGTAAACGATAGTAGTTCGACTCCACAGCATTGGACATATGAGCATGTTTTTTTCTCGGAGGAGGAACATGTCATCTTTAAAAATAAAAATAAAAATAAATATAAAAAGTTGAAGGAATGATGGTTAAAGGAATTATATCATTCTTTTAAGACACATCGTGTGTTCTTGATAATTAGGTTAGAGAATTTTTCTCTCAATTTTTTCTATAATTTTTTTTATAAAAAAAATATGAAATACTATCAAAATCTTTACCGAGATAACTGATGATATCTTTATTTATTATAAAAAAAATTAATAACATATTTTGCATTATTCTTAGCAGGTGGCTTCCTTGAAGACATGCTCACTCAACTTCCCTTAACTATGTTGTTGTCGGACTTCTTGTGCAAACCCATCAGTGGAATTACCAGTGATGCCGAATTAATCAGAAATGTTGCCACAGAAAGATACATAGTTTACCAACTTCAAACAAGCAAAATAGTAATAATTGTTATATTTACTATGACGACCCTAGACAAATACCAGCAAATTTCAGCTTCAGCTGATAACATTTATTGGAGACACACTGATTCAGTAAATTATATTTACCGATACTACTGACCCACACAAACTAGATATTTTTACATAAGATTACCTATTTGGAAAAGAAGAGGCAAAATTATTCATCTAGAGGTATCCATTCCAGTTCTAGTTCGATTTCTCCAGACTCGACGTTTTGCAACTGTAGAGAGACCTCTTGTTTTACCTTTCCATCAATAATGTTGACAATGCTGTCACTAATAAGTGCATTGTCGCTTGTTTTTAACCACTTCCCGATCTGCATGTTTCCAAGAAGCTCAGGATCCCCAAAAGCCATGGCAGATGTGATCATAGGCTGGAGATCAACCTCAGCTTCACCCATTATATCATCGGCGGAAAATACATCTTGATCATAAACTTGCTGTTTGAAGGAGAAAAGAAGAAGTTAGGGATCATGATTTTTGGGAGTAGCTGCCTGTGCTTGTAAAAGAAGAAACTTATTTTTTTTTTTGGCTTTGCTATTGCATTTCTTGGCTTAATCGACCAACAAGCATTTGAAACAAACAGACAAACAATTACAATGAACAAAATAATGTTCCTTGCCTTAAATGAGTAATAAAACATGTTCCTTAAACAAAAAAAGTTGCATAAACCAGTCATTCAGTGAGTAAAGTTAAAACATGATGTAAATGATGTGATAAAAGAAAGAAATATCTGTCAATCAAACTAACCAGTTTCAGAGCGCCATATGTTTGAGGAACTGACAACATAAGCTCTTCGTTCCATATTGGATTTAAGTCACTCGTTTTTACCGTTGTCTGGGCCTTCTGAAGCAAATCCCAAGTCAAATTAACATTTGGGAAGGAAACATCAAAAGCAATTTAATATCGAGGCAGTTACCATAAATATATCAGATTAAATGCCCAAGGTTTTTCAGCTAAAAATGGATAACTCGCCTGCTCTCCAAGAGTCAAGACAACATATGGATCACTGCTAAACATATCTCTAACAGCTAAATTTGAGCCTCTTACAACCATGACCTTCAAATCCCCAATGAATTCCCTCATCTCTACCTGTGATCATCACAAGAACCTTATGACTAGGTTATTGCCAAGGACACAGCAGCTGATGCCTGATAAAGCATACAAACAAGTAGTTTGGCAAATGCAGAATTCAAATGCTGTAGAACATGGCAGTCGTGAAAATTTTTTTACTCAAGAAGGAAGTAGCTAAAGCATGACTTACAGCCTTGTTTGAGTTGTTGGAATCAATCCGGTAGTTTAAGCTCTCTTTGGGTTCTACATAATTGAAAGACATCTTTGAGGACACAATACGCAAGCTTGGTTTCAAGAATTCTTGTGACTCGTACTTGGACCTACACAAAAAAAGAATATGTTTGTGCATGAGCACTTTTTGTGCTTATATATTCACTCTGGTATGTGCACCACCTGATGAATTTGCTGCGCTCCTCATAACTTGAGTTTGACCTGGGTCTTGGAAACCCCTTGGGAAGAAAAGCCTCGTAGATTGAATTAGCATAAGAGTTCCCACCGACCTCAATCATGGATTCAATGTCACCATCAGACCATTCATCTAATGTCACTGACAGAACCTGAATGTTACAGCAGTGAAGGAAAAAAAAATATCATTAATCATTCATTACAAAAATTTTTTAGTAAGTTGTTCAAATTCAAGGTAATATTTCCAACTCCCGAGAGAAGGAAATAAGCATCTCACAAGACTTAAACTGTGGATGGTTCCAGGTCATTTATAATTTGTACCTTGGAACTAAATTTCTCTTTGAACCTGGATCCAAGCTCTAGACTATACTTCTCAGTAGTACATCTGTTCAACTAATCAGCTATATACTAACTGAATTTAAAATTTTATTTAAAAAGACTAAAATGTGATTAGTAGAAAGCAGCACATTTTTCATCTCAAGTAATTGGAATTCAACATTAAATAGGCATTATGTTTAACATAGGATCCCTTAAGATAACAAGAAAACTCTCATTGTTTTTTATTTGGGGAAACCCCTGCTTTCATGGAAATTATAATACTTCAATTTTTTGCCTCAGATGAAAATAAGTTGCTGGTTAACTTTCATCAAAGCAAGCAAATGAAACTCAGTTTAGCAGATCTAATTGGTCCAATGCTCAAAATGCGCTAGGTTAAACTGAAAAGCTCCCAACACACCTCGAATGCCCTAGGTTAACCACCAATCCACTGCCCTGAAGGCTCATCTGCCACCTAAAATTTTTAGATCTGCAGGACCATCATCTCATGTTTTCTCCTAGACAAAGAAGCCTCGGTCTACCACCTTGGTGGCCCATTAGCAGAGAAAACAATAATAAGAGCAACACAGATAAGATCTTGTTAGCTCCTGATTCTAGGTGCAACATAAGAGACCAAAAATGTATTAAATTAATTTTACAAAGTAACATAATATACCATCTCCCAACATCACTTTCATGTCCCACAGTTGAGTAACATAGAAGCAACCTAAACAATAAAAGAAATTGCTAGCTTTGCAAAAGGATTGGGGATCAAAACACCATCGGGAGATGGCATAAAAAAGACAAAGGGAAAACTGCCAGAGAGGAAGAATGTGAAGTGCAATAAGTATCTGATGTTGGTTGGCAGAAATAGAAAGGGATGGTTAAATTCTTAATTCAAAAACTTGAACTTTGAGATTTATTTCTAATGTAAATTGACAATGATATTGGAACATTCAATGAATTACTACTTATCCTAAATTCCAAATGATGGTTACTTAAAGAGGTTCCTACATACTTGGACTAGTAAAATTAAATAAAACTGTAGCTTATTATAAGGTGGGGACCTTACGGTAATACAGCGATAATGTGAATTTATAGCACAATTTTCTCTTAGTCCTTGCTTAGCACAATTGTCTCTTTTAAGTTAATAAACACATGAACCTAACTAAATATCAGTCCTGACAACTTGAGTGTTACCTTTGAAATGTCTATCCCAAGACTTCTATGAATGTCACTACACTTCAGACATATAAAAACCCCAATGTTAGCTGACCTGCAATGACATGCGAATGATCATTAAAAAATAATCATAAATTCAAAGTAAAATTCTAGATTTTCCATAAAAAATAGTGCTTAACAAAGTAGTAGATATTCCAAACTCGACACAAACTCCTAAACATTTGTTAAATAAAAATTGAAAAATAAATATTAAAATTTAAAAAGCAGCTAGTTCAAAGTCCGATAGAAACTGATTAGCCTGATGTGGAACAATTCATGTGAAAATAGTTAAACTAATATGGTAAATTTTCAGTTGACAAGAAACAAATATGCAAAAGCCACCGACAATGGTGGTCAGACCTATCTTATTATTGTCTTTAATGCATCCTAGAACATGAAACTCCTAACTATTCTTAACATATAACAGAAAATTAATATTCTAGCGAAAGTTTCTTTATCGAGTTACTACTATAAACCATTCTCCAACTATGAACAACCAGTCAGCAACACTACATAGTGGTTAAGAGTAAGATATAAAAATGATATGAAGTAGTTGCTGTCTCATAATTACAAATCCTTGATGTTCTTCGATACAAAGTTTCATATTTGGTAAAGTTCTTATCAGATTACGGTGTCACATGCTGCCTTATAGAAATAAAGCCTGATTTCTACAAGAAATATATACCTCAAAAAAATCAACACACACTGAATCTATGTCATCTGTGTTGGACAGAGGTTATTGTTGGATGCTTCCACATATGGTTCATATACTTAAGAAAATATTTGGAAACATGTACTATCTATAATTGTGCTGATCTATGGTAGACAAATAAGACACTTATATATTCTGTATGGTGCTCCTCGACATATTGAACATCGGTGAGTGGTAATTTATATGAGACTTGGTGTTTATAATATTACGATTGTATTTATCTCCCTGATCACTTGCTATATTGGGGTGATGAATCTAAATGGTCATTATCCCTTCACGATGCTCCTTCTATATAATTCTTGATGGAGTTTATCATGCATGCTCTTTTCTCCATTTGCTGAAAAATCCTAGTGATCCTTCACTCCATAAAAATGTGAGATTTTTGGATGGTTAGCCCCTAATAACAAGATTTTAAGTGAGCAAAATCTCAATAAGAGAGGTTGACCATCTACTAAGGCAGCTGCTTTTGTAACCCAAATGAAGGAATTTGTTCAAAATTAGAATATGTTTCCGAGCCTCGATCAATGACAACTCTTTGAGTTAAACATTCAGATTTTAACAAGTTAACTTGCCTTTAGTTGGCTGTCTCATGGAATACATAGCTGACAAGAAAGAGACCCACTTTTGTAGTTAGCATAATTCAGAAGACACACTTAAAATGAAGATATTCTACTTTCTTTATCCTTTTGAGTTGATGCTTGTGCTGCTAGATGTGCACACTTGTTGATTTTGATGTTAAACAAGTTCTGCTTTGGCAACCACCTTCACTATCACCATTGTATTTTTATTCTTTGTTTTGCCTCTTGTTTTATATTTTATTCATCTTCTTATAGATTTTGTGTGTCTCTTTGTTCCACTTTTCCCTCGAACAAAGAACATCACCTTTGTATTTTCATGTGATAGATTGTCTTGCTTTTTAAACATATAGATGTTGACAGATTGTCAAAATTGTACAAAAATGCAAAGGCATGCAGTACTAATAGAATATCTTCTATATGCTTTTTGAACATATAGTTTTCGTGTCTTCCCTTTCCCCTAAAGAACTAATAGATACCATGTCTTACCATACTTTGTCACATTTAGCATGCCAGGATATCCAGTCTGTATCCCATGTGTGTGTCCATGCCACATGGATGATTCTCTGTTTTTCATTCAGGACCTATCTGTAAAGAGTCTCACATGCTTATCCATAATCATAACCTCAATCAACTAATTGACAGATTATACCAATGCATTCAAGCAGCAAGTACAAAAAACAGAAACAAAAAGAAGTTCCAGGCACAGTTGATCATAAATAGTGACCACTGCTAAATACAACTATAATTGATTATCCCATACTAAATATTTAATTAACATAACAAACTTGTGACTTGCATATTCTAGTTTTAGATAACCAAATTTACTACCTACCGCGATACATCCATGGTGAAGCTTAAGTTTTTGCAAACATGATAAATAGCGGTACTTACGCCCATTTTGGATCTTGAGCACCACAGTCAGCACAAATGCGATTGTCACTCTTGAGCATAAGCTCCTTCAATTTCCTCATTTGACCTGTTATAATGAGGCACTTTAAATGGAAGCTTGCTTCTGGTTCAGGTATAACATATAATACATTTTAAAATTCTCGAAGTCATGACTATCATGCTTTTATATAATCATGTGCACAATATTCTACATGAAGACATTTCTTGCGCGCAGTTTAGCATTATAGAGCTACACCACTTGTTCTGCAACTATATATTTGCGATGTAAGTGCATCTCCGTGTTTGACAATAACTTCTAGTGAGGTATAATGTAGATATAAACTCCTAAAAGAGCATCAATCAAATTCTACATAGCTAATACTTACCACTATAAGCAGTAAAACATCAAATAAGGATGCATAAAAAGCAAGAAAAACAGAAAACAAAACAAATAAAACATCAACACCATGTCAAATTGCCTAAGCCAACGAGTTTTAAAATACTTTGACTCTTTAAAAGTATAATTTGCACTGTAAATGGTGATGCACAAAAAGAATGTAAAATGCTACAAGTTAGTTATCCTGTTTTCACTAATCAGACTCCTCGAATAACATTCCCCTTCTTTTTAGAATAATCTGATATTCGAATAAACCAAAGGTCATCAAAATTGCACTCAACATATAAGCACGTAATTCACATTTTCAAGTTCACCATCATATCTCATACCAGAAGGTACTTGTGCATATTCCCACATAGATAGAGTAATACAAAATTCGCTGCCCACCTACCTGATTGTCAATCGTGACAAGCAGCAGAACAGTGAATTGCCCTTATTCCAATAAGGCATACAATTTCCCCACTTACATAAAGTTCTCCTAACGAAAACACATGTTCCTTGTTATTAAAGAAGTTAGACAAACTAGATTCAACCCTTATGGTTCTTTTTGTTCTTTGTGAAAAAACAAAAACACCGGTTATGTGTCACTGATGAGTAACAAATGGCACGGAATATCTTTATATAAACCTGAGGCAGGCTTTTCAGGTCTGTGGTAGCCGTTGCTCATTGCCACCTTGCAAGAGATAAAGTTTAACACCAAAGCCAATCTTTATCCACAACGTCAAAGGACCAAAAGCAACAAACGGTTCGACCTGATACAATATAAAATCATATACACAATAACTCAGCTTTCAGAAGCAAACATATTTCCTTACAAGAATCAAGAACAATTGGTGTGTGGACAAAATAAAAGCCTGTGATAACATAATGCACGCAGTACACAATAGTAACATAAATTAGTATAAACCCAAAGCCATCGAATTGAATTATCTTAGTAGTTCATAGTAACAGGAAAACAACATAACAGTATGAATGAAATATCCGAAAATTTTCATTGATAGGATAAATTCCGAAACGCATGTCGATTTAGACATACATGATCATATTCTCTCCATCCTTCAAAATTAATTATTAATCTTTCCTTCCCTCAAAATTATTTCCTATCGGACTTCAACAACTAATGACGAAACGAAAAAAAAAAAAATCAGACTCTTGATCGCAGGACAATTTTCCCTCCTCACGAAGAACAAAAAAGGTCAAATTTTGGAGATTTTACCGTCTTTTTCGCCCAAGGAAAACAAGATTGCGCAAGAAAGGCTTTAGGAAACGGAATCAGAATACACCGGATTAGGCGGTGAAAAACAGATTGGATCTTCAATGTACCAAAGATTGGGTACACAAATCAGAAACCCACAGACAGAACGAACGCCCGATCGGATCAATTCATACAAGCGAGTCGACCTTACCTCCGGATTCAAGCCCCCATTGGGCGAAATCTTCAACGACGAATGCTTTCAAGAGACGCAATGTTTTGGGCCTCGTCGTATCGGCATTTATTGGTTCGAGAAGTTTTCATCGGGGACGGAGGTTACAACCTTCCCTGCCTTTTTATGTCGGACGGTTCTGATGCACCGACTAGATCATGCCGATGGATAGATATCAACCCGGGCCCGGTTCGCGTCCATAACCACATAAACCAACCCGAGCGGCAAAACGAATCCGACCGGTTTCGACCGCTCCCTCTCTCCCGTCACTCTCCGAGCAACAGAAATCGGTTTAAATTAAGTTCATTTTAAATTGAATTAACACCCTTTTTTCCCCTTAATTTAATGCTGCTTCTGTTTAAAATGACGAGTAGATGATCCAGCACGAATCTCAATGACCACTAAGTCTGATGAGATCGTTTGCATGTCGAGGAGTAACACAAATTGCAAGAACGAATCATGTCTTTTTGGTGTTATTTCAAAGTATTATGAGCTGCTGAGATTTTGAAGCTTTGTCAACTAAGCTATAGTTTGGATTGTTTATCCATCGAGCTCGAAATTTCATCATATCAATCTTCAATCAAATGACATAAGGGAAAGGTTATTATTTATTATACAGATTGCAAAAGAATATGACAGCTTACACAAAAAAAATTGCATTTAGTAGTACATACAAAAAGGAAACTTAAGAGTCGAGATCTTGTTGGCAAGCAATGACTAGTGATGTCAAATCAAAGGTCCACATTACCTGTGTGTATTGCAATTAGGTGTTCTCCATCTGATATCAACAATTGAGAAATAGTAATGGGTTGAGCACTGCAAAAAGTTTGAGATGTCCTCCATCTGATGCCAACCCACTGAGAAATAGTAATGGGTTGAGCACTGCAAAGAGTTGAGCTGTAGACACCATACAAATTGGAAAACTATCTCCAAACAAATGGATTTGATGCTTATCCCAACCATCAAATGTTTTCTTTTGTGGACCTGATTGAAGAATGTTAATGGCCACTGTTTGAAGTTTTAAAGACAATGCAATGTAATAATGTCTCTTCACTTTGATCAAATTACACTGCTAAAAGAGAAAGAAAAGATGGCAATGATATTTAACTAACATAGGGAGCACGGCAAAGAGGTGATAGATAAATGATACATTATTCTCATTCACTCAATAAATCACATAGGACTGGATCCCATATGATCGAATGATATGATGCTGATAAGGATGTCACATATGTCTCATGGTTTGATGCATGATCAACTCATTGATGGTTTGAACAATACGCATAACCATTTTTGATATTTATTTGAACCTTGACCTAATGATCTCTATTGCATTATAAAAAGCTCATTTGTTGTGTTCTTAAGGACTCTTTTTTCTCTCTCTTTTTTTTTTCCAGTTACTCGGTCAAATCATTTAATCTCTTAATAATATAATATAAATCTTATTACATATACTCTCAAGGGATAATTTTTAGATGATCTTTATCCGAATCCTCGACTTCCTAACACTCTGATATGACATCAAAGTCAATTACTATGGCTCTCAGCTTAGTTAATATATTGGACAATCATATTCATTCAATAATCTAATTTAACAAATAACATATGATGTAAACTGATTGAAAAATATAAAAAAATAATTTGAATTGGATATATATATATATATAATATGTGTGTATATATATGTATATATTATTTTATCTATTTCTCAAAATGTACTCCCTCTTTTATTTTTTTTTCAAATAATACCCTTAATTTAAAAATATCCAAAAGACTACTCAAAGTTTTACTGTTAAATTTTTTTCGTTTGTTTTATTATCAATTGTCAAATTTCATTTGTTACAGTGCACTCATTTATAGTATTTTTTAATAATATTAACAATAATTTATTAATATACTAAAAATATTATAAATATTTTTAAAAATACTATAAATGATATCATATCGTGCCTCTTTGATTGTCATTGTTTATATATCATTATAATATTATATTTTTAGGCTTATAGTTAGTCTAATTAAGATTAAAAACCTATTTAAATTAGACTTTATAGTATTTTATTGTGATGGCCAAAATATCATTATAGATAAAAACACTGTATTAGACTAAAATAAAGGTGATTTTTTTTTAAAGATAGTTATATTTGAAATTAAAAGTGCTATTGAAAAAAAAATAAAATGAAGGGTATAATATATATATATATATATATATATATATATATATATATATATATATATATATATATATATAATTAATTAATTAATTAACTTATATCTGGCACGGCTCACCACACGAAGTGCGCTTCAGGCAAGTTCTCCAAGAACCCGCCACGACTCCCAACGGTCAAATGGGATGTTTAAATACATAGTATTCGACCGTTACACCCAACTTGAGCCGTTCTCGCATGCCTGGAAGCCGTCGCCCCAGTTGAACCTCTCTGTTCTTTTCCGTTTCTTCCTCGACTAAATCTCTGCTCACTCGATCTCAGTCTCGTTTATTCCAATTCCACAGCGATCTCTTCCCATTTCTTCGACCAATGGCAGAGCCAGCAAGCGCTCTACACGTCGTCGTTGATATCCCCTCAGCGGACGCCGCCGCGATCGAACACAATCCTCTCTGACCTAAATCTCCCAAACCCTAGCCACCACCACCTCCTCTACCTCTAGCACCGGCGCTCGAGTCTCAGATGGAAGGGCTCAAGCGCGAGGGCCTTCGAGCTCTGCTGCCTCTTCTTCGCCTTCCACGGCCTCTTCCTCTGCCCCCTCTTCACTTCATCCGTCGCCGCCGACCAGAGCCGGCGACTCGCCTTCGGTGACTGGCGGGTCCCTCCCCCTATCTCGTGACCATTTGCCTTCTCTGCTTCACCGGGATAGTCTTCCCGGCGTCCAAGTTCATTCGCTGCGACCGAGATGGTGTTCCTGAGATCAAATCGAGGGTTTGCTCTTGAAGGTACCTTCATTTAACCTCTCTTTTGATTAATCCTTTTGGCGTTTCTAGTGAATGAGAATAATTGCATCATATCGTTCGTTTCTAGATTGATGCCCTAAATTGACCTCTTTCCTTGAATAATACTCGAGCATCTAAAATTATGTACCAACTCATTGGTTAACTTAAAACATTGAAGAAAACACGATTAAGATTGGGGTTTTTTTTTTTACCCTTATCCAATCATTATTGAGGTCACAAAATGCGATCAAAATATGCATTATGTTTCCTGGGTATGATCCTCATAATGGAACGAACCCCAAGCTTATTGGATCGAATATGAATTCGTGATCTCTATTCATAATGTGTATAGATCTTTGAACTGACCCAAAAATAATCCTAAAAAATCTTGGGTATGATCCTTAAGCTCAATGGATTTGTGCTGGACCTCTAACCGAGCAATTTGATTATTATCTGTTTTCTTATAGCAGAAGACATTTAACTCTTCTGCAGATATCGAAACACTTCTCCCCTGTAATTAACATGGATTTTGACTAACCCATTCACAAACAGAATTCTGCATCTCCTTTGCCAAACTATTTCTGCATCTCATGTGTTCTATGACCGAGTCCACACCAGTAATTTTCAACACTAAGCCATTCGAAATAACCTGTAGGCTATATAACATTGAATGATATCAGATCAATTAGATGCCAGAGAGAGAGAGAGAGTATGAGAAGCAAGTATATGTAATCTACTGATGGGGGAGTTTGGGACTAATTTGAGTATTTAAGTAAGATAATCTTTATCCCCAAACGCTACAGAAAGAATTCTAAGCTTAAAAGTGTGGTTTCATTATCAGAACCCTTGCATTGTTTTGTTTAAAACTTTAAACCATGCACGGCCACCTAACAACCGAAATAGCATCAATTAATTATTAGTATAACACTGCAGGATGTTGCTGATTTTTTCAGGGACTGACTTGTCTCTCAATCACAGCCTGTCTGATAGAGACAAATAAGCCTCTTGGGACTTCTTGGAAGCAATCTGTCACTTCATGTCCTATTTAGTCAAACTCATCATCTAGAAGCTCAGAAGGTCCTGTCCCGGCATGCAGTCAAAGTACTATAGAAGCGTGTTTTTTGAGTTTTCTGAGATGCTCTTCTACTAATATGAGTATTTTTTTTTCTAAATAGGATTAACAGTCAGTAACTTTTCAGAAGTCAAGAAAATGCAAGATTTGTGTCTGAACTAAAAATTTACATAGAGGTAGAGAGATCTTATTTGAACAATATATTTTTGGAGGAAATAATACAAAGGAAAAGAGCATTAAGAGTCATTTACTGACGAACAAATACAATTTTAAGCGGAAACTCCAATTGTGGAGAAAAGAAAACATGACCCATTATGAAGAGGAGGAAAATTAGGTCAGGCTATTGGCTGGCATGCTTCTTGCTTCATGAGAGCTTTGTACTAGCAACTGCACAAACCTTTAATGATTCGTACCACTGAGCATGTACTGGGCGTAAAAACTCATATTACACCTGAATTGACAAGTAGTATTCTTCAGAAGTTGTGGAGTATCATAGAAACTCTTTTTATTTCTCTAGCATGCATATTGTGAATTTAGCAGAGATACAAATTCATGTTTTATCTTCTCTAGTATGCATATTGTGAATTTAGCAGAGATACAAATTCATGTTTTATCTTCTATATTATGCATAC